>CM050891.1:2255000-2855000 GCA_027726005.1 Juncus effusus | reverse complement strand
CGAGGAGGCCCAAGAAGATAGGTGTTTTTGAAGGAATCTAAAAACTTAGGGGGTTTGTTTTTGATGATATTCAGAAAGTTAGGGGGTTTTTGAAAAATTTCCCTTTATTTATTGTATAAAATATTGTTAGGGATCTAGAAGTCAGTCTTATTAATGGATCTAGAGGCAGTAATAGTGGGGCTAAGATTCAATGATTAATAGCAATAGTAGCACAGGACAAACTAAATTGTTCAATATTTATTTGCATGATTAAGAAAAAATTAAATCTGATGCAAGTGCAATCTTCACTATTCATTTTTGTCAGATTAACTGAAGGTCTTATAACTAAAGAATATTTTTTTGCAGGAACATTTTGAAGGATCGAGAGATGAATTCAATAATGAAGTGGAATTGCTGGCGAAAATTGATCACAGGAATCTAGTGAGGTTCTTAGGCTTCCTTGATAAAGGAAACGAACGCATTCTTATCACTGAATATGTTTCCAATGGCACTCTCAGAGAACACCTCGATGGTAAGTTTTATTACTATTTTAATACTTTTTCTTTATTATAACTTGGGAAATTTGCAAAACAATCCTGCATTATGCCTAAATTGCAAAGTAAAAACACTATTTGAGAAGAGGCCCCTATATTCTTGGAAAAATTCACAAATAGCCCCCACGTTTATGTAATAATGAACACCGTATATTAATTGTTTAATGATTTTTTACCAGAGTTTTTTCAATAAAGACAATTAAAATTTGACATTTTAATGACCTTTCTCTCTCAATTCGCAACCCTTCTTAACCTCTCATGCCCCTCGTTATTTCACTGAGCACACAATCCCCAACTTAATTTGTATAAGCACACACACAGTTATGGTGAACAAGTTATTTTTCCTTAATTTTTTTTTTTTGTTTGAGAAAATTTGGAGAGGGCATCGATATGCCCCTTCCAAATATAATTATATATATATATTTATTTACAACCTATTTTCTATATTTTTTTACAAGGAAAAAGAAAAGAAAATAAAATATCAAAATCAAATTGGGCCAATATCCTAACCAGGCCTTCTAGCCAACTTTTTGCTAAAAAACAAAATCTGGAATGTCCAGGATTTGAATTTTCTATTAATTAAATCTGGATTCTATCCCTATTAGTACTTTCAATCCCGGTTTTCTGCTAGGTCATTCAGACCACTATTTCCTTTCTTCTCCTACAAGCTTATCTCACTCTCCTTCTCTGTCTTGACCTCTTATCACCGCCATTAGCAATCTCTCTCTTCTTGCTTACTCTGCTCAACTGCTTGAATGAGCGCTCCCCTTGAATCTCTTCTTCCTTAATTCTCTGACCAAATAAATAGACAAAGAATCAGACTTAAATCTTTAGAGCATACAACCATTGTTGGGCCAAACTTTTTAATTTCCGCACTCAGAATGAAGGATAAGAAGTGGAGAGTGGATTTTATGCAAGACAAAAAAAAGATTGGAACACAACCTTGACTTTTGGCACTAAAATCATAGGGAAAAAGAGTCAAAAACCTTAGAGTGTGTGAGTTGTGTGGGTGAGTGAATTTCATTAGTGTGAGGTAGTGAGAGGGAGAATATTGGAAGACAACATAGAAATTAAAAGATAGTTATTTTTATTAAAACATTAATTAAAATAATTAGAGAAGTAATTACTGTTTTAGTTAATATTTAACGGCAGGCACTATTTTTTGAATTTCTTAAGAATGCAATGACTTTTTTGCATTTTCAATTTAATTTGAATGCTTTTTTGCAAATTTCCCTTATAACTTTCTTTGAAGAAAGCTGTTATTAATGATTATAATGTCTATTCTTTGCAGGTCAACATGGGAGAATTCTTGATTTTAGTCAACGTCTGGAAATAGCTATTGATATAGCTCATGGACTTACCTATCTTCATTTATATGCAGGTATCAATATCCTTAAAAACCCTCTGACCTTTTTAGAATTTCATACACACCCTTCAAAAAACTGAAAAAACTCAAAAGTACCAAATATACCCTTCCAAAACTGCTCGTATCAAACTTATCCTTCTAAAACTCAAAATGTATCAAATACACCCTCCAAAGCTATACATATATCAAACTCACCCTTCTAAAAAAGTCTATCCCATTTACCCTTCTAAAACTAAACCACAACCAATCTCTCATATTTTATCTAAACTAACAGAAAGGACGATAATTCATCGGGACGTGAAATCCTCAAACATTCTTCTCACGGAGAATTTCAGAGCCAAAGTATCTGATTTTGGATTCGCGAAAAGCGGGCCAAACGACACTGAAAAAACACACATTTCTACTAAAGTCAAAGGGACAGCTGGATATCTCGATCCGGAATACTTGAGGACTTATCAGCTTACTCCTAAGAGCGATGTCTTCTCTTTTGGTATTATTCAATTCAAATCAATTTGTGCATGAATAGTTGAGTAATAATAGAAGAAATTGTTTCTCAGATTATTCTTCTTTTTCCTGTATTAGGGATTCTGCTGATTGAGATTCTATCTGGGAGGCGTCCCGTCGAATTGAAGAGAACTCCTGATGAGAGAATCACTGTTAGATGGGTATGCATTTATTAGTGGCATTACAATTTACAATACCATATATTGGACAATAACATAGCCCTAATCCCAGTATGTTTAAATCAAAATTATGATGATAGTAGGCCATGCTAGCCATATAAATAGTTCTGACTTTATACATTTACTCAATACACATAATAATTATGCTCGTTGCTTACGTCAAAACCCTTTATGTTGTCAGGCATTCAAGAAATTCAACGAAGGTAACGTAAGAGAAATATTAGACCCTCATTTGGATGAACGAGTGGACGATGAGTTAATTTCAAGGTTGCTCAACGTGTCGTTTCAATGTGCGGCTCCCACTAGAGATGACCGGCCCAACATGAAGGAAGTTGGAGAACAACTTTGGGAGATTCGCAAGGAATATGGGAAAATGCTTAGGAGGATATCTGGTGAGTCTTCTAGAGTTTGAAGTGTGTTGAGGGGAAGGAAGATTGGTTGTTTGTTTTTGTGAAATAATAAGGTTAAGGTGGTGGGTTGTATGGGAGTGTTGATATTCTTTTGTGATATGCTTCTTAGATTGGTTGGAATATGGTTGGAATATGACGTTTGTTTGGCATATTTGTTATGGAATTCGTCCGTATTGTTGATAGTTGTAATATGATATTTTGGTTTGTATATTGAGTCGTTTCTTCTCAGTTCTTTCTTTTAATCTGTTGTTATTGAGGATGGACTTCACACTTGGAGAGATTTTTATGTTTTTCTTATTATCATTTGTTTTTTGTTTCAAAGTATGTTTTTTGTTCAAGGATCCAGCCTTGCCTCCTTAACTCAGTTTAACAAGATTGATATCCCGAAAATACACAAATTCACAAATAAACTCTAATAAAATATCCAATGTTTTAGTACAATAAATCCCTATACATACAGTGAGTTCAATAAATCCAGAATGCTCAAAAATAAATAATAAGTTCAAATCGCCATAAACAAACATATACAAAATACAAAAATCCAAGCTTTTATTTGCAAAAACCAAAAGTTCTATCTTATTTACTCGAACAGTTTTGAAGCGCATGTACCGAATCAAGACTGAGAGATTGATTGCACTCATCTCCTTTGCATTAATCAACTATTGGGTGGCTAACCACACAACAAATGACCTGAAGTACTTAGTCACGGTAGATTTGCGCCATCTTAATCTCTTCCATTTACTTCTCACCAGAAACGGGTGTAAACCAAGTATATGCTCAGGCATGAAATCATGCCTTGTCAGTATACCAACAACCGGAGCCCTCTGAAATTTTCAAAGCAGCATAAATTTTATTGTATACTTAATACAAGGAAATTCTCAATAGTTAATAATTAGGGTATTGTCACATTGTTGGGACTTGACAGTATCAACAACTCAAGTTAGTTCATATTGGAATTTTTCTTTGATGTTGAGTTTCTCTTTCTAAGTTCATTTTTAATTTCTCTGTAGTTAATGTCCTTTTTGTAACAAATTAAGTATGAACAGTTGGAAAAGTATATACTAAAATTGACCTTATGAAAAAGAAAAACTGAAAAGGAAAAAAATATTATCTTACATCTGATGACTTCGGCACGACTAGAAGATGTCTCAATCCAACCTCTCTGAAAAGAATCAAAGCCTTTGCAAGAGACATAGTCTCCACAACCGTGTAAGGAGATGTATTAGTAAAAGGATGTAAATCCACAAACATCTCCATTTCTTCATTTGAAAACTCTAAATCATCAATACTATCACTTTTCCCAGATCCCCTTTTATCAAACTCTCCAGCTTTAAATCTCAACACATTATTCTTCTCAGATAATTCACAATTTTGTAAATAATATTCTTTTTTCTTCAACACAACCAATAAATGGGATCGTAGAATGAGGCCATATAATACAGGACAAGGCGAAAAAGGAGGCTCATTTATAACTGGAAAAGCATGATGGCCAGTTGTTTTCAACATATGAACTATATTGCCAACCTTTTCTACTCCATTACAAACTCTTAAAGGTCCTGAAACCACATCACTAACAGTTAATTGCCTCATGTAGGGTTCTGCATGGCCTTCTAAATAAGGAAGGCCTTTTAGCTGTGATATCATATCATATATATTTCCATTAAATGAATCCGCCACAGTTTTCGAGATGAGGAGAACAAGCATGACTAAAGGAAGGAGTAATAAATTGTTTGTTAATTCTAAAATAATAACACAAACCGAGACAGTTATTCTCATAGTCCCTCCTAAAAACGAAGAGGACCCCAAAATCGCGACTAAACCATGGTCGAGTGTAGAGTGTGAACCTAGTAAAATCGCGACTAATCTTCCGTAGGTTGCACCAGTTAGAATTATGGGTACAAATAAACCAAATGGCGCAACCACTCCATAGCTTAAAATTCCGAAAATATATGAGGAAATGAAGAATAGAAACATGGAGAGCGGGTGGTAAAAATCGTTTGTGCCCGTACTAAAGAGGTTCCTTATCGCATCATCATTTGTGTTGAAGAAGAGGCTTGCAAGGTCATTATAGTAATTTTTAGGGCATTGGAATTGTCTGAAACGGTTTGTTGAAGCACAAGTTGAGTCTGATGTTGATTGGCATGGGCGGCATGAGGCTATCCAAGGTAATATGTAATAGGTCACGGAGATCAATATGGAGATTATTGAGGCCAGAATTAGCTTGTGAACTCGACCTTTTCTGAAAATTAAAAGAAACCTTATTTATAATGAGACAGTTTTAAGTACTAAATAAAGATAATTTCAATGAGATCCATTATGAAACTAGCATTCAAAATTCTTTTGTTAAAAAGGCAAAAATATGCTTGAAATACTATAAAGGAGTACATGCTAATTTTTTTTATGTTCAACCCATTGGGTTGAAAGACTTTGCTAAATATGTACTATATTACGTTTGCCGGGAATTGAACCCATGTCCTCTTGCTACACATGCAAATGTTTTAACCAACTAGGCTACAAGCCATTTGCCAAAGTACATGCTATTTATTGTTGTTGTTTTAAAAGAGTACGCATTTGAAACAAAATGATCAACAGAAAGGGATTACGAATACTCTCTTTTGGGGACCTTCAATATGAGGAAACTGTTGAGACATCCAAATATGAGTGAATCTAAAGGATGTATGCATTTGAAACTCAAAGATCAACAAAAAATAATGAAGATATAAAGATTTTGCGAGAGAATATATGAACTTACTCATTAATAAAAGAGTATACGCGGAGCACCTTCAACATCAGAAAATTGTAGAGACTTCCCAATATACCGCCAGTGATTCCGAGAAGAATGACAGGTGGCAAATCAGCCAAGTGATAAGTCAGGGTGTCATTGGTGACATCATACATTATAAGGCCTCCTTTTCCAAAGAGTCCACATTTCCCATTATTGCATATACCAATTAATAGGCGAAGAACAACTGCCACAACAGCGGTTGTGAAAAATGTTCGCCAAATTAACGCACTTCGCCACCTGCAATGTAATTAGTTCAATCGTAAATCAGGCGAATTGACCATTAACCTAGTTGGTTGAATGCATTAGATAGGATACAACATATTAGGAGTTTAAATTGGAGAAATGAAAATGGGTATTCTCACAGAGGGGGGGAGAGGGGTTTGAAAGATTCTAAGTTTAGGAAAGGTAAGTTTGATAAAATTTGAGTTTAGGAATGATAAAATTGATAGATTTTTAAGGTTCAGAAGGAAAACTGATAGTAGTTTGATACATAGTTATTTAAAGGCATGTAATAAATTTTCACTTCAAAATATTGCTTTTAGAGAGAAAAACTAGTAGCAGTACCATGAAGACAAAGATTCAAGGGCGAAAAGAAGACCACCAACTGGAGCGCGGAAAGCAGCTGCAATACCAGCGCCAGCTCCAATAGTCACAAGATCACGCCTGTCCCTATCATTTTTGAAGTATCTGAGCCAATCACATGTCAGTTGATACTTGCGGGACCCACCCTGACCGAATATATATGCAACGCATGCACCAATGTGCACCATGGACCCAGCCTTGCCTACATGGAGCGATGATGATACAGCAGTGATGGACCCTAATATCTGTTGATTGAGTAGATAATATGTTACATGTTGATTCTGTTGATAATAAGAGAAGTACAGAGCAAGAATAGTTTTGTTAGCAACTTAGCATGTTAACTCAAAAGGGTACTAGTGTTTTCATTTTTCTTTTGTACATACAAAAGAACAAAAGAAGTTGTGTTCTTAACACAAACTTGGGGATTCATGAAGGAGTTAATTTTCTTGTTAGCATCGAAAGGTGTAAAAATATGTTTTTGCTTCATAGAAAAAGAAGCTGACAGTTTTACAAGGTAATTCCAGTAGAATGTAAGGGACAATGTGTTTGTATATGCCTCTTCATTGCCAAGTCAGTGAACTGTTGAGGAGTTTATATCAAGGCCAACATTTTCTAGGTAAATTTCCTTTTTCTAATACTAGAAAATATCCTTACTTATTTAAAAGACAACCAAATAATTTATGACCAATATATGGAGCTTCTAAAAGAAAAGTACGGAAGAAAGAACAGGTCGGTTTATTTCAACTGAGAATTTAACTTAGTGCTAGCTTTTAATTTAATTTTAATCATTAGCTACCTTGACAATAAGAGTTTTGATAGAGAAGATATTTGGTGCATCAACTCCATTTAAATAAGCCTTAACTTCTGGAATTCCTGAACCGCCAGCAGCTGGAGAAATAAATGATGTGATTGCTGAGGCAAATAACACAAGTACCAAATTTGACCCAGCAAAAAAACACAATGCAGCCCAGTACCTGCATATAAAGGAATATAAAAAAGGGAAGGAAAAAAGAAAATATAAGTCCACTACAGATGGATGGTACAGCCGGCAAATCAGATCCCACCCGTTTGTGAATCCATACCTACTTGAAATATTATGAAAAGGGAAATGCGCAACCACGACAGTAAACTCACTCCTATATAACTTCAGTCAACAGTCAACCTTTGACCGGTTGCTCATTTTATATATTGTTTTGATAGAGAGCTGTTTTGTGATGTTCTATACTGATTTTTAATTTATATATATTGTTTTTAAAATATTTATTTTATATGTTGTTTTATTATATACTGTTCTTCTATTTTTTATATACTGTTTTCATGATTTTATATACTGTTTTTCTATTATATATATTGTTTTGTGTTTTTTATATACTGTATTTTTTTATATATATACTCTTTTCAAAATATATAATAATATTATAATATACTTTTTTTTGGTTCCATTCCATATACCTTTTTCTGTTCTATATATTGTTTCGCTAAAAAACTGAATGTAGTGTTACGGGAAACCCCCATCATACAATAATAGTCTCTTGTGGAAAACTATAATTGGAATTTGGTCTGACCTGAATTTGCAAACTCATAAATCAGGTTTCACTTCATTCCGAGTAAATTGCTACAAAAATTCGACATACCTGAAACCACCTAAACCTGACTAGAAAGTGGTTTGACCAAAATCATGACGTAACCATACTGAACCTGACCAAACCTGGTTAGAAAATAGGACAATCTAAAATTGACTAGAGCTGAAATTAATTAGGACCTGATCAACCTGAAAATAATTAGGATCACACGACTAGTTTAACACTTTAACTTTAGTGTAATAATCTTTTCTAAATTATAATGGCATGCCTACGGGCTTTCATCAAAAAAATAAAAAAATAAAACTCGTTAATCAAATCCTAAATGAAGTTAGGCCTAAGTCAATAAGAATTATTTCTAAAGCAGAGCAGGCATGCTAGAAATGCATGTATATTTAATTGGAAGAAAGGTAATAAATAATTAAATCTACATCTAAGTGAGCATGGGAGAGAAGCAATCAACAACAAAATAATCATTATTGACATCTCAATATCAGAATCTCATCATGTATGTGTGACTACTTCAAAGTTCAAACCCAATTATTACCACCAATTTAATATTTTTTGGCAATGTAGTATATATATATATAATGTAAAGACTAACTGTGTAACTATGTAACTCATTCAAACTACTCATTTTGAAAAACAAAAATCATTACCTGGAAACAAATTTAATCACTATTATAATACACCTTCCCAACCAATCAGGACCCCTTATCATTTTCTTTCAGTTCCCTCACTGAATAGTAGATTGGGGAGTTTTCGAATTCTTTCTTTACTTTCCATTAAATTCAGGTCATATCACCATGTGAATATTTTCGGAATTAATGTCCAAATATAAATGGTCAAAAATAAAAAAATAAAAAGGGAAATTTGCAAAACGCACATGTATTATACTCAAAATAACGACCTTGCAATTATTGGATATTGCAAAAAAAAAACCTGCATAATTGCCGAAATTGCAAAAAAAAAACTACCATTAGTTTTTTACTTTAATTAATTGGAAAAAAAAAATCTAAGAGTTCAATGAATCTCTCCCTCTTGAAAAAAAATCTTAAAAATGTTATTTAGTTTAATTTAAAAAATCTTAAAATTTTCTAAATTAAGTTTAAAAAAAAATTATTCCACATTAGATATTGAAGAGAGAGAGAGAGATGTTAATTAACTTTAAAAAGTCTTAATTCAAATGATATAATGAAGAGAGAGAAATTTTAATTAATTTTTAAAAAATGTTTTTTGAAGTAAAAAAAGTATGAAAACTAACGGTGTTAATTTCTAACTATCAGTAGGGATGTTTTGTAATTTAAACAGTAATGCAGATTTTTTTCGCAACGTGGGGCTATTTTGCAAATTTCCCAGGTAAAAAGTTCCAACAAATTATCATCTAAGGATACCTCTCAGAATCCATGAGATTGGAGACGGAGACAAGCTTGAACCCTGCAATATTCTCTACAGCAAGATTGTTGAAAAACCCAATTGCTGCAACTAGAAATCCAATCAAGAGACAAAAGGTCCATTTCAAGATTACGTATTTGTATTTGTGTGCTTTCCCTCTGCTCCTCCAGTTCTGGCTGAATAGGTCATTCTCTATCAACCTGTATGAAAATGAAGAGAAGAAATTGCTGAAAATGTCAAGCTCTTTATTATGGTTTGATGTGAAATTGATTAAATGAGTAACAAAGGATGAATGTTGTCATTTCACTAAATTTTAGGTAGAAAAGCTCACTAAGTTGCTCTGTTTCTCTCTGTTTTTGAAGAGAAAAAGAACTCGCAAATTAAAAAAAAGAGAAGAGCTCCCCATTGTTTCACCCTTTTGTACATTTCTTTCAGTGATTAGATTATCTTTCATTGATAAATGATAATTTATGCAGACAAGATATTAAGTTCTGGCCTAAAGCATCTCTCGAATCAAACTAAATCAACACAGTTCACTTACCTACCACTGAATTTGTTTCCCATTTTTTTCCTCATTGGGAACACACTCTCTATGTGTTCTCTTCCTTTCACTACTCTTCTCCTTACTGAAACAACTCAATGATTACCCAAACCCCAAAATCCCAAGCAGACATAAAACAAAAAAAAAACTTACTCATAGTCAAGGCTTTCAATAGGGCAGGCATTGGAGCCAATAATGGCGACCTGGGACGTATTATTTGGCCCACTTCGCCTGAGAAGGATCGAGTTTTGCTGTAACAGTTGCTCGGTCAGCGAGCTGGTATGCACGAATACTTCCTCCACCGAGTCTTCGTGTGGCGAGGCTGAATCCATTGAAGAAGAAGAAGAAGAAGAAGAAGAAGAGCAAAAAGAAAAGGAGAAGAGTTGGAAAGGAGGGTGAGTTGGTCTGATGAATGAATCATTGATTGGCTGATAGTTCAAGTGCTCATGGAATATAATAATACAATATACTTGGTTCATGCGTTTAATGTATAGAATCATTTAATTGTTGTGAGTCTTGTCAAATATTGTTTTTTTTTTTTTTTGAATTGATTGTCAAATATTGTTAATTCAAGCGATTAAGTATCCTTAAATTTTAAGAAGAAGTTCCAAATTCGAATTTCAATAAACGTATGAACATATTATTTAGTAAGTCTTTTAATTCATTAATGATGAATTTGAATCTAAATAAAATTTGTTGTGAGACATTATTTTTTGGCCAACTAGTGGGTTTTAGAGGATGCATTAAATGGATGGACCTAAACCTAACAATTGTTTTTGAGCCAATGAAGATGGTGACAGGGAATTATTCATTTGTTTATCTTACCTTCTTTCTGGAAAGATATATATTTATTTCGCCTTCAAAAATTATAGAATAAATAAAAAAGAGCTGCTCTTATCTTTACTCAATTTATATTCCATGAGTAGGAAATTGAAAGATTATAGAATAAAGAAATTTGCTTTTTTTTGTTATAAATAAAGATACTAGTTCAACTAATTATTTCACCATTTCACTTATCCATCTAAGTCGAACAACTATGAAACTGAAATAATCACTCTTTCATTATTTTTACTTACACTTGTTACTGACGGTACCCGGAAAGAACTTGTAAATTCTACTTCATTGCAAATTAATCCCAACTCTTTATTTTTCATCTACTTTTGAACCTCCTCAAAATGCCACATCATCACTTTATCTTGACCGTTAGATCAATTTTTTTGTCGAATCTTAACCATTCATTTTCTCAAATTTATTGATATTTTATGGCAACATTTATGTAGTTATTAAAACATAATCATATGATTGGTTAAATTGGTATTTTGTATTCCATACTTGATTTAGTGAGAACCATTGTGAGTTTGTTTGTGACCATCAGATCTTAATCAGATGGTTTTAATGAATCATGGTGCAAGATTATGCTCAATTATTAATACGAATATTTAATGAAGAGTTCACTCATTAAAATATAAATAATTTTTCTTTTCTTCTTTAAAAAATTATAATTCTTAATGAAATATTTTATTTCTAATGTTAAAATCGTCAAATATAAATTTATTGGAATTTTCTCTTTATTTTGAGTTCCATATTGTTATGGTTTCAATTTTTTTTTCTTGCTAAAATATGTGAAAATAGACAGAAGATATACAAAAATGATATGCTCATTAACTTATACCTTATATCTTATTTTTCATCTTTTTTGAGTATTCTCAAGAGATTATTGTCAATTTTATCTCGGCCGTTGGATAATTTTTTTTTTTGAAATCTTAGATTTTCATTTAAATTATTATCACAATATCACATATGCCAATAATTAATGAAGAGTTTACTCATTAAAATAAAATTAATTTTTCTTATTTTCTTTAAAAAATTATACTTCTTAATGAAATATTTTATTTCTCATGTTAAAATCATCAAATATAAATTTGTTGGAATTTTCTCTTTATTTTGAGTCTCATATTGTTATGGTTCCAATTTTTTTTCTTGCTAAAATATGTGAATATAGACTATATGAATGAAGATGTACAAAAATGATATGTTCATTAACTTATACCTTATACCTTATTTTTCAAGTCTCTTTGAGAATTCTCAATAGACCTATTGTCAATTTTATCTCGGCCGTTGGTTCATTTTTTTTTTTTTTTGAAATCTTAGTTTTTCATTTAAATTATTACCACAATATTACATAAATACATATTGTTATGATTCGAATTTCATTTTTTCTTGATAAAATATGTGAATATAGCTAGACTATATAAAAGAACATGTAATAAAATGATAAACATATTTACTCTTATCATATTCTTTTATCTCTCTTTAAAAATTCTCAAGAGAACTATTATCAATTTTTCCTCCGCCGTTGAATCAAAAAAATTATTAAATCTTAGCTTTTAATTTCAATTATTATCATAATATCACATGATTAGTTAGATTAATATTTCAGTGTTATATCTCCGTTATGTGAGAACTATCATGTCAAACAAAATTTCAGAATATTGAAAACTATATTATATTACTTAATGTATTACGGATTTCATAATACGATATGTGTAATCCATACCATTTTAATATCTAAAAAAATAAGAAAAATAACGGTGACATATTTTTGGAGAAAATGAGTAATGCTATATTTTCCTATGTAGTATACATTTTTTTTTCCATATATATAATATTAAATATAATTATTATTTTTTATTTTTTTAAAGTTAATCATCTATTATTTAATCTTATGTAGTTTCAATTAAAATCTTCGAAATAAATTATCGTGTATTTTATTTTTTCTGATCTCATTCATCTAAGACTGATTAATATTTAATTTGTTTTTCTAATATTATAATATGCCGAGACATAATGACATAAGAAAATCAAAGACAACAATTTTGAATTCTCATGCATTATTTAATGAATTTACAAATTTTAATTTTGAATTTTCATAATTGCAAGTTATACATTATTAAATTGAAATAACTATTAAAACTGAAATACTCGCCACGAAACGCGAGCATTATCCTAGTTATGAAAAATTGTCACGTCCTTTTCTGTACTGCATTTTTCTTCTTCTTCATTCAATTAATAGATAAATCGAATTTCCATAATATATGATTTGAGTTGGTAAGCAACAATAAATAACTAAAATTATTTCCTTTTTTTTTTTTGAAGTTCAACTCAAATTATTTACTGGGAGGTAATGAAAGTTTGTATCAACAACGTCCCAGACAAACTAAAAATATGTGATTGAGATGCATGTGCATATTGATCACAAACAACTGATCTGGATCTACTTTGCAAATGAAATGTTTGTATTTTACTTCTTGTCCTCTCGAGTTTGTTTAAACTGGAGACATGCAAATCAAGGTCATTAAGAACATTGAATCAGAATGAGATTTCAAGAGTTCTTTTTAAAGTAATTTTTTTATTTGCAAAAATAGATTACTTTTTAATTTGTAAACTAGTATTTTCATAATTTTTTAAGGCGAAATTGTTCTAATTTACCAATGAAAATGGTGAAACTTGGTTTCGACATCTTTGTTAACTGTACTTATTTTTTTCTTTTTCCTGGATTGATTCCCAATATAAAAAAATTGGTATTGCCCATGGGGATGGTCTCATTGGCGAAAATACTGGTTTTACAAACTAAAAAAAATAACTTTATTAACAAAACTATCTTAGAACAACTCAATTTGCTCAAGGAAACCATCAAAAAAACTCTATTTGAAGGATTTAAGCACATGAGATTGAGACATGATATAATGACGAATAAGACATTGGGCCATGTACTGTCTAAGTTCTGAAAACAATGGATCCCTAATTAACCATCGAACGAGATCCAAAATATATCCGAATCCGGATCTGCATTTTTTTTATCTGGATCCGAATCCGGATAATTGTGAAAATTAAAAACGAATTTATATTTACTTACTCAAATTGTCAAATACAAATATCCATTTATAGACATTTGTTTACTGAATTAAATAAATATCTTTAAATATTCATAAAATTTTGAATCCAGTAATTTAAGAACAAATATATATTAGTTAAACGATATAATATCTTTAAATATTTTTTTTGTTACCTATTCATATTTTTTTGGCGTTTTATATTTGTATGTTATTTATTGAATAATGGTAATTTTTGTGAAATAAAAGATTGTATCTTTATGTATCATGATATTCCCGATATTTTATGTATAATGAGATTTGATAATTTTATGCTATGCACTAAGTATATGTTTTAATAATCCGAATTCTTATCCAGATTCGGGATATCTGAACCATATGTATCTGTTTAATATCAAAACCGTATCTTGATCCGGGTATATACGGATCCGGATCTAGTAATAGTCATTGGCTCCCTAAAATTTTAGGCGGAATACAGAACAAACTGACGGTAATGTTGCACTACAGGGATCCTATATCATGCAGTAGCACGTTCCTATTGAGTTGCGATAGTGATAATATTACATGATAGTTCATGATAGACCAAATATATAGTAAAATATTACATTTAATGTTAGATTAAAATATATAATGTTGTATTGTAATTAATATTAGCATAACTAGACAAACAACTAATTTTTTTAAGGAAGAAAATATAATATTCGACTGTGTAATTTTCAAGCTTTCACATGAAAAAAATATTTACTCATAAATTATATTCAAATATAACTATTTTTTTTCCCGTAAATTTTGTCGGCTTTAATTAAATATACAATTGCACGGGACATGAAAGTATCACAGTTATCTAATTTGTCTTCTTAATTTCATAGCTATTTAATAACAGAGCTAACACGAAACTAGGTTAATTAAATTTCTGTTAGTATATATACATCATCATTAATGTTTGCATGATACTAAATTTCTGATAATATAACTACTAATATCAATATTATTTTACATCATGTAAATATGAATATTCTTACTGTACTTGTCTTTTTTAATTTACAATCATAAATTATTTTTTATTGATTATTTTCCTGGTGAGATTTTCTCACACATTTTGAATTAATGTGAGGGTAAACCCTAGTTGAGCTCGAAATTTAGATAAAAAAAAATAAGCATATCTTCGAGTTGATTAAAGTTCTCAAATGTTGAATACTTCATCCTTCATTGTTTCCAATCTCTTTGCATGATAAGCGCATATACAGATGACTGAATGATTGTCATTATATACATCAACATAGTGCTTGATGTGTGGTGTGGAAATAGCATTGTCACTTTCGCCTTGATAAAATAAGAAAAAAAATCAGAAGAAAAGTAAACGTGCAATTTGTCAATACCCATCTATGTTGTTGAATTTCTTGTATCTAGTTGTTAGCTTTGCTGCAGACGTTGATGTTGTTACCACAAAATGAATATCTGATAATTGCAAATAATCAAGAAGTGATTCTATTTTAATTTATGTATATATACATATTTGTTATTATTTGTTTTAAGTATTCAGGTCATGTATTTGCATAACATGAAGTGATTTCTAGCCGTTTGACAGATCTGCCTTTAATTGTATTTCCTCTTCTGCATTCCATTCTGAACGGAAGGTCGCAGCTTTTCATTTTTGTGAGGCTGAACTTCCCTCTTTGAAAGGGGTCAAGCCTCAATCCGTTTTTTCACCGATTTTTCAGTAATTCAAAAGAGCAAAAACTCTCTCTAGTGTTCGATAGAAATTACTCTAAAATACTTATGAGATTAGCTAGATTTTAAGTGACCATTTTGTATTGATTGTTTGTTGATTGAGATTGAAAGAGATCTATTGTAAGTTATTGTTCCATCGCTTCGTCAAGAGTATATTGTAAGGAGAACGGTGGATCGTGATCGTGTAAACAAAAAGTTATTTGAATTAGTAATTATCGGAACCGAAATGCAAGTCCCGGAGAGTAGGCGCTCGCAAAGCGGTAAGGGCCGCTAGTGAGAACGGGTGGTTACAGCACAAGCAACCACCTAGCCGAACTTCTTCAACAAGTTTGTGCATTCGATATCGCTTTATTTTTCAGTTATTTACTTGTATTTATTATTTACTTTCAGTTGTCTTAATCAATTAGAATTAATACAACTATCAATCTAAAAGTTTGAAAAACAATAAAAAGTTATAAAACATAAAAAGTAGAAAAATCGTACTTCTGCACGTTTTAGGCCTATTCACCCCTCCTTTAGGCCTCAATCAAACAACTTCTAACGTAGAATTTCTAGTATCTAGTGTTAGATTTCTGCGGGCGTTGATGTGTTTTACCACAAATGAATGCCTGCTACTTGCAAATAATCAATGAGTGAATCTGTTTTAATGTATGCATATATTCATATTTGTTATTATTAATAATAATTTTTATTTTTTTTTCAATTTTAATTAAGATTTGGACCAGATTTTAGGCCATACATTACATTAAATTTGTAATATGACACAAAATATGTGTCTACATATGTCATGCTTGACACTACATGTTATGCAAATACACGGCCACATATGTGCCATTGTAATCACAAAATTAAAACATGCAAAAAAAAGCTCAATTTGTATAGATTTAAAGCATTCTTGTAATGAATTTTTTATTAATTTATATTTTTTTAAAAAACACGTTGAAAAGATGCACTACGTGTGATTCACGTGAATCAAGCGTGATACTGCGCGAAGCTGGAAAGATGCCCGCAGGACATCTGGCAAGCTGAGCACAGACAAATTCCACAAAACACAAAAAAAAAATTAAAATCATATCATATGAAACTTAAGTATTTACGCGCAAATTACAAATTGAAATATTAATTTTGTTTTAAATAATTATACCATCCGAGATGAAGTAGTTCGTTGAAAAGAAATGAGCTAAGAACAAGGACAATTACTAATATAAGCGGGTTGAAAACAGATGCAAATAGAGTTCCTTTTTTCTTTATGCACCATGTCATTAATGTAAGTACCAATTCTGACTCCATTTCTCCCTAAAAATATAATTAATATGTTTAAAAATATATATCTAATATGTTTAACAATATGTTAACTTACTGAATAAAATAAGGTAAGAAGTCTTATATCGAAACGCATCCTCTATTGTTTCCAGTCTCTTTGCGTGATAAGCGCATACACAAATGACTGAATGGTTGCCATTATACATATTAGCACATTGCTTGATGTGTGGAAATTGCACTATAACTTCCGCCTTGATAAAATAAGAAAAAAAATATCATAATGGAAGAAAAGCAAGCGTGCAATTTGTCAATATCCATCTTTACCATATAATTTGTAGTTTCCAGTTGTTAGCTTTTCTGTGGGCGTTGATGTTTCTGCTAGCAAATAATCAATAAGTAATTATGTTTTAATGTATGCATATATTCATATTTGTTATTATTAATAATAATTTTTTTTTATTTTTTTCAATTTTAGTTAAGATTTGGACCAAATTTTATGCTATATATTATATTTAATTTGTAATATGACTCAAAATATGTGACTACATATGTCATGCTTCCTGCTGAATGTTATGCATATACATGACCACATATGTGCCATTGTAATCACAAAATTGAAACATGAAAATAAACTCAATTTGTATAGATTTACCGTGAGAATATGGTAAAATTACTTTTCAACAAATATGGTAAAATAACTTTACCGTGAGAATATAATATTACCGCCACACAGAATTCCCATGTTATAGTAAAAATGGAATGATTCTCACCTCTTAACTTTCCTAGGAAAGTCCACACCATCATTCCGATCAACTGTCAACCTTTAAATCAATTGCTCTTTTGACTTTTTTATAATGCATTATATAGACAATTTTTTGCATTTTATATTTTTTTTTTCTGTTTATATACTGTTTTGATATAAATTCTTTTGTGTCTTTGTATGCTATTTTTAGGCTATATATCTATATATTATTTTTTGTTTTTATATATCATTTTTCTATTATTATTATTATTATTATTATTATTATTATTATTATATATATATATATATATATATATATATATATATATATATATATATATTGTTTTGTGTTTGCTATATTCTATTTCTAAAACATATATTTCATATATTTTTTTTATGTTTTATATATTGTTTCACTAAAGAGATGAGACATGCGTCCCTTTCTTCAAAGGACATTGGACGTGTCACATGTGCCCGTCTCCCACCATCGCAACTTATTACATACACTAAACTCATTTTATTGGACAGTACAATAGCTATCAATAAGGGAGAACTCCAAAACAGGAAAAATATTTTGCTAGACTGATGTGTTCGGATGTGAACTAGTAGATTTGTAGGAAATTATTTATATGAGGTTTATGTAATATAATATAATATAATATAATATAACATATAAATATAGTATAATATAATATAATATAATATAATAAAATAATTAAGAATATAATATAATATAATATGATATGATATGATATAATATAATATAATATGATATAATATAATGTTATGTAATATGATATAATATGATATGATATGATATAATATAATGTTTTGTAATATGATATGATATGATATGATATGATATGATATAATATAATATAATATAATATAATATAATATAATATTATATTATATTATATTATATTATATTATATAATATTATATAATATTATAGTATAATATAATAAAATAAAATAATTAGAAATATAATATAATATATTTTATTTTATTTAATAATTTAATAATTATGTTATTTGATGTAATTAATAATTTAAGTAATATTTAATTTCATTAATTATTTATTAATAAGTAGCTTAATTGATTGATTAGTTAATTAATATTTTCCTTTTTAATTTAATTTTATTAGTAATTACTAAATAGTCATTAATAATTATTTTAATTAATTTTGTTTAATTACTAATTTAATTAAAGATTATTGTCATTTTTAATTTAGCTAATGTCCTTTTTATATAATTAATAATGTTTTTTTATGTCTTCTAATTCTTCCTAAAAAGTTACTATAAAAAACTTAACAAATTGTCATGTTTTCTTTTTGCCCAACTTTGTATACAAATTTCCCAAAAAATTACTATACTAAATATTACTATAGCTTCAAAACTATGCATCCAAACTTGCACTTTTAAGTTTTTGGAAATTTTTCCCAATACTAGCCTAAACCACAGTATTATTATTTATCCAAACAAGCCCTTAGGGTAGGTTAGGAAAATTTTCGGGTATTTTTAAAATAGTATGTTTGGATGTGCTTTTAGGAATAGTTTGGAATCTTCAGGACAAGGAATTTCAAGGAAATTTTATATTGAAATTGGGTCAAAATGAAAACCGGACTATTTGGTCAGTTTTTCTTAAGAATGATGATTTGACAGCTACCCACTCTCATCTTTATACGTTTTGCACACTTTAACTTGGTCAATTTGATTCTTGATCATTATTAAGCAAATAATAATAGAAATCATTATTAAACAAATAACCAAGATACGATGATATGATCATATTACATTATATTACATCATATTATATTATATTATATTATATTACATTATATTATGTAATATTATATTACATCATATTACATTATGTAATTTTATGTTATGCTATGTTATGTTATATTATTTTATTTTATATATTTTATTTTATGTTATGTTATGTTATTTTATGTTATTTTATTTTACATTATTTTATGTTACATTATATTATGTAATATTATATTACATCATATTACATTATGTAATTTTATGTTATGCTATGTTATGTTATATTATTTTATTTTATATATTTTATTTTATGTTATTTTATATTATTTTATGTTATTTTATTTTACATTATTTTATGTTATTTTATTTTATATTTATTATATATTATTTTATTCTATATTATTTTATTTTATTATAAATTAAAAATTATTAAATACCATATATTTATTTCTTATAATTGAATATAAAATACATAGATAAGTTAAATACATATATAATATCAAACTGGATTCCTTTATTTTCTTAAAATGTCATCCAAACAACTTTTTAACAATCACTACATGTTACTTATCTTTTAGGATTCATCATTTCACAATCCTAATCCCTAAAAAAATCCTTTCCTACCCTATCAACTCCTTGTGCGTCCAAACACAGCCTTAGTTGTTAAATGCTTTGTAAAGGAACAGAGATCCTCCTTATGTTTTTTTGGTAGATGTACACATGTACCCTCTAAAAACTCAAAAATATCATATAAACCTCGCCTGAACTAAAATTTCATATTTTTTATAGGGTTAAAATTTTATACTTGGCGTTATAAAATCCTAAAAGTACACTCATATAAATAGAATGCATTATTTTTCATATATATCCATATAAATTAAAATATTAAAAGTATCATACATGACCCTAAATCATGTAAAATATATTGGAAGAATGATGATGTATTAAGCTCTTTTGAGCAATTTCAAGAGTATGTTGAAAAATAATCAAATATTAAAATGACATTTACATATTAAATAAAAAAATGTAACTCAGTCCATGTATACCATACAATATATAAGTCTAAACAAAGATGTATTTCCTACATTATGGAAAATATAGAGAAATGAAATATGAAATTGCATGTCCTTTTAAAAGATCATATTGATTCTCAATAAATTAAAAATACGAAATTTATCATTTTAAAACTATAAAATTAATATGTTTCACAATTCCGAGGTGGAGCGAGGTACGCTCTTGTTATCTTGAAGAAGAAAATGTAATATTCAACTGTATAATCTTCAAGCTTTCACGTAAAAAAAAATTACATAAATTATATTCTAATATACCTTTTTCCCCTTAAATCTAGTCTGCATTAATTAAATATACAACTACACGTGATATGAAAGGCACAGTATATCTAATTGTTCTTCTTAATTATATTGCTATTTAAAAACAGAGCTAACAAGAAAACTAGGTTATTTAAATTTCTATTACTATACATCATCTTCAATTTCTGTATGATACTAAGTAAGTTTCTGATAATATAACTACTAATATCAATATTATTTCATATCATGTTAATATGAAAAATTCGTATCGTACTTGTCTTTTCTAATTTAAAATCAAAAATATTATTGATTATTTTCCTCCTAATGAGATTTTATCTCACGTTCCGAAGTAATGAGAGGGTAAACCCTAGTTGACCTCTAAATTTGGATAATAAAAATAAGCAATCTTCAAGGTTATTATGAGATCGATTAAAATGGCCAAATGCTGAATACTTCTGATAATTTCAATTTTATAGATGTACTGTACAATAACAATTTCCTCTTTATTTCATTTCAGTTTCGAAATTTACACTCGCCATGCAATCTAACGTGTAAAATGTATTCTATTATCTACAATGCATGAAAAACTATTCACCAGGGTTGCATTTGGATATATCGCCCTCCTTTAGTTAAAAGGATATACTGGAAGAAGGAAAGAAGATCTAAACTTTGTAAATGACATTTATTACTTAAATCAGATTTTAAGGGTCACGATAAACAGGCTGCGGTGTCCATTTGAGAAGCAAATTAAGCTTTCCTGATTTGGCTCCTTCTAAAGGAAAAGAATCTCGAAACTCGCCTTCCATTATAACTCTAGTCAATGTCATTATGCATCTCCCAATATAATCCTGAAATAAAAAAAATCGCATAAATGATCCCAAAAAAAAAAAAAAAGTAAGTTACAAACTTATGCCATTTTTTTTTTAAACGAAAAAATTGTTAAAATTATGAGATAATGAACCTTGCCAAACGTATCATGATCATAAACTTCAAAGATCAGCAAATCATGGAGGCCGTCTTCCACTACAAAGTCAAATGTTTGATTCCATATGGGCTCCAGCGTATCATTTACTACCTATAAACATAACAAAAATAGCTAAAAGTTACTATCTGCAATACTAAATATGAAAATTTAACTGCACGAACAATTTGAAAAACAGTAAATTCGGATCAAAGGGGGCTCTATTTCATACAAAATTTCTGAAAAGCCCCCCGTATCATTCCAAAATCAAAACATATCCCCTAAATCATTCACAAATTCAACAAAACTTACTCTGGTTTTCAATTTGGTCCCTTGTTTCTTCAAACGCACCACGACAAACGGGTCGGCCTTGCCCATGACGTCCATTGGAGGAAGATCTTCGGCGGAAATAACGGTCACGGACAAAACGCCTCGCACGATCACGTTCTTCCTCTGCTCTGTTACGGAAAGATCCGCTCCGTTTGAATCGGACTTGAGAGCTTTCTCCAGTGAGGTTAAGGAGAATTTGTGCGCGAAAGGGTTTATTAAGTCTTTCGCTCCGTATGGGAAGTAGAGGAGCTCTAAGTGTACCTGGTTGATGAGATAATTAAATATAGGAAATAAGAAATAATGTATGAAGTATGTGTTCTGGAAATAGTATGTATAGAAAATACAGTGCATAACAAACAGAAAAGAATATATATAGAAAAAAACAGTGTATAAGAATAAGAAACCGTATATAAAAAACAGTATATAAAATATAAATATTTTGAAAACAACATAAAGACACAAAATAATATAATCAAAACAGTATATCTTCGCAAATTACTACAATTATAAGTTGGCTTAAGCATTTTGGACGCTAGCTACAGTTTGAATAATTGCACAACACAAGTCAAGATAAAAATAAAATGATCTTACAAGGCCGCGAGGCTTCAAATCTCTCTGAATATCCAAATCTTTGACGAGATTCAGCCACACACCTTTGACTTTTCCAGGTTGAAGTTCACTCAAGCTTACTCTGGCGCAGCCGATTAATTGAGAAGGCTGAATTCCTTCATCGTCGTATATTTTAACTGTCAGACACTGAGTTGATGAATCCTCTACTATGAATTCGTAACTCTCGTTCCATATCGGATTTAGATCATTATTCTGCATAAAAGATAAGTTAACCAAGAGAACAAAATATACATGACAGAAAAAGAACTTCTCATTGATAAAAAAAAGAATGCAAAAACTTACGATCGTCTTGCTTTTCTTGGTTCTGTTGCTCAAAGGACGTATGTATAAAACAGCAAAAGGATCGGATTTTCCAATTAGGTCCTTGTTCTTTAAATCTCTGGCTTGCACAAGCTTAACATCCAATACTCCCACAGGCTTCAATTCTAAGTCACTAATTCATAAAAAATAAATTAAAAAAAGGTTAAAATAATAGTACTTTTGAATCACGGTAATTACAGGAAAAAGGCAAATATGATATGAAAAACCCGAAAAAATTCATAAATTAAAAAAAAAATGAAAAGTTACCTGTAATTGCCTGGAATTATTGGGATAACTTTTCTATTGGGCCACATTAATGTGTCCTCTATTGTGTCACGTATTGTTCCCTGAAAAATAAAAAATACATAAAAGGACTTAATTAAGTGAAGTGAAAAATGAGTACTTGAAATTCGAATTGCATATAAAGGAAAAAATGGAAACCTCAATTGCATCAGAAAGTCCAGGAATGGTTGATATTTCACCACCAACAATCTTGAGCGTGAAATCAAGTTTTTTCTAGAGAAACAAAGGCATTATGCAAATATTAAATCATACAGTGACTAAAGAAGAAAATGTTATTTATTTAATTTTTACCTTCTCTCGTAGAGAATAAGAGACAGCTCCGAAACAAGGAAATTTTTCCATTAGAGGCTTAAATATAAGACGAAATACCCCTGTGAACCCAATGTTTTTAACCTAAAAAATGAAGAAATTACAATTTAGACCCTCTTTATCAGTTTCATTACAAGTAAGTCCCTACATTTCATACCACCCTAAATACATCATTGATTTTATTCTGTGATCTTTTTATTCTATTTGCTGCAATCATTGGAGTGGAAGATACTAAAGAATAAATACTTCCAAAATATGAAGAAATTACAATTTAGACCAATTACAATTTAGACCCTCTTTTTTTTGGATGAAAACAATGTAGACCCTCTTTATGAGTTTAATTACAAGTAAGTCCCTACATTTCATACCAGCCTAAATACATCATTGATTTTATTCTGTGATTCTATTTGCTGCAATAATTGGAGTGGAAGATACTAAAGAATGAATATTTCCAAAATTAGCCAAAAAGATAATGATAAAATTAATAATTAATAAAGTTACCTGTATAGGAAGAGACATGCCAAAAGTGGTTTTAATATCGAGCACTATATTTGGATTACCATCCCACTGCATTTCCAGTTCCATTGTAATTCCAGAACTATCATCTTCAAGTATAGAAATCCCTAAAAGGACATTACTTTTTAGAACTTATTTTACAAATGAAAAGCAATTAAGTTTCACATGTTTTAAGGGATAACTTCATGTGAACCCCAATAAAACATCAAATATTGCATTTAAGTCTACCAGTTTCAAGTATAGAAATCCCTAAAATCCTAGTGTTTTAGAACTTATTTTATAAACAAAAGCAATTAATTTAGCATATTTCAAGGAATATTTTCATCTGAACCCCAAAAAACATCAACTGTCATGCATTCCATGCAAAATTTCTTTTTCAGAGAAGCAAAACTAGAAATATCATAGTTGCGCTAACAAAACTATCACTATTTTGTAAGTAAGATTTCTAATTTTATAGGGGTTTACCTGTAAACTGTGGAGGGACAGTACCAAGTGTCAGCTTAGAAAATCTGAAAGAAGCTAAGATGAAGGATTTATATTGCTCAAAAACAGGGTCTAAAGAAGTTCTTATCACCTCTGATGCAGCCTGTAAAGACAATTTTTCAATTATTCCCAAACAAATCACAAAATAAATCTTCATGCAATGGAAAGAAGGACAAACTCGCTCACCTCATTAATGTAAGGCCATAGTTTAACTAGCTCGAGATTTAGCCATTTCAGCTGCAAAATATAATTCAAATCAATATTACAAAGAAAACGGTATTCAATTTGAAGTATATTAAATCGGAACTTGCAGAACATTTAAGGGCCTTATTTAGGAAAAACGTACAAAGGTTAATTCATGAGTTATATCAAATCATTTATGCTTCTAACACTTTTTATGACTTGAAGTTAATTTAATGTTCAATTACGCCTAAAGCTATGAAATTAAACACTAATAAAACCAACAATAACAAAAAAAAATCCATAAAATGGGAAAATAAGACTCAAATCAAACATGTATCAAAACTTGTACAAAATCCAAATATTTTTATATTTGAAGAACTAACTAACCTTTTGACGCTGTGTAAAAACAGCCCAAGAAGGGTAAAAGCCTGGTGGCAGAAGCTTTCTTAAACCTTCAACTGTCAATTTTGAGAATTGATGAACTGTAGTTGCCTACAAAACAAAGTACTCAATTGTAGATAGCTAAAAGAATAAGGCTGAATATGCAAATTAAATCTGTATTTTCCTTACAAATGAATCAACATACTACAAAATTTCTTTTTTTTCCTTTTTTGATAATTAACAATGTATAGAGATTAATCAATTAATTTAGTCTTTGCACTTTTTTAACCGCGAGAAGTGTCAAAACATAAATTAATATAAATTAAGCATATATTAACAGAAATTAGACATATATTAACATGTTTCCCTAACAACTATCCAACAATTAAAATACTTCAAAAGAAAAACATGTACCAATTAAACATGTATTAACATGAACTCATTTTAGCACTCAAGAATTCTACACTTTATCACCCCACAAAACAAAAATCGAACATAACATCCTGGAAAAGCTTTAACAAAAAAATCCTGGAAAAGCAAAGAAATCAAAACAAAAAAAGGTTACCAATTCTTTGCGATTCTCAGCTCTGGAATTCTCGAACCGCACGAAAAGCATCACCAGAATTATCCCGAACGTGAATCCCAGTACCAACCCCGTCAAAAACGCCATTTTTCATCAAAAGAAGGAAACCCAGAAGCCCTCCAACACGATTAATCAAAATAAAAAAAAAGCCAAGGGCCTAATTGGGTAAAAAAATCTCTAGAAAATAGAAATCGCTGGGTTGGGTATGTAGGAAATCTCTAGAAAGAAAAGGAGAGATCGTAGTATGTTAATGGAATTGCCTATAGAACTTTTTCTCGAATAATTTAAGGAAATTCGTTGCTTTGGGAGGAGGGAGGAGGACAGCTCGGGGGAGGGAAAAGAGGAGCCGCTGTAAACAAGTTTAACGAAGAGAATATATTTGGAAATTTTCAAATGAAACCCTACATTATGACGAATTTAGGAATTAGAAATTATTCGGAGTGCCTAGCTTATGGAGCGTCCAGCAGCGTCATTATACAGTTTTAACTGTACACATATATATTTTGTGCAGAACTAATTGAAAATATATTTTTTTATAATTTCATCATATTTTTTTTGAAAATATACATTTTTGTAATTTCACTATACGTTTTGTGTTTACCGATGCACCTTTTTTGTAATTTCATCATACTTTTTTGAAATCGGACACTGTTGAATGCTCCAAAATACTGACACTTTATATCTGGACTCGTTTGAAAATAGTCCTTTATAATTACTTAAACATATCTCTTGCTCTCTCTCCTTGTTTCAAATAATACTTTTAAAACTACATTAACATATTGATTTCCCATTCAACGTAAATAAATTTTTATTGAGAGATGTTAATTAACTTGAAGAGTGTAATTTTATTTTAATTTTCCTCAAAAGAAAAAATAAGAGAGAGAGATTAATTGAAGTATAAGAAATATTTTTTCAAGTGATTACATTAGGAAAAATCATTGATATCACTAGAATAGTTTAGTAGTATGATACTAGTTTCATCTTTTCATAAGGGAGGGTTTCGAATTCCGTATTTAGCATGATTCTAAAAATGTAGATAAGAACATATGAGTTCATTTACTAAAAAACGATACAAACGATCGCTTGTAGTTATTCCTCATTATTTAACTAATAGATAACAATAGGGATTAATTTGCAGTTGGGCAATAATATAGGGGCTTTTTGCAACTCTAGATATCGCAGGGATCTCTGTTATCTTCTAAGTGGGAGTTATTTGTTGCAATATTTTTTTTTTTTTTTTTTTTTTGCAAATTTCCAAACTATATTTGAATGATAACATCCGAATCACAATATTTTACACGTTTGTTAACTTTGTCTTTCATGTATATTATGAAACTTTGAAATGACACAGTTTCTTCCCAAAAAATTTCTAATATAGAGAAATATATCAAAAGCCCGTAACTTTTCTGAGTATTTCAAAATGCTAATTCACTAGAAACTTCTATATTATATTAATGCAACTTTTGGTAATGGGTTCAAATCATCCATAGAAGAACAACTGACTTATAATAATGGTGAAATTAGCATGTCAGTCAATCTCAGCTTATCAACAGAGGTGACGAGTCTATTGCAATTTATAGCGACACGTGTCTGTCTTGAATTATGGGCCATGGCTCATGCGGCATATTTGTTGTCAACTATCATACTGTCCCTAACAATGATAGTGATCACCAAAACAAGAGTGATAATGATGATCACCAAAACAAGAGGAACGCCAAATCATCCAAAGCGATATAGAAATATGAAAATGTGACGTGGTTGCGCACACCACCCAGACATGATTATATACTACGATCATGCTCGCGCTTTATTGCGAATATTTAAATTTATTATTTATTTAAAATTTATGTATAAACTATAATTATGTATAAACATTATGTTATGTAAGTAAGTTATATTTAAAATTATTTTGAATTATATCATAAATATTTTATCCATTTATTATTCATTAAAAAATAGTATCTATATCACGTCTAATTTTATATGAATGGATAACTCTATACAAATAAATTTATATATATGAAAAAAATAACATAAATAATAAATTCATAAAAGAAACAAAAAACAATAATCCAAAAAATAATTTGGATTATTAATTTACAATCTAATTAATTTATGTTTGTATTAAGATTTCTAAAATTAAAATACCATCTTTTTTTTTTATCTCTTTAGTTTTCTTATGCATATCTATTGACATATTATATAAAAAAAAAAAAATCAAGTTTTAATCAGACGATGAAGGAGATGTAAAAACTAAAAATAAACGATAATTTATTTCATAGATTTTAGTTGAAACCCCATAAGACTTAATTATAGATGATTAACTTTAAAAATTATAAAAATAATAATTATATTTATCATGATTTGTAAAAATGAAATATGGTATTATAGATATAGAAAAAGTATGTTTACTATACATAAGAAAATATAGCGTGACTCATTTTCTGAAAAAATTGTCACCGCTATTTTTTTTATTTATATTTTGTTAGTTATTAAAATGATACATATTATCTGTAATACATTAAGTCATATAATATAACTTTTAATACTCTGAAATTTTATTTAATATGATAGTTCTCGCGTAATTGGAGATATAATACGAAACATTAATCTAACTGGCCATGTGATATTGAGGTAACAATTTAAATGAAAAACTACGATTTGAAAAAAATTTGATCCAACGGCTGAGATAAAATTGACGATACTTGAGAACGCTTAAAGAGAGATGAAAAATAAGGTATAAGATATAATTTAATAAGCGTATCATTTTTTTATATGTTCTTTTATATAATCTTTATTCACATATTTTAGCAAGAAAATAAATAAATTAGAACCATAACAATATCGATCTCAAAATAAAGAGAAAATCCAACAAATTTATATTTGACCATTTTAACATGAGAAATAAAATATTTCATTAAGAATTATAAGTTTTTTAAAGAAGAAAAGAAAAATTATTTATATTTTAATGAGTGAACTCTTCATTAACTATTGCTATTAATAATTAAACATAATTTTGAACTACGATTCATTGAAGTCATCTGATTAAGATCTGATGGTCAGAAACAAATTTACAACGGTTCTCACTAAATCGGGGATGGAACACAAAACACCAATTCAACCAATCATATGATTATATTTTAATAACCACACATATGTTGCCATATAATATCAATAAATTTGAGAAAATGAATGTCTAAGATTTGACAAAAAAATTGATCGAATGGTGGAGATAAAAGTGATGATGTGGCCTCTTGAGGAGGCTCAAAAGTAGATGAAAAATAAAGGGTTAGGGTTAATTATTTTTTCTGCTCAGTATATTTTTTGTTTTTTATATATTATTTTTTAGTATTTTAATGTACAGATTTTTATAAAAAAACTGAGATCAAATATACACCATGAGCTTTTGAACCGTCGGCACTGCTAATATTTAGAAATATATAATGAGCATAAAATAAGATAATAAACATTAAAAATATAATGTATAAAATAAAAATCTAATGTCATTAAAAAAATCTATAATGTTCAAAAATGTATATTAGACATGGAAAGCCTAATAAAAATCATAGAATGAAGATGTTTTCCCAAAAAATACGGGGTAATTTATAAGAAAAACATCAAAATTGATAATTTAATTACAAGCAAGTTATCATGCAAAATGACGGTACAATTTCAGAAATATTAGAAACAAAACAAAATCTCCCTTCATAACGACCACGACAACATAAACGATAATCCGCTCATTTATTATCAAAAATTGAAGAGAAAAAGAAAAGAAAACCCATCATCAGCATTAGGTCTCAAAATCCGATGATTTTCTTCTAAATAACGCGTGAACCAAGGTGACAACACCTAACAAAACTATTTCCACACGATCCGAACTATTCACTCTCACACAAACCTGACCTAAATTCCTAGAATTCAAGTTAGTGGCAAATGACAATTTCGCCCCTCGCCCCACTCTAAAATCCGCCTGAAAATTGCCCCCCAAAACCGACTCATTTTCAAACGAAAGAATACTAGCTCCAATTCTCAATTTCTCATCTCTCACTGGAAAATCTCGACCCTTGATCATAACCTCAATTCCTCCTCCTTGCGCCACCTGTCCATTTCCCCCCATTCTCCCAACATTCAAATTCAAATTACATCTCCTTCCTAAATTCACGCAATCTTCCACTTTAGCCCCTGTAAAAACCATATTTCCGTATTTGGTCACAGAAACGCTGCCTCCAGTTCTGTTCCACGTAAAATTTTTGAAATTCGCGCCGCTGTGAAGTCTACATACTAAATCTCGGTTTCCGGTTGTTTGGATATCTAGACCAGTCAAAACGGTATATCCAGCTGGGTCTGTATATTTCGCACTACATTCTGAATTAATATAGAAATCCTTTTTGTCCTTGCTCATCTGAGCTACAAGAGACGCGTTTAAGTTATTTTTTATTTCATGTGATGCCTCTAAGTTAACACCATCAAACCCTAAATCATGATCCCATCCTTGCGGGTCCAAAACCGGTCTAGAAAACCACCAATCACTGGTACCAATTAAGAACCGGTACCGAAAATCAGGTTGACTACAGTCAAAGCTGACTGGTACAGTCAAATCAGAGAGCTGCATTTCATTATTTTCTTCATTTTCCAAATTATTCTCAGAGTCTTGAACCCTAGTTTCATTTCTTCTCTTCAGTTCTTTTAATTGCTTCTTCAAATAGAGGGTCTCTCTGTAATCCAACTCATCAAGATAAGCTATCTTTTGCTCTTTGGATAATTTCCCAAATTGGGTCTTATTCAAAATTCGAATTGGGGGCAATTCATCATATTCATCTCCTTCTTCTAACATTAAATCAGTTTCACCACTCTGAAATTCATCCGAATTAGACAAATTTTGAGGGGCTTTAAGGAAAGAAGAGAGCAGATGAGGTACAGAAGGCAATCTAGGGTTAGGGCTGCCCAATTTAAACAAATCAAAACTATTTTCGAATTTCAAAATTCGATTTGCGTCACTCAGTATCTTCATACCGGTACACAAAACCAAAAACCGGTTCAGATATTCCTGTTCCCTGTTTGGCCTGCAAACCGGATCATTTTCCATTAAAATAAATTGACTTTCAATCTGAGTATTTGACACTGCCGTGTGAATGTTCCTCTGTATCAGACTTGTACGGTACTGAATGAAAGCTTCATGATTTACAGGTACGCCATCAGCCCCTTCTAGTAAAAATGAGGCATGAGTCAGCACAACTATAGTATTCAACCATATAGAACCCCCAAAAATTTCAGTTATAATTTTGAATAAAGGGTAATCAGTATAATCTCTTTTAATATCAGTATCAAGTCTCTCAAAGAATAAAACCGAATCAGGTCTCGATTTTCTAACATACCGCTTTATTGAATGCAAAATCTTTCTATTTCTTCTTTCATTTGTGTATGAAGGAGAATATAAACCCGGTGTATCAATAAATGTCACTTTTACCCCTTTAACAGTACCAACTAGTTCTTCAATCTTTTCCGTACCAGGCTGGAACGGGTCCGTACCAGTTATTTCCTGACCCAAAATTGAATTTATTGTGGCACTCTTTCCCACACCGGTACGGCCCAAAAGAAGGATTTTTATAGAGAAATCCATAACGGGTCGACCCATTTGCTCCTGCTCTGTTGCTAAATTTCTCAATTTGTTTATGTCTGGTACCGGTCTGTTCGTACCGGCTTCTTCACCAGCCTTGATTAAGCTGGCGAGATGTAACCGGTGCAGAACTTGTGATACCACGCTATTATTTGGAGATTCTCCAATTCTGTGAATTACTCGCAACAAGTTTACTTGTAACTCCTCGAGCTTCTTCAATGGGTCTGATTTGATGACATCAGCATTAGTTTCAGGAATATTGGTTGTGGTACCAGTTACAGTAATAGGTTGTGTACCAGTTGGAGTTTCAGTTAATATGGGAACTACTTCTGGTTCTGAGTTTGATTCATCATCTGTACCGCAAGGAGAAAAAAATACGAACAAATCTTACTAAGTTGAAAATTCTGATTTAAAATGTATGCAAAACAAAGGATTAAATCCTTGAAAGTATCGTGTACCTTGATTCGAGTTGTCTCCATTTGAATTTGAATTATCTTCATCAAAGAAATTAAATGGTCTTGCAGAAAGCAAAGAGTTGGGGCCCACTTGGCTTGGAAACCACTTTCTGAAATTCATCATTCTGCTGGAAGAAATCAGAAAATATATATTAATGAAAAAAATCCAGAGAACAAGAAAGACAAGAACAAGGATTATCATTGTCACAATTTATTCAGAAATTAAAAGTATTGTTTTGCATTTATTCAGCTGTTTAGGCCTCAATTATAGCTCAATTATCTCAAAATCAAAACCTTACAAACTATGCATTAACAATTTCATATAAAACTAATTGCTACATATACCCCACTACGAAATAAGGTTAAATTGGCAAAACACTCCACAATTAACTTCGATTCATTAACAATGGAAGATTGTAGAGAAGCTATTACCTCAAGAACCTTCAGATTGAAGCGAAGAAATTATCTTATATTTTCTTATTATTCAACAAAATTCTATTTTCAATTTTTTTAAGAGAGAGAAAGACAAAAAGGAGTTGCGGTCCGAGAAGCTCGCGAGAATTAAATCTTTGTTTTCTTCTTTACTTTTTTCTCCAGCCCTTATCGTTTTGGCCTTGTGATGGAACCTCTACTCGAAAGAGACGGTCTTGGCTCTCTCTCTCTCTGTGACATCTCTCCAGTTATCTATCACCGGAGAGAACATCAAAGAGGATCCGAATCTTCCTGTTAGGGGATTATTTGTATTGTGCATACACCCGGTGTTTACATACGTTCATCTAATGGGCCCGAAATATTAAACATATCAATCATATATTCCAGATGCACGCAGTGAAATAATTAAGTGGATTTGGTTTGCTTGTTATTTGTAACTAGGGATCATATCCGTGCTGCCCCGCGAATATTTTAATTATATTTTTTTTCATTTTGATATAATTAGTATCAAATTCTTAGAAAATTATAATCACACAAGAATAACATGAAATTTTAGATTTAAATTTGAACCGTTTCTAGTGTCAAGCATGAAAGTGAAGCACTGATGGGATGATTATCTATGATCAATATCTACGATCAATAGAAACAAATATCTGCATTTAAAGTTTTAAAGCAAAAATGAAACTGAATTTGTGATCATAATACTACAACATTATATAAACTTTTTGTACTGATATAATATACTTAACTTAATTATTCATATTGAATGAATAGAGATATACAATAAAAAGAGAACGTAATTTTTCCAAATAAGATGCATTAACATATGTACCAATATATACGGTCCCATCCCACCATCCATCATGCAAGCAAATTGATGATCCAAGAACAATTAGAAATTCACCATTTAGTTAGTGAGGTAGCTTATATTCCTATTTGGTGCGCTAAAACTTTTAGACCAGCTCACTATCCAATCCTCTATTAATCATTATTTGTCCTCTCAAATACTTGAGAATATTCTTGATAGTCATCCAGTGACTTTCATTGGAATTTGACTGATATTTGCCTGTTACGCTTAATGCATATTAAATGTCCGTCTAATACTTACGATGACATACATAATAGATTCAATTGCCGAATCAATGCGTTCTCGCTCATCTCGAGTTGGTGAACATTGAGATTTACTAAGCGTGATTCCATGTGACATCGGCAAAAATCCTCTCTTGGAATCTTGCATACTGAATTGTTTCAATATTTTGCCGATGGTCATGTATTTATTTCAATCCTAGTTTATCAGGGGCCCGGAGATATCTTCCTCGTGACGAGAGGAATAAATCCATATCCTGGTCACTCATATTTCTCGTCATGATTCAGCGTATACCCAATGATAATCATAATGGTCATCTAGTTAAGGATGACGTAGGATTATATCAAAGTATACAATTCCACATATAGGAATCCATGATAACCTCAGGTCGCAGGAACAAGCAAACTATTCATATGAGAATCACTGATCACATGTACCATACATATTCTCATAGTGTGGTCAGTCCAGTACGTGTTCTCTAATACTATTCCAGACTTGACATTCCTATGTCCACGATCAGCAGAATATGATCATCCAGTCTGCAAATATACTAGTGTGGATATGTAGCTTCTTACTTGAAGTATGTTTATCTCTATAAATATCCTACATATCACTAGAGACAGTTTATAATGTCATTCGTTGATTCATAATTCTACTATCAAAATCACATATTCTGATGACGTGAACCCGAAGTGTTGATAGAATATAAATTAATGGCACGCTGTATCTTGTTGAGCGAAACGCTCTGATGCCACTGTTGGTGAACCCGTAGCCATGTACGTTACATGCACAGCGGAACCTACGGGTTCAACCCTCCCTAGGATCATCGTAAAGGAAATAAAGGTATGAGATTATGCTATTAAAATTTATACCTCGGATCTTCCTGATCTGGGAGAGAGAAGTGGATGTAGGTCTGAACGAACTTCCGTCTTGCTTCCTTCTCCTTCGTGCTCCTAAAGCTCGAATCGAACAAACTCCTTGTTTCTCCTAGGGAAAAGAAACAGATCGCTCGCTAGTCTTCAAAGCAGAAGACCTCTACTCATATCCACATCGAACTTCGAATCGTCGGAATAACTGAACTCGGCTAGACGAGTCCAGGAATACTTTCAGGAGGCTCTCTTTCTTTCTCTCTATATTACGGCAGCCTGGAGGCTCTGTAATGTGTGTCTAATAGAGGAGGACTGCCCCTCTATTTATACTAGAGAGGAAGGCGAAGGATTGCTCAGTTACCATAACTAAAACCCTAATTCCAGCGCTTATTCCGTTCCCAATAGACCTATTCCGTTGGAATAGGGTTTCCTAATCTGAAAACTTTGCTGCCAAGGAATTGGCTGAGTTCTGTTGCCAACGGAACTGTTCCATTGCCAACGGAACTTCCGTTGGTAACGGAAATGTTCTGTTGCCAACGGAACTGTGCTGATTTTTGCACAATCATTCATATCAATCATCCAATGATCGATTATTTACTTCACCTATTTATACATCATATGTATAACCTTTTAAGAGCATTTCTTTTCCAACTAGACGTTGTTCTATGTGTGACCGTGTAGGCCCACTTCAGGGGGACAGGAGACGGCCATCTCCAGGCGGGCATCGAACCCGCAACTTCTGGCGTGACAGACCAGCACTCTAACCATTTGTGCTATATCCCCATGTCTCATTCAAGACCAGAAAATTTTCGAAAAGGCTATAGCCCATTCCATTTAACACTGGCAACGATCTTCCAAAGATCATAAGTCATGAGTAACCTCTAGACTGGTTTCATGACTACCCATGTTAAATGAAATGATCAGCGATCATAAACCTATCTGAATAGACATTTGATTATTCCTTTTGTTCTACGATATAAAGACATGGAAATATGTCATCCTTGAGTTTGACCAAAGTCTCTTTCCTGATCGAGAATTAGACTGAACAAATACAAAATGATATTAACAACACATATTAATCCATTTTAAGCATGGCCATGCATTTCCTTCAGTCCTAGTTCATCAGGGGGCCCAGAGATATCTCCCTCTTAACGAGAAAGTATGCAGTTCCTCATACAGAAATCCGTGGTGACCTCAGGTCGTAGGAACAAACAAACTATTCATATGAGAATCACTAATGACATATACCATGCATATTCTCATAGTGTGGTCAGTCCAGTACGTGTTCTCTAACACGCACCTATATTCCAGGCTTGACATCCCTATATCCATGATCAGCAGAACATGATCATCTAGTCTGCGAATATACTAGTGTGGATATGTAGCTTCTTACTTGAAGTATGTTTATCTCTATAAACATCCTACATATCACTAGGGACGGTTTAGAGTGCCATTCATTGGTTCACAATTCTACTATCAGAATCATGTATTATGATGACTTGAACCCAAAGTGTCATTCATGGTCGATCTAATATATGTAAATATATTAGTCACTCATACACTCATACACTCATTCATATTAGTGCCAAAACCAAGAACTCTTTCTTGCATATTGAATATTCAATATATTTGGTCGAAGGTACAAAATCTAATTCTTATATCTTTGTATTGTTCAAGTGAATGCCATAAGCAAGAACTCTTTCTTGCATATTGAACACTTCAATATGCTGAAGGCATAAAATCTCATTCGTATGTCTTTCATCATTCATATGCCACCGTAAGCAAGAATATTTCCCGCGTATTGAATTTTTTCAATATTTTACCAATGTACTTTATCTTACAACCATAAGTCTACATAGACTTCTACTCTCAATTATTAGGATGGTGAAGGTTCTTTGTTGTAACACTAGAAGACTGTCATACTCCCACTGAATTTCTTGAAACTGATGTAGTCTTATCTATTTCGATGAAGCTAAATTCTTCAATTTGCTTTGTCAAATAGATTCATCCTGAAATGCTTGCTTTAATCCATTTATGGATTTGAAGCCTGTAACCTCTCTAGAATTATTGGGATCATAAAACTCTTGCCATGTATCGAAGATACATCCACAGTAAAGTTCCTGTAAAGAAATGTGAGTTTTATATCCTTGTTCCATCATTCACAATCGCATTGTGCTATGGAAGTTAGAATTCGTAATAGCAACAATTGAGAAAGTCTTTTACTATAGCCCATACTATAGCAACTTTCTTTGTTATTTATATATTAACCATGTACTTTATGCAATGATCATCAAGCCACTCCAATCAAGTTCCAAACTTGATTGTTTGTACATGGATTGCATCTCAGTTCTTATGGTCCAACCATTGACTCTTCACAGTCTCCTGGGTAGAAAGTCGACTCATCCTCTATGAGCACCTTCTATGAGAGATCATATCTCTCAACCTAATTAATGTCTATCAGGCCCGTGAGGAGGACCTTATGTTTCAAGTATAGCCTTATCAAATACTTGATAGTCTTATTAATGGTTCATCGCTAGTATGTGGATCTCAAACCTTTCGAGATATATTACACTCCCACTGCTTCTTTAGGAGATGAGAGATCTCTTTTAAAGAAGTTTGAATTATGAGTAACAAAAAATTTGAACTCGTAATGGATGTAAAATAATAACAAATTGATATTCCACAAACATTTATAAGATTATTGTGTTTGACATCGTCAAACCTTTTGACACGAGTCGTACTTCAACCTTTTAAAGACCACTTGGGACCATCCCAATCCATATCACATATGGTGTCCTTTTGAACTTTATGATATACAGTGTTTAGTATGTTCAAGAGTATAAACCTGTAAGGATTTTGGAGGATCTGTTTGACTTATCATAGATCGAATCTTATCTAATAAGGTTCATCATCTTCTTTATGAATATATCAAGATATGTTCAATATAGAGTTAGTTGTGAAGCCCCTTTCACAATCTCTACGATGATCGTCAAGCTATTTGTCACCTTGATCCAATCAAAGTGCTCTTATTGTCAAGTCGATATCGAATTTCATTCTTAAATGCTTTGAACATTTCAAACATTTGTGTTTCATTAAGTAAACCTTTTACTTAAAATACTTTAAGATGAAATACTGATATTCCTATTTCTAGCTGTCTTGCTTGTTGTCTCTCGTGCATCTGTATGCATGAGTCTCAACAAACCACTCAACCTTTTGATGGTTGTCTATTCTTGTCATCTCGTTCGATAAATAAAATTTGCACGTCTCAATTGATCCTAGATCTAATGAGTCTACCATTCCACATAAGGTGGAGTTTAGAAATGTGATTCTCATTCTGTGTCTTAGATGACATTGCTAGCAGTATGAAATAAATAGTCTTATCATTTAGCATATAATAGTCATTTTCTAAGTGAACATTTCAAATAGACAAATCTAGGAAAATCTTATTATTCCAAATAATAAATTTTACAACCACTTTAACGCTAATAAAGAAATAACATTTATTTCATTACAAGTCCACAATGGCTAGGTCAATAAAATCATAGCGCTAATGTAGCAACTCTTACTTCATTCCCCATTGGTAGGTTGACTTCTCCTCTAGCTAATCTTCTACTTCTGAGTAATATCCGGCACATTCAAAATGTGAGAATTACAGTGGATATCCAATATCCAAGTAGAGATTTAGGAAGAGGAATACCTGAAATGGCAGTCATTGTTTCTTCTTCTTGACATATCTTACATCCTCCTCTCCAGTGATCATGCATAGAACATGCAATCACTTTTTCAGATTCCTCAGTTTAGGCAACACTTTGCCCTCACTCTTGATCCAGCTCTCCCATGGGACTTGTCTTCTCGACTCCCTTTCCTTTTCAATCATGAGGGCATCAATGCCAACTTTTGCCTCTATGTCCTTCTCTGCCTGTTTAAGCATCTTATGCAATTCCGTGATCGTCGTCTCCATCCGACGCTTATGATATTCAGTAATGAACAAATCAAAGCTCGGAGGAAGCGATTCAAGAATCATGTCAACCGCGAATTCCCTTGGAATAGGCAAACCAAGTCTCTCTAAGTAATCAATGTGGCTTCTCATCTTGAACACATGAGTATCCACAGAGGAGCCCTGAGCCATCTTGCTATTGATTAATAACTTGGTGACCTTGTAGCGCTGAATACTAGCCTGCTTTCGGAACATTTCCTTAAGCGCCTTGATCATATCATAGGCATCCATAAAACCTATCTGTTTCCGAAGCTTAGGTTTCATTCATGCTAACATCATCCAGGCTACTTCATCAGAATCATCAATACACTTCTGATAAGTATCTTGAACGTCTCTAGAATCGATCGAAGGTGGTGGATTTAGGATGGGTGTCTCAAGGACATACAACTTTTCTTCACTCTTGAGAACAATTCTCAAGAGTCCTGAACCATTCAGGGAAGTTTGTGCCATCGAGCTTATCATTCTCAAGGATAGATCGCAAGTCCGTAAATTTCGAACTCATTCTACAAGTTTAATATGCAATGTAAAGTTTATAATTTAAAATTAGAATTATCCTAATTTTAGTTTATATATTATACTCCCACTAAATTTTCTTCAAATCAAAAACCTTCTGTAGTATTGATTCGGAAACGTTCAATTAAATGAGGTTTCATAGTGAGTCAAGTTTAGATTTATAAACATAAACATCACAGAAACAAGTTAATATGGTATGAGCCTATTCCTCACGAGCGATCATGAGGTTCATAATCCTAGATCCACCTCTAGATTGCAGGTGAATCTTCAACGAACCCTTCGTTGTGTGTGTGCGAAGATCCAATGCCATCTTCCGAAGATTGCATCAAGATCCTTGTCTCCTCTTGATATAATATCTTTCCTAACAACTATCCTATTGCTAGAAAAAGTAATTTACAATTTTGGACAACTCACAGTTGCCATAAATTACAACTTTGGACAACTCACAGGTTGCTATAGATATTAAATAATATTACAAGCATTCACATGCAAGATTACATCCTAGAACAATCACAGATCTAAGCCTCATACCATATTTACATATTAAATTCCTTGTATACCAAAAATTAGGGTTTCTCGCAAAATCAGCCTTATTCCGTTGGGAACGGAACTATTCCATTCTCAACGGAACCGCCGCTGAAGAATCAAGAATTTCCTGCGTTATTCCATTCTCAACGGAACTATTCCGTTGGGAATGGAGACGTGCTGGAAATTCGTATTTTTTTTTAGTTCCATTTCCAAAACAGATTTCAAAAAACTATTTTTCGAAACTCCAGGAAATCATAATATCCAATATTATATTCCTAGAAACTATTTCTGTGATATTTTGAAATAATATTTTCAAAACCCTAAAATTTATTATACTAGAATTTTACTAAATTTTAAATATAATCGACGATTATTTCCTTAACGAACGCTCTGATGCCACTGTTGGTAAACCCGTAACCATGTACATTACATGCGCAGCGGAACCTACGGGTTCAACCCTCCCTATGATCATCGTAAAGGAAATAAAGGTACGAGATTATGCTATTAAAATTTATACCTCGGATCTTCCTGATCTGGGAGAGAGAAGCGGATGTAGGTCTGAACGAACTTCCGTCTTGCTTCCTTCTCCTTCGTGCTCCTAAAGCTCGAATCGAACAAACTCCTTGTTTCTCCTAGGGAAAAGAAACAGATCGCTCGCTAGTCTTCAAAGCAGAAGATCTCTACTCGTATCCATGTTTGAGTTCTGTTGGCAACGGAACTGTTCCATTGCCAACGGAACTTCCGTTGACAACGGAACTGTTCTGTTGCCAACGGAACTATGCTGATTTTTGCACAATCATTCATATCAATCATCCAATGATCGATTATTTCCTTCACCTATTTATACATCATATGTATAACCTTTTAAGAGCATTTTCTTCCGGACTAGACGTTGTTCTTTGTGTGACCGTGTAGGTTCCATTTAACGCTGGCAACATCTTCCAAAGATCGTAAGTCATGAGTAACCTCTAGACTGGTGTCATGAGTACCCATGTTAAATGAAATGATCAGCGATCATAAACCTATCTGAATAGACATTTGATTATTCCTTTTGTTCTACGATATATGTCTTGATCACAAGACATGGAAATATGTCATCCTTGAGTTTGACCAAAGTCTCTTTCCTGATCGAGAATTAGACTGAACAAATACAAAATGATATCCATGATCATCCAGTCTGCGAATATACTAGTATGGATATGTAGCTTCTTACTTGAAGTATGTTAATCTCTATAAACATCCTATATATCACTAGGGACAGTTTAGAATGTCATTTGGTTCACAGTTTTACTATCAGAATCACATATTCTGATAACGTGAACATAAAGTATCATTCATGATTGATATTAGTTATGTAAGTATATATTGACAACCCATATACACAGATATATAAGAAATAATCTTTATTGGATAAATAATAATGTCTTAATACATAATTCATTTTCTAGCATTATTACATTGGCCTAGGGCACTAAACCTTTATAGTGGACATATATGACTTGACACTTCAAGTATGTTTATCTATACAAACATCTCATATATGACTACAAATGCTTTTAGAATTGTATTTACTTTGCTTTACGGTTTCACTATCAGAATCATATATTCTGATGATTTAGAATGGACGTATATATTCATGATCAATAAATAATATAATTGTTTGACAATCATTATGCACAATTATTATATGAAATATACTTTATAAGATAAAAGATCTAATACATAAAATATAATGTCTGTTGCATAATCCGTTTCTTATATTGTAAAATGATTTAGCTTAGGGCATTATTACTTTCATAATAATGTTCCTTCAGACTCATTTTGATAAACACCTGAAGTTCAATAAATTTTGACAAGAGTTCAATATGGATCCGCTCGAGTAGTAAGTTGAAATTGAAGTAAAAGCAAGCAAAAAGTAGAAATTTTCAAACTTTGAGCAAATCAACATGAATGACCAAACTCTAGTTTTCTAGAACAAAACTGTATGTACGTAAGAAGTAAGAAGAAAGCAATCAAAACAGCTGCTAACAAATATACGAAAAGAACAACAAAGTTGTATTAATTTGAGCAATGAAAAGATAATCAAAATTCAGCTAAATCGAGTTGAGTTTCATAATTCTATGATTCATAAGCTCAGGAAGACGAGTTGAGTTGGAGTTGGATGCTAAGCAAATCATTAAGGCTAGGCTGACCGACTAAAATGCCCGACCGTATACCAACGGATGATGTGGCACCTCCCCCCTCTCCACGTCGGAACAAGGGTTTAAACGGAAGAAAATAAAAAGATGTGCCATTTAGCTCCAGAGCGTAAAACAGAATGCTATCCCCTCCCCTTGCTGTCCTCTCCTCAAAGCTCTAAACTTCCTCACCTCTTCTTCTCACGTACCTCAAAGCCCTTCCCATCCGCTTTCATCATATCACAAAATAGCTATGCTTGCATAGAGATTGGACAACGAAATGACCATGACGTTCTCTTCTTCTTGCTGTACTCTTCGGAAATCACTAATCAGGTAAATGGAGCTTCTTCCCATTATTGTTCTTTATTCAGGTTTTAAATTAGTTAATCTGGCATAAGTAGTCTGTAATTTGGGTTTGAATTTGTGAGTTCAATTTTGAATTTGAGAATTTGTGTTAGTTTCGATTGAATTAGTTGCAATAAATGGAGCCTCCAGTTCTAAAGGGAAAGGGTTAATGGTTTAGCAGTAATTGACTTATTTGGGTTTTGTTGGACAGTTTTACCCATTATTTCACTCTATGTGCAACTAATCGCGAAAAAAGGCCTACTACTCTTTCACCCATGATTTATCAGTTCATTATCTTTCTTATTTTTTTGGACAGTTTCCAAAGAAACAATAGAAGATAGTCCAAACCCCTACAATCTGGTGCCAAAATATTTTGATATTTGCGTATCTTCTTGCCAGTACAATAAATATGGAAGTTTGTAAAATCTTCTTGCCGGAATTTCCCGGAGGCCCAAGATATTTTGATATTTGGGAAATTCTGTTTCAGAATTTTCTAGACTCCAAACCCCTACAATCTGGTACGACTATGCTGCATGGCAGAATATCTTAAAAATGACCAAAACAGTATAAAATTGAAACCTAATCAGCATTGGAAAAATAGTATAATGGTACGGCAGGTACGCCTAATGATTTGTGGCTTGATGATTTTTGCGGCTTGATAATGATTTACGCCTAATGCCAGATCGTAAAATTTGCAACTCATGCCAGATTACATAGTCCAACTAGATAAAGAGTTCAATGACTCGAATAAATGAAGTTTAATACAAAACAAAACAAATTAACGATACATCAATGCATATCTCAACTGATCCTCCTCCCGCAATAACGACATAAGCATCTCCACGCAAGCCGCAGCTCCAAACCTGCAGCAGATACCAGCAAATTACAACATCAACATCATCCTATAGAAGCTAGGTCCTAGCATGCAGTCAGGGTCACTCCACCCTGGGGATCACGTACGATGGTGGAGCTACCCCGAAAACGGTGAAAATGATAGTGGGACCAATCATCACTGAAATAAACTACTTCATGTCATCAACAAATGATATGAATGTAACTTTGATATGTTAAGTGAATTTTTCGACTCAGCTACTAGATCCAGCGATAGCTTCAATATTGTCTACTACTCTCGCTTAGTTAATTGTAATGTTCTTAATGTACATATGTAGATAATTATTCTGCATATGCGGACACTTATACTTCATATTTGTTGATGCATGTTGTACGTATGCCGATCTGTCATCTCTCTCTCTAAATAAAAAACAACGACTCAAATAACCACACCCTATTGCCAGCCCTGGAGCACAACAACAACAAAACTAATGACTCAAATAAATATATAATTAAAACTTTATCTAATTTAAATATGCCATGTCATATCCATAATAAACATGCCACATCAATATTAAGCCACCAAATTAGGGTGTGCGTTCGGTCTCTTCGGTTCAAACCGAACCGAATTAGGGCAAAACCGAATTGAACCGAACCGAATCGAAAAAATATATAGAATCAATTTAGAACCAAACCGAATAAAAATCAAATATTCTATTAATTAGAACTTCTTACCAACAAAAATAATTTTAAATTAAATTAAAAGTACAACTAAATTAGTAAACGTATTAATTAGCTTATTTTAAATATGGTTATTTTTATTTTGAAGTTTAAAACTTGAACAAAACTAAAAAAAGAAAAAAAAAAATAATAGTGTATATCGGATGGTTCGGTTTATTCGATTTTTCTAAATCAAAACCGAACTGAACGGGTTTAGCTGAATAATCCCAATTTTCAAACCAAACCAGACCGGATAAACCGATCAACCGAATGGGTTAAACTGAATTCGACCGGTCCAATCCGGTCCAGAATATACCGAACCGTTTGCGCGCCCCTACCGCCAAATCATGTTTTTATGGATGGTTGGGTCAAAGTGAACAAATTTAAATAGTTGAAGGGAATAAATGGACAAATTTAAATAGTTGAATGGAATGAATGAACAAAAATAGTTAAGCGGATAAATGCACAAAACCAATAGTTGAGGGTCCAAAATAGACATTTCTCTTCTTCTTTTTTGAAACAAGCCCATAACATTTTATTAATATCCGGGAATAGCACCCGACGCAAAGTACAATGAAAAATATAAGATAACAGCTTTGAGTAAAACCCTAATACAAGACTAATTGGCACGAATACATCTCTAAATTGAAATGAATATCAAGAAGAACCTATTCAGAATGAAAAAATAGGAAGAACTAACGTCTGAATACCCAAATAATCAACCTCCATTTTGCTCCTTTGCTATGTATTAAAAATTCGGAGCTTTTATCCATCTCTTCCATAATAATCAACTTTTCACCTGATGGATACAGAATAAGAATGATGTAATACATCGAGTTTCAGAAATTAAAGTGAGATCAGCTCCAATGCAGTGAAGGTAGCGATTTAAAGAACAAACTATTGAAGGGCCTCCACATACTTGTCCGTTCCAAAATAAAACTCATTGGGCCCCAAGCAACACCGCCACGAGTGTCGCCTTTGATCGTTTAGAGGTTCTGTCAGACCCCTCAAGGGCTTCTTGCATGTGAACTTCCGAGTGTTCATGAGTTGGATATCTGGCTTCGTGCGGGTTGGTAGGGACTTTTCTCTTTTAATTATGATGAAATAATATCATATTAATTAATTTTTTTTTTTGCAAAAAAGGTCCTACATTACGCCAAAATTGCAAAAAGCCCCTACATCAAAAAAACCCTACCTTAGTTTCCAACTAACAACGTTAGTTTTCTAATCTAATTATTTGCAAAAAAATAAAATTTAACTATCTCTCTCCGTTGAAATAAATTCTTAAAAATCTTAATGTTTTATTAAAAACACATAAAGTTAAAAAATCTTAAAGTTTAATCAGTCTCTGTGTCACTTGCAAAAGCATCTTAAAATTCTTGATTTTTTTTAATTTCCTTAATTAAGTTTAAGAAAAAATAGGTTTAATAAATTTTTTAAGTTAATTAATATTTCTTAAATTTAAATAAATATTATTAATTTACTTAATTAAGTTAACTTAATATTTCTTAAGTAAGTTTAAGAAATATTAATTAACTTTAAAAAAGAGAGAAAAATATTAATTAATAGTTAAAATATGTTTTTAGATATTTAAAGTATAAAAACTAATGGTGTTAACTCCTAAATAATGATAGAGGCCCTTTTGCAAATTTAGCAAGTATGTAGGGGTTGTTTTGCTATTTTCAATAATACAAGGGCTGTTTTGCAATTTTGGAATGTTGTTTGGTTTTCTTGCAAAATTTCCTATTAATTACAAAAAAAAATGGGGCTGGCAATTGGCAGACAAGAAAGCCCAAATTAACCCGTTAACCCTTCTCTTTCCTTTTCATCGTAAGTCATACATAACAAAACATACAGCCAGCCGCCATTGTTATCTCTCCTTTTAATCCCCTAGATTTATGCTCTGTACCCTCCGAAAAACCCTTGGACTCCTCAGATCAATTACATCCTCTTCATATTCCAAACCTAATTTACGATTTCTCTCCGCTTGTTCCGTCTCAATGGGGGAGAACTCCAGTGCGAAGGCCGGGTCTGAATTGAAGGATAAAGCGTATCTGGATGCGGTGACTGAGAAGAGGATTAGGATTTTTGAGGCGATTCAGGCCGAGCAGGTCGCTGAGAGGGCGAACCTTGGTGGCGAACCCATCAAGTAAGTCCCAGTTTTAAGTTTCAAGTAAATTTATTGATCAGCTAATGAATTAGATTTTATACCTTTTTGTGAGAAGTAAAACATTGGTCTTAGTATAATACCAGTCAATATGGTACTTATGTAGCACCTTTTGTGCAAGTTGATAGGCAGTAGTTACTGCTGGTACGAGTTAACATATTCTTTTTTGGGTCTATTTATTTACCGAAGTACATATGTTAGTTATGTGACAGTAAGAGAAAGCCACATGGTGCAGATGGTACGATAAACCTTAGCTGGGATTTAGCATTCAAAACCTAACAACCATATAAAAGATCTAGTCCTGTGTTAAAACGTAGCACAATGAAAACCCTATTTTCGATTTTTGTTTATGAGTCGACTTTTGGTTATTTTGGATTGATTTGTGATTACCAACTTTTGTAGGATTACATTGCCTGACGGATCAGTAAAGGAGGGAAAAAAATTGATTAGCACTCCATTTGATATAGCCAAGGCCATCTCCACTGGTTTGGCTAATAATGCTCTAATTGCTCAAGTAATCAACTTATTATTATTTTTTATTTTTTTAACAGGCCAATAGGCATTAAATAGATGGAAAAAACCGCAATGTTACAAATAGGAGGGAAAAAAAAAATTAATAAGAGAAATAACAAATCCTCATCCTCAAAACTAAGTTAAAAAATTTGTTGTTGGATTATATAGATGCATTTTAACTGATTGCAAGTTGGATTAAGTAAAGGCATATATGAGTCGATCTAGGGCGTAATTTGGATTAAAAAAATGCTCAATTATTTATTGTACTTACAATCATAATAATCTCATTTTTTGGTTGTTTAAAGGTAAATGGAGCTCTTTGGGACATGACAAGACCTTTTGAGGGAGATTGTGAGCTGAAATTATTCAAATTTGATGATGATGAGGGCCGTGATACTTTTTGGCATTCTAGTGCTCACATTTTAGGAGAGGTAAATGAGGAATTTATTTATTTATTCTTAGATTCTATAAAATATGTTTTTTGAGTCCAAGAAGGATTGATATACCTTGTATGGACTAGTCATGAACCCTAAACCCTAGTAATATGTTGCACAAAAATAGGAATGCCTGGGATTTTGTATAGACTTATTTTTCGTAAGTTTTTTTTTTTATAAATTTGGAGTCTGATTTTGTAAATATTTTGGCTCTATTTTGTAAATTTAGGGGAGGTACATCTAAATGAAGATTTTTTTATTTTTAAATTCTACAAAATATGTTTTTTGAATCGAAGTACAAAAAACCTTCAAGAAATCAAGAACTGAAGAGAATGTAATATCGTGAAAGGATATGCCTTGCATGAACTAGTCCTGAACCCTAAACCTTAGTAATATGTTACGCAAAAACAAGAATGCCTGAGATTTTATATGAACTTATTTTTCGTAAGTTTTTTTATAAATTTGGAGTCTGATTTTGTAAATATTTTGGATTTATTTGTGAATCTATTAGTCTTTGGAGAGAGAGTATGGATGCAAGCTGTGCATTGGACCTTGCACCACAAGAGGAGAGGTAAGATTATAATTGATGATATTATTTTGTTGTTACTATTTTCTTTTATCTTCTTTTATGTTGTTATTATTTTCACACATCTAGTTGATGATATTTTGTGATACATCTTGATTATTTTTAACAAATGTGAATTAGATAAATTTCTGATTAAGTACTTAAAGACTGCAGTTCTGCGAACATAGATAAATATGATATTTTGGATTTGCATTTTAGTTATGTTTTATGGTGCTTATAATATTTGTATGTTTAATATAGGGTTTCTACTATGATGCTTTTTACAATGACCTGACCTTGAATGAAGAGCATTTCAAGAACATAAAAGCTCAGGCAGAGAAAGCTGTTGCTGTAAGTAGCACTTAACACATTCCAATTTAAGTTTCTTAATGTGAATATTCCATTTTTTCCAATTAGAAAAAAAAATACTATTATGCACTAACATATGTTTCCAAACTTTATGCAGGAAAAACAACCTTTCGAGCGCATTGAAGTCACTAGAAATCAAGCTCTTGAAATATTCTCAGAAAACCAGTTCAAGGTAATTAATTATACTTCATAATTGTATTTAATTTTCTCTTTTTTTGATGCATATCCAATATGTACTTTCTATGCGTTTTATGATGATAAAATATCCTGCAGGTAGAAATAATCAATGAGTTGCCTGAAGACAAGACAATTACAGTATATAGATGTGGCCCATTGGTTGATTTATGTCGTGGGCCCCACATACCAAATACATCCTTTGTTAAAGCCTTTGCTTGTTTAAAGGTGATTTATTTATTTATTTTTTTAATCTTTTTTCATCCTTTAAGAATCACTATTGTAGAAAAATTAAAAGGAAAAAGAATAATGATTGTGTGGCTTTCGGCTGCTTAATTTGTAACCATTTGTGAAGCCTTTCCTTGTTAAACGTGACAGTTTAATTTTCTTCAGAAAATGATAAAAATAATAATGAAGCATCATATAATTTGTATTAATGCAGGCATCTTCATCTTATTGGAGAGGAAAATCAGATCGAGAGAGCTTGCAACGAGTTTATGGAATATCTTATCCTGATCAAAAGCGTCTCAAGGTATAACATCGTATAATATAATATTAATAATTTACCTCTTTTTATATGGTAATTCTAGGTGCTATCTTATCAATAATTCAAATTCTCAACTTTTCATTTCACAAATTTTACTTCTTTTCCGATTCCCTTTTTGCAAATATTCTACAGGAATATCTACATTTTCTAGAAGAAGCAAAGAAACGTGACCATAGAGTGATAGGGCCTGCTCAAGAACTCTTCTTTTTCAATCCTCTTAGGTGCATTATTACAATTCTTGTTATTTATTCATTTCTTTAGATTTTCATTTATTTGGCCTTTTTGCTGAATTATTTTTGGATAATTCAGTCCAGGGAGCTGTTTCTTCTTACCGCACGGCAAAAGAGTTTGTAATAAATTAATGGAGTTTATAAGAGTTCAATATAGGGAAAGGGGTTATGATGAGGTAAATTTTTTAATTGGTAATAAGATCCTTTCAGTTTTTGCCCATATAATGATTTTTCCTGAGAAAGTTATTCCTTTCATTAATTCTTTATACGAATTAGTGTCAGAATGGGCCCCACATTATTATCATTAAGAAGGGTTTAATATGATTAAATTAACATAATTCGGTTCTTTTTTAAAAATTAGGTTGAGACACCGATTATGTATAATATGCAACTTTGGGAAACTTCAGGCCATGCGGCCAACTACAAAGAGAACATGTTTGTTCTTGAGGTAATATACTTTATAGTTATTGCATCAAATTATATTAGGTTTTTCTTCTTATAATTATTTGGTTCTTACTATTTTTCTAATTATCACGATTATTATAATTCTTTTCAGGTAGAGAAGCAGGAGTTTGGTCTTAAGCCTATGAATTGTCCAGGTCACTGCTTAATGTTTGATTATAGGAAACGCTCATACAGAGGTAAATGTTTTTGCTCTTTTTAATATAACTCTTACTTTTAGTGTTTAAGAAAAATGTGTGTTATTAGACAAGTGTTTTATTATATATTTTTATCATACTTTGCAGAATTGCCCCTCAGATATGCAGATTTTGGAGTTCTGCACAGGAATGAGCTTAGTGGTGCACTTAGTGGCTTAACACGTGTTAGAAGGTTCCAACAGGTAATTAATTGATTAATTAATTAACTTGTTAATTGCTTTATTGTGATGTTTTTTCAATTTAATTTCATGTTTTAATGATTTATGATGAGTTGCTCTTGTTTATTGCAGGATGATGCTCATATATTCTGTAGAGAGAGTCAGGTTTGTTGATGAACTATATTTGTGAATTCATTTGGATTATTTTTGAAAAAATATTAATTAGGTAATAATTGTTATTTATCAGGTGAAGAATGAAGTGAAGGCTGTTTTGGATTTCATTGATTACGCTTACAAAATATTTGGATTCACCTATGAACTGGAATTATCGACGGTAAATTATGATTACATTTTAGTTTATCAAAATAAGATCAAATAGTAATTAATATTTTTTTTCTAATTAAACATAATTCTGGATAAATTATTGTTTTTTCAGAGGCCAGAGAAATATTTGGGGGAAATTGAGACATGGGATAAAGCCGAGGCTGCTTTATCAGATGCTCTAAATGAGTTTGGAAAACCATGGAAGGTACAATTTTAGTCAAAGTTAGTTGACTTATCGTGTAACTATAAGATAATACAAACATAAACACTCTATTATAAAGTTACTCTAATTTTTATTTCCTTCTAGATAAATGAAGGAGACGGTGCTTTCTACGGGCCGAAAATAGACATAGGCGTGTTTGACGCACTGAAAAGAAAATTCCAATGCGCAACTCTACAGGTTACTATTCATCATTTCCCCATTTCACAACACACTAAAATCCCTAACATTTTCTCCTAAACCTCATTTTTTTTCCTAAATTCTTTTTCTTCAACAGTTGGATTTCCAGCTGCCACTGAGGTTCAAACTATGAAAATGGGAATTTCAAAAATTATTTTTGAAAAAACATTTTATGATAGGGGCAAACTGGGAATTTCAAAAATTGTAACTAATAATTTGATGGAAAAGTGGATGGAGGGTTTTTTTTTAAAATGAAAAGTTTATCATAGGGGTTTTTTTCGAAAATCTGAAAATATAGGTGTTTTTTGTAATATTGAGAAAAGTCAGGGGGTTATTTGTAAATTTCCCAACTCATTAAAAAACATTCTTTTTTTCCAACAGTTGGATTTCCAGCTGCCACTGAGGTTCAAACTCTCTTATTCAACTGAAGATGAGAGCAAGTTTGACAGGCCGGTTATGATACACAGAGCTGTGTTGGGTTCAGTTGAGAGAATGTTTGCGATCCTTCTAGAACATTACAAGGGCAAGTGGCCTCTTTGGTTAAGTCCTCGTCAGGCCATTGTTTGTTCCGTCTCTTCAGTTACACTTGATTATGCCAAAAAGGTATATTTATTGTTATATTTTATGTATTATATATCTATGTTGTATGTGTAATGTTATGTATTTTTTTGTTATTGAGTTGAGTGTATTGTTGATAGGTGAAGGAGCAGATGCATAAAGCTGGGTTTTATGTTGATATTGATGAGTCAGACCGTACTATTCAGAAAAAGGTTCATGTTATATAAATTGATGTTTGTTTGTTGTTTAGATTTAGTGGTACGGATTGGTTTGATATATTTTTTTTGTTTTTGTTTTTTGTTGTATTTTCAGGTACGGGAAGCACAGCTGGCACAATATAATTACATACTGGTGGTTGGTGCGAAGGAAGTGGACACTGGAAAGGTTAATATCACTATTTCACAAATTAATATCTGTCAAATTTATCTGGTTTAAAGAGAGCACTTAATTATTTTTATATAACACTGAAGTAAATTATAAGAATTGTTTTTTTTTCTTGTATATAGGTATCTGTTAGGGTTCGAGATGCTGCCAAACTGGAAGTAATGGACCTGGAAGAACTCATTAATAAGTTAAAGAGTGAAGTGGAGTCTTTCAAATGAGAGCTGAAATAATTCAATAATCCTTATTTGTGTGCAAAATTTTATTATTTTTTTTAATGCATTGTGTTGTTTTGCGAAGTTGCTGCAGTATTCAATTTTGTCATTTGCATTCTCAGCATTGTTTACTATTACTATTCTGTTGTACTGGGTTTTAATTCTGACATTTGTTGGTAGTGTTATTTTGTACTATTTGCACCATTTGTCTTAATTTTTTATTTATATATTATCTTTCAAAGTGGTGTTATCTTTTTACGTAAGACAAAGGTGTCTTACTCTCTCCAAATAGGCATGAGGTTAGGAGTAGCGGGAATAGGCATGGTTTTATACCTGACCTCACATGGGGGCTGTTTGATTTGTGGAGCTTTGAGAGAAATTTGCCTTGTTGAATTTTTTGGACTTATACATATAGTTAATAACAGCGGTTTGATATTTTGTTTTTTCACATTTTCGATAGTTATTAAGTATAGTAAAGATACAGTCATTAAGTTGGGAAAATTTTGAGAACAGTTAACCATTGTAAATATTTAAAAAACTCCTTTCATAATGTCATCAGAGAAGTTTCCTAATTAAGTTTGAATCGAATTCTTCTGCAAAATAATTTCCTAATTAAGTTTGAATCGAATTCTTCTGCAAAATAATGAGCCATCACGTCTCGGAGCACCTTCTTCATAAAAAAATCCTGAGCTATCCTCCATTCAAAGAATTGGCGGAGCACCTTCTTCATAAAAAAATCTTGAGCTATCCTCCATTCAAATAATGTGCACGCTTCCAACAACCCTTGTTCTTGGAGCCCCTCCACATCGACGCCCAAACCTTGAGACTAAATCCCTCATCATTAGCTAGATCAGCTTTCAATTCAGTTTTCTCCAACAACTCATTTAGAAAACTTGGTAGTGTTTCCTTCTCAACAAATGTATTTTCCTTCCTTTTAGTCTCTTTGTCCATATACGATCACAAATGTCTGTGATGCTTAAAACTCCTATTTCTTTTATGCAAGTCTCCAATATTGTCATAAATAATGGATGATATTCTTTTCATATCATGCATAAAGTATGTGTAGTGGAGGAAACACAGCTCTCTGCATGGCCAAATGCTCTCTCATAAAAAAATGCTTTGCCCCTAAGTGTTTTTGTGGCGTTGCAAAAAGTTCTAAATCTCTCAACTATAATTTTCCAATTTAAATATTGGAGGATTAATTTGCAATTTAATCACATAGAATAATTAACTAAATGCATGGCATTTCTTATTTTGTAGGGCTATAGAAAAATATTGTTGCAATTTCATTTATCTTGAAAATAAAGATATAATATTGTTCTTTATGCAACATGAGTAGATATCATTATTCATTATTCATTATACATGTTATTATAATTATAATATTATAATTATAATTATAATATTTATAATAAAAGCTGAATATGTTCATTCTGGGGCTGACACGTGTTCAGACTTCTTTGAGCAGTCAGCCGGTTTGGAATGTCCTATATATATATATATATATAATAGGACTACATCTTGGCCGGTTTTGAGCTCATCTAACCAGACACCGTGTCTTTTAATTATGAGCCGTCCGATTTAGTTAACGGGTTCATTTATTTGGATCCGTTTGAATCTGTGCCGTTTGATTTTTTCAATTTTCTATCGTCCAATCTGATGGCAACGGTTAAGATTTTTTTTTTCGTTTTGGTTTATAGTTTACGCGTGGCATTTACTTTTTTACAGCTGTCCAATGTTTTTTTACAGTTGTCCGTCTGTTTTTTCTTTCATTCTTCCTCTTTTCTTTTCGCCATTTTTTTCCTCTTTTTCGTTTTCAATCTGGTTTGAATCTGGGTTCATAAAATTGCTTCCATTTGTCTGCATGAGCAATTTTCCCTTGCAATTTGTTCTTTATTTTTCTTTCTTTGCTGAGATTTCATACTGGATTGATTTTAAGCTGGATTTATTTCGGTTTTCTTTGGTATTTGTTTCATTTGTTGTTATCAAAGATTTTTGCTGTTTCTGGATTTATTAGTTGTTGTCTATTATTAATTTGTTTTGGATTTGGATTTGGAACTGGATGGTAGAGATTGTTTGATTGGCTGTTTTTTCTTTCTGCAGAAAATTCTTCTGTTCATTAATTTCCAGGTAATTGGGTTTCTTTATGTTTTTCTTTTTATCAGAAAATGGGTACTGTTTTTCTTTTACTGTTTTCAGACATTCTTGCATTTTTCTTCTACTGTTTTCAGACATTTTTTGATATTGGTGACTGTTGCATGCAGTTAATTGTAATTGGTTAGTGTTAACAAGTCATGTTCTGTATGCAATTAATTACAAATTGTTGTGTTTCTGAATTGTAATTTATTTTACTGTTATTTTTCTACTGATTTTTTTTTTTTGCAGTTACGGGAAGAATTAGAGATTTGTCACTGTTTTAACAGTTATTGGATAGGTCAAATTGAAGATTTCTTAATTCTTCTGTTCATTAATTTTCAGGTAATTGAGTTTATATATGTTTCTGTCTATGTTTCTAATTGGGTTATGTTTTCAGAAATTCTTTTTCAGTTTTTTCTTTTAAGAGTTAGGTAGTAATTTGTATTGTCAAGATTGATAATTAGAATGGTTACTGTTGCATGCAATTGATTACTGTCATTTCTTCGTTTACCTAAATTTAGTATGTTGTTATTGTTTTCGAATTGAATTTACAGGTCAGTTATTAATATGCAATTGGTTATTAGTTTTGGAATTGAGATTACAAGTCATCTTCTATATGCAACTGATTTTAAATTGTTTTGTGTATCTAAGTGATTTATGTTGCTGTCTTTTTTTTTACTGACGTTTCTTCTTTGCAGTTCTTGGAGGAATTAAAGATTTTTAACTGTTCAACTGTTCTAACAGTTATTGGATAGATCAAGATGAGGATTTGTCAATATTGTGATAACTATTCATTAGGTGTTAAGTTGGTTTTCTGAAGAATTGGTTATACTTGGGATTTATTATTTATCTTTTGGGGTTTTCTACTGCTGCTCATTCTTTTACGGTACGTTATTTTTTTTTATTTTGTGAAGAAAAATTGATTTCTTTTCATGTTCATGTTACAATTTAGTTTTATCTCTTTTGGTTTTTGGTGGTTATTTAGTATGTTCTTTTTCGGTTTAGATTGTAGTCAGGTTTGTTGCTTTTTTCAATTTGTTGAAAGTATTGTTTTTCGAAGTTATTCAATATTTTGTTCACATCGTTGTAATCATTAATTAGTGGAATAGTTGAATCTGTATGAATTCTCCGTATACTGACATTCCACTGTATACTGATATTCCGGGAAATACTTCTGTTGTTTGACAATTTATGGTATGTTTTCTGTGTAATTAGAATTTTATAAAGTAATTGCATTTATATTTATGTTCAATGACAATTTTGTCGTGGATAGTTGAATTTGTACGGATTGCATTGTTTTCCATGTACTGATATAAATTAATACCAATGTTGGAAACTGTTATTCTAACATTTAGTTCATGGATATGTACCATTATTTCTGTATACTCTTTGTCTTAAATCCTAAATCCTGAACTGTAAACCTTGAACTGTTGTTGGTACCATTGGAGTGGACTTGATCCAAAAGAAAAATAAAGAAAATATGGAAATTTACAATCATATAAAAAATATGTTTAATTCTGTAAAATTAGGACTACATTTAACAAGAAAAGTAAAAAAAATAAATTTGGACTATATTGGTTTTAGTAATTTTCAGATTAATTTATTGTTCTGATTTTTATTTTTTTTAGTTAAAATGGTTTAAGTATTTCTGGGTACTGTTACATTTTGTCTTTCATGTTACAAATTTATGGATTTGTTTTCAATTTTCTTTGCTAGGTTATTTATCAAGATTTCTAGATGGAGGATGTTTTCTGGAGTGTACATTCAAAGTAATTGTTATTGTGTTATAAATGATGATGTTTTACACGGAAAAAATGTGGATTTTGTTTGGCAATTTTCAGTATGTTTCTTCTGTTAGAATCTGTTTAAAAGACAATTGGATTTATGTTTACATTTCAACTTGAGTGATGTTTTATATTTTCCATGTTTGGAATAAATATTATGATATTTTGATTAATTGGATTGTGACAGTTTGCTATGTCTCGATTTGTGATGTTTACATTTAGTTTAAAAATATGTATTGTATTTGGTTCTTTTAGCAAATTAATAATAATTAATGAATTTTGTTTAGAATTTTTTATTGTTTGTTTATGTATTTTGTTCCATTGTACATTATTGGTATGCAATTTTTATTGAGTGATCAGGTGTGGTTCTGTCCTGTTTCATGTAGTTTGTATGTGTTCTTAGGTGGAAAAGAAAAGAAAAAATTGAAAAAGATTACAGGAATTAAAATTTTTCTGACAAATTTTGCATGTAATCTTAAATTACGGTGATATAGTGTTGTCTGCAAATTCCATAATTAAATCATTGAATGAAACAGCGATGTACTGTTGTTTGCAAATTCGATAAGTCGGTAAATGAAACACGGAGAAGAAAGTATAATCATGTACCTTTGATGATAAATTTCCATTAATTTGAAAGATAATTTATCAAAGAATATAATCAACTAACATTGGTAATGGGCATTTATAATTTTTGGATTATTAAACTGCTTTAATGTTATTCTTTCTTATCTTCAATGATTTCAACATCATATTATGTAGTCTGTTATTTTTAATTGCAATGTTTTAAAGTTCATTTGCCCAAGTTAATGAATATGTTTTGCTAACAAATATTTTGTACTATGTTTGATTTAACAGATTTTAGGGTTGTTGTTCTTTTTCATTTACTGGACTGCTAATCAAATTTCGAGATGGATGATCCAGTATCAAATAGACGGAGAAGGTTATTGTTGTCACGTAACAAACGACCTAGACTCGGAAGAGGAGAACCCTCATCGGTTAATGTTCAAATGTCTGTAGACAATTTGAAAGAATTTGGAGAAGGTATTTTTTTGGCTCCTATATGCTTAATTTTTACAGTTTCATTTTTTTCTCAATTTCTAATTATCAATTTCGGCTGCAGATAACTTACCGGAATTGTTGGATATCGGTGCACCTGAATACTGTTGCCAAGAATGTGGTGCCTTTTTCTGGTATCGTGAAAGATATAAAAAATATTCAAAAACAAATAATCCAAAATATAATTTGTGTTGTCGGGATGGAAGAGTTTTGTTACCTATTTTGAAAGAACCACCGGATTTTCTTAACATGTTGCTTGATCCTATTGCTGGATTACAATCATTGCATTTCAGAAATAATATCCGTATGTACAACTCAATGTTTGCGTTTACGTCAATGGGTGTAAAAGTGGATGAAAAAATTAATGTTTCGGGTCAAATTTATCATAGAATAGGATCTGTACTTCTTGTTGAGGGATCAGTTCCAATGTTCGCTCAATTGTATATGTATGATACTGCAAATGAAATTGTAAACAGAATAAATGCTTTTACTAATTCTTATAAAAAAAATAGAGAACCACAACATGTAATTGTTGATAATTTGATTACTATGTTAAACGAACATAATATTATAGTAAAAGGATTTAGGTACTATCAAGAATATTTTTCTAACTGTGATGTATCTGACTTAAAATTACGTATTATTGGTGCCTGTGACAATGAACAACGACAGTACACAACTCCAGCCGCAAGTGAAGTTGTTGGATTAGTTGTCGGTGATTTGACTCAAGAAGAACAACAACGCGATATCATTGTTGAACACAGAACAACTGGATTACAACGTATTAAATTTGAACATTCATGTTACATGCCAATGCAATATCCTCTATTATTTCCTTACGGTGAAAGCAGTTTTCATTCTCATATAAAATATGATCAAACTCAAAATAGCGATACAAAAATTAAAACGAAGTGTTTTACTATGAATGAATATTATTCTTATCGATTACATCAACGTAATAAAGATGCACCTACAATATTCCGTTCTGGTCGGCTGTTTCAACAGTATATTGTTGACGCTTATCTCTGTATTGAACAAAAAAGGTTAACATATTTACAGCATAATCAGGCGTCTTTGCGGAGTGACAAGTACAAAAATATAAGAAATGCAGTTTTAGACGGGGAAAAAATATAGAAAAACGAGTTATCTTACCTGCTTCTCATGTAGGGAGCCCTCGATATATGTTTCAAAATTATCAAGATTCTATAGCAATTTGTAAACATATAGATCTCCCTGACCTTTTTATTACATTTACTTGCAACTCTCAATGGCCTGAAATTCAAAGACTCTCGCTAATCAGCAACTAGAAGATAGACCGGATATTGTAGCACGTGTTTTTAAAATGAAATTAGAGGAACTATTGGATGATATCAGTAAGAGAAATTTTTTTGGTCAAACTATGGCAAGTGAGTAATAATTTCTGTTAATTTGGTTTCAATATTTTTTACATTTACGTTCTTTAATTTATTATTAATTAATTAATATTTTTTAAATTTATTTTTACAGAAATTCCTAATCCTGAATTTGATAAAACTGGTTACGATATTGTTACAAAATTCATGTTACATGGACCATGTGGTAATGCGTATCCTAAGGCAAGTTGTACAACAAAAAGTATTTGTTCAAAACAATTTCCAAAATCATTTCAAAATAAAACTATAATAAATGAAGATGGCACCGTTATATATCAGCGGCAGAATAATGGTATTTCTTTTTCTAGAAAGAATGTTCAATTAAATAATAGTCACGTTGTTCCGTATAACAAAAAATTGTTATTAAAATATCAAGCTCATATTAATGTTGAATGATGTCATACAGGTGAACTAATAAAATATCTTTTTAAATACATTTGCAAAGGCAATGATCGAGCATATGCTTATATTGAAAAAGGTAAGTCTAATTTGTGTGAAAATGGTGAAATTGATGAAATCAAGTCCTATTTAGATTGTAGATATATTACTCCTCATGAAGCTATATGGAGAACTTTCCAGTACGATATACATTATAGAAGTGTTAGTATTGAGCGGTTACCAATTCATTTATCTTTAATGAATAATTTTATTTTTAATGATGGTCAAAATATGCGTTATACATTCAATAATGAAAATGTTGAACAAACAATGTTTACAGAATGGATGTAATTAAATAAGAGAGAACCATCAGCAAAATTATTAAAATATATAGAAATTCCTCAGCATTTTACATGGCATCAAGATAATAAAAATTGGTTACCTCGAAAAAGAGGAAAATCTCTTGGTCGTCTTTATTATGTACATCCAAGTTCAGGTGAACTATATTTTCTAAGACTTTTGTTAAATTATGTGAAAGGACCAACATGTTTTGAAGATATATGTACAGTAAATGGTATATTATACAATTCTTTTAGAGATGCTTGCAATGCTCTTGGATTATTAAAATATGATAATGAATGTTTATTTGCGATACAAGAATCTTCTCATTGGGCTACATCTCGGCAATTACGTAAAATGTTTGTTAGTATGCTAATGTATTCTGAAATTGCTGATCCGCTAAAATTTTTCAATGATTGTTAGCAATTTTTTGGTGATGATATCACTTACAATATGCATAAAATTTTTAATTCGCCTCGCATAAGATTAACAGATAACCAAATTAAAAATTACATTTTAAGTGATATTCAGAAAATGCTCATTAATAATGGATCCAAACTTGCATCTTTTTCATTACCATCTCCAAATATTGATATAGTCCACAATCTTAAAAACAAATTAGTAATAGATGAATTGGCTTGCGATAGTCAGACTTTAATGATTGAAGCATTTGAGATGCATTCTTGCTTAAATGTTGAACAAAAACGTATTTATGATGATGTTATGAAATCTGTCAATTTTAATGAAGGTAAATATTTTTTCGTATACGGATATGGAGGTACTGGAAAAATATTTCTGTGGCGTACAATTGTTACAATGCTCCATTCATATCATAAAATTGTCTTACCTGTTGCATCGTCTGCTTTAGCAGCATTACTTATTCCACGAGGTCGTACTGCACATTCAAGATTTAAAATACCGCTTAAACTGACAAATGAATCAACGTGCGATATTAAAAAAAGGAACACAATTAGAAGAACTTTTATATGAAACTTCATTAATTATTTGGGATGAAGCACCAATGAATCATCGAAATTGTTTCGAAGAACTTGATAGAACATTAAGAGATTTATTAGGTACTCATAACAAATACAGTAGACAAAAACCTTTTGGAGGTAAAACAATCCTTTTAGGCGGAGATTTTAGATAAACTTTACCAGTTATTAAAGGAGGTTCACGATATGATACACTAAGTGCATCAATAACAAGATCAAGTATATGGCACTATTGTACACTGCTAAAATTAACTGTTAACATGCGATTCTCTCATTCAGCTCTGTCAGAAAACCAAAAAAATTCAGCACAAGAATTTAACGAATGGTTGCTTTCGGTTGGAAATGGTCAGGTTAAGGGAAAATCATTATTTCAATCAGATGAACCTAACTGGATAAAGATACCAGATGACTTGCTCTTGACCTTTGAAGGAGATGGAAAAGATGCAATTATTCATGCTATTTATGACAATTTACCCACAATGTTCAATAATACGTTTTATTTACAAGAGCGAGCAACTAAAAATGATTATGTCGTTGAATTGAATAAAATTGCATTAAATTTAGTTCCTGGTACTTCCAGATATTATCTTAGTTGTGATGAAATGTGCAATTTAGGGTTGTCTAATGATGAACTTGAAGCTATGTATCCTAAGATTTTTTGCACTCTTTGAAATTAAACGGTATTCCTGCTCATGAATTACAGCTAAAAGTAGGATGTACAATAATGCTTATGCGTAATATAGATCAATCAAACAGTTTATGTAATGGTATTAGACTTATAGTTACACGCTTATCGGATCACGTTATTGAAGCTCAAATCATGACAGGAAACAATACAGGTACATCCGTATGCATACCACGTATTATATTTAATGTAAAAGATAATAAATTACCATTCACCTTAAAACGTAAACAATTTCCTATTCGCTTATGTTATGCAATGACAATAAATAAAAGTCAGGGACAAACAATAAATAAAATTGGTATATATCTGCCACAACCCGTATTTTCACACGGTCAACTCTATGTTGCTTTATCGAGATCATCATCACGTGAGGGTGTAAAAATTTTAATTGAGAATCCTGATAATCAGTTTCCTGATTACACTCAAAATATTGTATTTAGTGAAGTCTACACTGATCTTGGTACGTTTTTTTGTTTTTCTATTCTTTTACATATATAAGATTATTAATTACTAACACTATTTTTATCTTGGAGATATTTCCCTTCATAATGTAAGAAACCAAACTTTGAATCCATAAGAAAGTTTGAAACCATATATTCCTAATATATAAACAATAACCATTTATTCAAACATAAAAAATACATAAAATGGGAAAAACATTGCTCTATTTACTATACATATTTTTTTACAAAATAAATGACAAGTAGTCTAAAAATGTCAATGCCAATAAATTTTCAAAATTGAAACTTTGCTTTGTAGTAAGAAATTGAACCAAATTCTGGTATTAAAAAAAAAATCAGGAAAACCAATCTAAATCAAAGAAACAAAATACTGCTTATTAACAAAACTCACAAAACTCAGTATTACAAATCCTACTCCACACTTCATCTCTTTCATTTCATTTCTTCTATAAATACAAAAATGCATGTAACAAACCAAACACGTGGCAAAGTTTTTCACTTCAGTACCATTGATCATTACAACGCCGTTTTTCTCCGACAAATACTCAAAAAGATTTCACTCTTCAGTCAAATGATAACAGCTTATATTCTTCACTATTGTCTTCATTCGCTCAACACTTTTCTGCCTTCAATTTCCCATAATCAGATACCTGTAATATTTATACAATTCACTATCGCCATCTGTCAATGACTTTCCTTCATTTTATCGATCAGTTTTAATTGTCCATATATACTTCCATTCAGTTGAACAAACTGTTTCAGTTCAGTTCACGAAACTCAGCAACAAATAGAGTTTGGAAGAAAAGAACTGCTACACCGAGAGGTAAATAGAATTCATCATTACTTATTGTAACATCTTATTTGAATCAAAATTCGTAATTCCTGCCTTACTCTTAAAATCAACATTTCCAATCTGTTAATTTGACAATTTTAATCAGTTTGATTCAATTCAACATATTTTTTTAGAAAATTATGTTATTTCTACTTTTCATAGTTTCCAAATCCAACAAATATTAATTCAATGCATATTTGTGCCAGTGCACAATTTGGGTTGAATTGGTAATTTCTAATTACAGCATCTTATTTCAGTCAAAATTAATAATTTCTATTTTAGTCTTAATTACAGCGTTTCAACTCTATTAATTTCACAGTTTTAATCAATTTCATTTAATTCACCAAATTTTTGTAGCAAATCATCTAATGGCATTTCTCATAATTTGATTTAATTGCATGTTTGTACCAGTGTACAGTTCCAATTTTTTCTGAAAAAGACCTAAACTTATTTGCATTCTCATAAAATATTTGTGCCAGTGCACAATCTAGGTTGAATTTGCAATTTCTGATTACAGCATCTTATTTCAGTCAAAGTTAATAATTTCTACTTTATTCTTAATTACAACATTTCAACTCTATTAATTTAACAATTTTAATCAATTTCATTTAATTGACCAAATTTTTGTAACAAATCATCTAATGGCCTTTCTCATAATTTGATTTAATTGCATGTTTGTAGCAGTACATAATTTTAGTTTTTTGTGAAAAAGACCTAAACCTATTTGCATTCTCATAAACCCTAACATCTGAAACTTCATTCACATAGAATTCCAATTCTTTTCAAAAAAAATACCTAGGCCAATTTCCATTTTCATAGACACCTAAAACATAAAACAGTCTACTATACTTTTTCAGATCATGAAATTGTGAAATTTTTTACAATGCACTGTTTTGTATTTATAAACAATTTTGGAAAAGGATTCCATTTACAAAAGACATTTCTTTTTACTTTGATATTGCAAAATTGTTATTTTTACACTATGAATTTAGTGACTGGCCAATATCTAAAAAAAAAAATTTAGTTCAATTTTTTTTATATTGATAAATTATTAACTGACTCAAAATTTCATTCCAAAACAATAATACAGATTACTAAACATACTTATTAAACCAAATTCATTGTCTCTGCATGATTTTCATATCACAGACCTGAAATATATTTAACAATTTTTTCATATTTGAAATTCTTCTACAGATGGCTCTAAAACTAACTCCAACAGCTCTCTCGGACATTAGCAAAATGGTTCGTCGACCAATTATTACGGCAAAGGTTTTCAAAATTTGGGAGGCATCAAATCCTCGCGAAGGCACTGTATTCAGTGTTGATTTTGTTTTGGTTGATATAGAGGTAACTTCCATTGAAAAACAGATAAATTGATTGAGTTTTCTGAACACAGTATTCAAGTTGATTTTTATTGAACAAAAATTCTTAACAACTCTGTTTTCTATAATAATAAATAAGTTCCATAAAAAAATTCTCATTCAATGTACGCTTTTCATCAATTTCAGGGAGCTGCAATTGAAGGGCAGATTGACGTAGATGACTCTGAACAAATTCTTTCCCAAATGATTGAGGGTAGAATATATGAATTTAGCAGATTTCAAGTGAATGAAGCAAGGAGAGCTTATCAATATGTGAACCACGATTACATGCTGAAATTTACTGACTCAACTATTATAACAGTTAAAGATGAAACTGTTCCAATACCAAGAGTTTACTTCAATTTCCAAATGTTCGAAAATATTGGGACAACAATCAAAGAACCTGACAGTATAGTTGGTACACTTTCATTTATGTTACATTCATTTTATTTTCGTAAAATTTAAATTGTCAATAATGCAGCTATATTTGAAAAGGAAAATAAAACTTTCTTCTGCAGACGTCATTGGACAGTTAAACATTTTGAACAATGTGCAAAGCTATGAGAGGCCACATGGAACAATTCGTTTACGCGAAATTGAGCTGAAAAATGAAAGGTATACATTTACAGAACAACAAAAAAAAAATTCAAAGGAACCTAACTAACCATTACCAAAATACTAATACATCATCAATTCTATTTGTTTCCAGAGGAAAGTGTATGAAGGTTACCTTATGGGGCAGCAATATTGAACTTTTCAATGAAAACCGAGTCCTCCCTTCAACTGCTAATGAACCAGTCGTAATTGCATTCAGTTCACTTCAGCTTCACAAATACAATGGTATGCACAATTACAATTACCTGTCTTCATAAAATTGACCTAAAAAATAATTACTAGAACATAATAAAAGAAATTCACGACTTTTACCAGATGCTTTCAGTCTCAAGACTTATTCAGGGACGAAGATTTTCTTCGATGAAAATATCCCACAAATAGCTGAGTTCAAATCAAAGTAATCTATTTCAATAACAATTTATAATTTCAGAAACGTTACAAACCCTAATTTCAATTTATAAAAATAATATGCAGTTGTCAACCATGTCCCCTCATGCTGACATCAACAAAAAAAGGGAAAAGAGCAAGAAGCAGCAATAAACAACTTCAAATTGTGAAGTTAAGCGAACTTCTCAACAAATATGGCTTCGTTGCAACAGTATATTATCAATTATATACAATGAAAAATATATATATTATGCCATTAACATAATATGTTCACTTTGGTACTTTTTTCAAGTTAAAAACCGTACAAAAATTTTTAACAACTAAAAACAATAATGCATTGGTCTTAAAAATCCAATTCTGCAAATTTTCTCAAAATCTAATATGGTGAACAAAACCTAAACCCTTGACAAAAAAAGAAATATTAATCCTGAAAACCTAAAAAATTAGTCCAAACCCTAAAATGTAGACCCTGCATTTTCCAAAATCCAATACAACAGACAACATCGAAACACTATACTCAGAAAGAAAATTTCCTTAACCCACAAACCTTAAAAAATTAGTGTAAACCCTAAAACCTAGACTCCAAATTTTAAATACCAATTCCTTAATCTTATCACTGAAAATTAATCCAAACCCTAAAACCCACACCCTAAACTGTACAAAGTAATTCTTTAATCTTAATCATTGTGTAAAACCTAAAGAAAATATCACACCTTATCTAATTCATTTTTTTTTTCCAATTACCAGTTTCAGGTTATGTGCTTTCGTGACTGATGAAACTGGTACTGAAGTTGATTTTACACTGTTCGACAGAGAGGCTCAAATCATATCAGGATGTACAGCAACCCAACTATCAACACAACCCAGTATCAAAAAAACTGTTATCCCAAGTGCTTTTCAAACTTTGATTGGTCGCCAATTCTATTTCGATGTCACGTTCAGTTCCGGTATCGAAAAGAAGAGACGTCCAAATTTTAACGTATCTGACGTTGTTCCGGTACCAAATACAGTTCTGTTACTGGAGACTTCTTCAACAACTTCATCTGTACCAGTCATCGACAATTCTCCAACGAAAACACTCCAAATGAAACCTCCTGAACTACTAACAAGCTCGGCTCCAAACACCCGCCAAACTCCCAGAAAACACAAAAAAAGGCAACAGGTTAATTTTGTAACAATTCATAAACACCGTAACAAATTCTGAAACCTAATCAGCTCCATCCACAAAAAAATCAAGTATTTGTTCATTACAATAAATTTCCTATTAATACCACAAATCTAATTCATTTTTTACAGTTCAAATTCTGGTAACAAGACAATCATCAAAGATCAAGTGGCAGGAAAAAAAAGGTGAGTACAAATTAACCATCGCTAAGAAGAGGTTTGTACAATTTATTAGTCAGTCAATTTCTACCATACATTTACTGTTATTTTATCGAAAACATTTTTCATAAGTTCAGAATTTCAAGTATCTATTAACAATTAAATCATTTTAACAGGTCACACTCTGAAGACTAAAAGAGAGATGAACCTGAATTGAAAACTTCTTTGAAATATCAGATAGTAAAAGACACTTTTGTAACAGATAAATTATGTTTAGTCGCTTTGTGTTTTGCTATTACAGGTAGAGTCCTCAAGAACTTTAGCTGTTAGCGACGCCATGAGAGAGCAAATCTTACCTCTCCTTATGTTTAATTTATCTGTTTTGTCATTTGTCTTAAAACGTATGGTAACTTAGCTGAAAGGAACTGGAAAAACTAATCAACTAACTTATGTTGTAATAGGTTAGTTTGATTTTATTAAATTGTCCATGTGTTGATGAAACATAACTTATGTAGTTTTCATTGTGTGTTGAAATGATGGTATGTTTCTTAATCTTTACAATTGAAAAAATATATTTAGTGAAAATCTCACATCCAAACAATACAAATTTCTCCAAAAATGTACATTTCCCACTAGACAAATACAATTGTTTATATTCATAAGTATAATTGTCACAGTTTTGGAAAAGAAGTCTTTTTGAATTTATTGAAAATTTACAATATTTTTTGTTACATAACATTTAAAATAATTCGCGCAACGCGCGAACCTTCGCTTGTTATAATAAAAGCTGAATATGTTCATTCTGGGGCTGACACGTGTTCAGCCTTCTTTGAGCAATCAGCCCGGTTTGGAATGTCCTATCTATACTAAGTAGATACATAAATATCATCAAAGCTTTCTAGCACAGTTGGTAAGTACGTTTGCCTGAGAATCAAGTGACCTGTTGCTCCCCTTTTTTTGATTTAAATGTTGAAATGCATAATTGATTATGAGCCGTCTGGTGATAATGCACGGCTGATGAAGTGCGACTGTGGACCGCTTCATTTCGAGTGGTCTAAAGACGTACTCCATGGACAATCTATATAGAGAGGTAGAATGGAGATCTCCAATTTTTTTTCTCTCACACTCTCTCTCCATCCCGTTCCTTCTCTTTCTCTTTTACTTTTTCTCAAACAAATTTTCAAGTTAACCCTTATAAAACCGAAAATACTTACCCTTATAAAACTGAAAATACTTTTTCTCAAACAAATTTCAATTTAATCCTTATAAAACTCAAAATATTATTTTATTCTTTCAATGTCTAAAAAAAATTCTATCTTCATATGTAATATATATTTTTTGAAATCTTACTAAATATTTGTGTAAATTCAACATACTTAATATATTCGTACTAAATGTATAAAATTATAATGTATAGAAAATATATTATAATGTATAGAAAATATATTTTTCTTAACTTATTTCAAGTCTCTATAAATACAAATTCGTCAAATTATGCTTATATGTAATTCATTTACTAAAAAAATCTAAAAGATCACGAATATTCTCATAAAAATGAATATCATTTTTCCTTAAGAATATGTACGTTTTACCTTTTTTCTGATACATAATCTCATATATCATTAAATACAAAATTAATTGAATTTTTTTTGCTTCAATTTTAATTGAAATTGTCTTTTTTAAAAATTTATTAACGCAAAAAATTAGTATAGTATTAATCCGAAGCGGAGCGAGGGACACTAGGTAAAAAAATAGTATAGTATTAATTCAAAGCGGAGCGAGGGAGACTCTACTTGTAAAATAAACATCAAGGTATTCAGCTTGGTGCCCATACGTGTCAAAATAGAAATCAACCCTGTCAACTTTGATATACTATATATATTATGATCTCTCTCTATTGATTACTTGCCTGTTAATGTTACAGATTACGTGCCTTTTGGACATGGAAATGGTATGCAATGCGTCTCAAATTTGTCTCAAGCTGCTCAATCCACTAGAATGCTTTTGAACCAGGCTAGAGGATGTTTATCAGTAATACTTCTTTTCTCCTTAATTTCTTGTATTATCAGTAATACTTCTTTTCTCCTTAATTTCTTTTACAAGGTTTAAATTTGATAGTTTCAGTCTTGCATGGTACATGTTTATATTTACGGTTTTGAATAGGTAAATTTGATATCTTTAGCTTTTGGAAGGTAAATTTTGATGTTTTCAGATTTTGGAAGCTAATTTGATATTTTAGACATTTTGGATGGTAAATATGATATTTTGGGTTTCTGAAAGAATAGATTTGTAATTTTCATAATTGACCTCTTTACAACTCGCATGACATTATTACTATACTAAAATTTTGGACATGTTTTGCTCCATCTGACACGTGTTCAGTTTAGTCTGTTTGTATCCTACTTATACTTTCGAATTTTTTTTTGGTTTAGCATAATTCCTTTGGTCAGGTGGTTAGAAATTTTAGTACGGAACTTGAAGGCAGTAAGTTCGAATCTCACTTGCCTCATGTATTTTTTTTTAACTTTTACCTCTTGATTTTTAATTTGGGCCGGGCTTGGTTATTGCTTGTAAGCAGAGAATTTTTATAAACATCCATGTAAAACAAAAATAATAATATTAAATAAACAACAATATTTAATTATTTATTCTCAGACATCATCTCAAAACATCATATATACATCTATAATGTTTAATAATATTTCTTGCATTATATATTTATTATTAGGTATAATATCATATATATCTTCAAATACATCAAAATATCGTGTATATCGTCTATGAAATTAAAAAAATCTACAAGAAAGAAGTCTATATATGACAAACAATATTTATGCAAATACATCAACTCAAAATATAAAATATACCTCTATAATATGTAAATAATTATTCCTTGCAATATATATTTAGTATAAGGTAGAATTTCAGGTATATATTCAAAAATGTTGACATATCGTGCAATGAAAAAAAATACATTTTACAAGAAGCAAGTCTATACAGAACATCCCAACTTTTTGTGAGAATTTGCAAGAAAACCTCAACATTTTTTGAAATCTTAAACTTTCCTTAAAGTTTTTATATTCTTCATTTTATTTCTTCCCCATCCGAAGCGGGGCAAGGATGTGCTCTAGTGTTAATATAATTCAAATTTGAATTTTCAGCAATTGGCAGAGCAATTATCAAATCACACAAATATGAATGAAGAATTATCAAGGGCTAAGCATTATCTATGAGATCAGGGGTCTTAATGCAAAATTTAGGCTCTTTGCTTCTTGAACTTGGTCGTACTGCTATGATTTTTCACGCGGGCCCCACACCGGTATTTATTCAAATTATTATTTTATTATTTATTAGTATTTTTTGTGCACTCTTTATTTTTTCTTTTTCTTTATCTTTTGCGTGCTGAGTAGTGAAACCGTGAATTGGAGATTAATAATATTGTGAGGGCTAAAATGCAAAAGAGGCAAGTTAAATTGATGAGAGGCGCGGAAGAGGAAGCAAGCACGTGACTGACGCACGTGCTAGTGAAGATGAGCCAGCAATGTCACGTCAGGAATCTTTGCCAAATGTCATGATATAATGGGGTTGTTTAGATGAGTTGTGTGAACTGAGTTTATATGTCAAGTATGTTTTGGTTATGTTTAAATCGTGTGAATTGGTTAGAAAGAGTGGTCCAGCTGTGACATGGGCAAGCTGGAATGAGAGTTGTTAAGTAGGGGATTTTCCCTTCATTTGTTGCGTGTTGAATTTTGTAAATAATTTCTATTTTTGGTAAATTTTCTTCTCACTTCGCCATAAATTTGGCTTGGAGAAGAAGTATCCCAATTATCAATTTATCCACACAAATTTTGTCAAATTAAGTATGAATTCTTGATTAATTCCTTGCAATTGATCTAATTTCATCACACTTAACGTGAAGTGGAAGGCGAAACTAGGGAGCTCTTCTCCCTCCTGACCTAATCAAAGACATCTCCTCAAAAATCCCTTTCACCAACACGTATTTTTACTGAGTGAATTCTTAATTATCTATTGGTATTAATAATTGAATATAACTTTAAACTATGATTCATTGAAACCAATCTGATTAAGATCTGATGGTCAAAAACAAATTTACAACGGTTCTCACTAAATCGGGGATGGAACATAAAATATCAATTCGACCAATCATATGATTATGTTTTAATAACCACAAACATGTTGCCATAAAATATCAATAAATTTGAGAAAATGAATGACTGAGATTTGACACAAAAATTGATCGAACGGTGGTGATAAAAATGATGATGTGGCCTTTTGAGAAGGCTCAAAAATATGTGAAAAATAAGGGTTTGGGGTTAATTTGCTTTGCAACACGTAGGACCTTTTAACTATTGAATCACTTTGAGATTGTGCTTTTTCATTATAAGAATAAATTTGAGGTTACGTTCAATAAAAATTGTGCTAATTCATGCATTGCGCGGATCCTAAAACAGTATCCATTGATTAAAAAGGTCTAAATACCATAAAGTAAATACTTAATTTTAGCATCACGCTCTCCCTATTTATATGAATATACTATTTGTATCAGCAAAAAATAGTATATGGATCTTGATAAATTACTCTTGTTTTACACAATGTGTTAAACAAAGTATATGTTAAACGAGAGATCTCGTTTGAGATCTTTTCTTTTTGAATGAGCTTACGCTCGATTATATTAACTTAAAAATAAAGTTTCCAAATAAAGCCTTCGAAAGTAAGAGTAGAAAAACCTAACGCCTGAAGAAAGAATGTAGAAGAGAAAATAAGTATTTACAACTACTCCTTAACTACGTGAGCTGGACTTCTAAGCATTTTTTCCAAAGCTCGAGTTCTTGGCAGATCGTTTGAGATCTTGTCATGGATATAAGGAAAAAAATATGGGCATTTTAAAGGGTAAAGACTTCTTGAACTCAGGCCGTAGCTGGCTTCTTCTTGAGAAAGACATAGATGCCTCCTTGTTTAACCCAATTACTCACGAGGAGAAGACTGGCCTGATGCCTCCCCTTTCGGCCCACCCCACCATTTTAGGGTTTGCCATCAACGAAAAGGCCAGAAACCCTTTACCATCGGTCTATCATGGACGATCGTTCAAACTTACCATCATCGAAAAGGTTATTCTTACATCTAGTCCTTCCGATCAGGACTGCTTTGTGGTGGCTAAATTCTGTTCTTCCGAATGGGAATTAGGGTTTTGTAAAAATTGGCGACGTTCATTGGACTGTTCTGAAATTGAGGGAGTACGGCGGCCATGAGAGTCGCTCTATTTTAGATTTCACATGCAAAGAGAATTTGGTTTACGCAATAAACAATGTAGGCCATGTTACGGTTTACGATCTTCAAAATCTTTCGCAAAAGGTCATGATTGCGAAACTCAATTGTTCGGATTGTTACAAAGTTTATTTGGTTCCAGGAATCAAGGGAGAACTCGACAAAGTTCCTCTCGCCGTGAAAGAAAGTCATCAAATTTTGGACAGTACATTTGAGGTTTGTAAGTGCATTTATGATAAGTCGCATGGAAAACATAGATGGACGCCTGTTAGAGATATTGGAAACACAATGTTGTTTTTAGATAGTAGAGAATGCAGAATCGTTTCTCTTGATGATTTTCATTCGAGTGGACTTGAAAAGAATCACATTTGTTTTTGTGAAAGTCGTAGTGGCGATAATGGTTCTCTTATGTTTAGTATTAAAATGGCGTGTATTGATCAGACTAGGTCTCTTAAAAGAGGTACCTGCTTCTTTAGACGTATTTTCCAGAAACCCAATTGGGTGCCCCTCTTGGTTCTCACATGGATTATACTAGCTACTTACGTCTCGTTTTAGGTACCAAGTTTTCTTATATTGATTAATTTGATGTATTATTGCTCTAACGTTGACTGTTGTAGCTTTATATGCAATAAATATGTACTCAAAAAGAAAAAGAAAATGGTGGATCTAAAATACAGTCCAAAATTAATGATAGAGTTCAAATGTGTTAACAGTCCATCTAACATCATTTGCGTGATGTGCTTGCAGAAATCTTACACATCACCAAACTAAATTTAGTTTACCAAGAAATAATAAAGGGATAAATACGCCGTTAGTCCTTGTACTTTTATTGGGTTGCAATTTAGTCCTTATACTATTAGTTGTGCACAGTTAGTACATGTACCGTTTTTATAAAAGGGCTCATATACATGGCCTCCTACTAAAATCTCCCATTTGTCCCTCTTTCACTGTCAAACGGGCTCCACATGCTGTCAAATGGACCCGTTTGATATCTATTTGACAGTGGGTCCCGTTTGACAGTGTCCTGTTTGCCAGTTGGAGGAGTAAGTGGGGGGCCAAATATACTTTCCCTTTATAAAATACATCCAAAAGTTTAAATCAATAGTACAAGAACTAAGTTGCAATCAAATTAAAGCACAGGGACTAACGATGCATTTATCCTAATAATAAATTTTGTCCAACATAGAAACACATCAAAGTAAGTTATGTACGGCCGAATTGTAAAAAAAATCGTGACCACTTGCGCCCCACCCTCAACAACGAGAGTAATTTTAATTTTCTTTGAGGGTGTTTATCTGAGCCCTATTTAATCAATTTAACCCCTATTTTTTTTTTTGTTTTTTTTGACATTTACCAATGATGACGATAGTCTATTTATGATGTTGTATGTGTTCCAATTTCCTGTAACAAGGATGAACCCACTGTTGAGCCTTAAATTCCAAATGATATTTTATCCACTGTTGAGCCTTACATTCAAAATGATATTTTTGACTATTTCTGAGGGTCTATTTGTAAAATTTTGCTTCTTTCTTGTAATTACAATTTCTGTAAGGACCAAGTATTCAAAACGGATGTTCTGTGGATTCAGGAAGAATCTACCTGTCAGAATTCTCTGACAACATATAGATACTTCTGAGAAATTGGACTGTTTTTCAATTAATTTTTTAATTTATTTCTGTCTTTAGATGATTTATGATAATCCAAGTTTTTAACTATCCTTTTGCTGAGGATCAAAATTTGGTAATAGGCTGATGTTGACATCAGCTTCGTCTCTTGATTGTTGTGAGATAGGAGTTAAATGACAACACTAAATTTCTATTAAAATCCATTTTTTGAAAATTGTATTTTGGTTGTATGCTTAGCTTTATCCTTGCATTTTACTCATATTATGATATTTTTTAACTGTTTACAGGTTAATTTGATAATGGAGAAACTTTTGATCAGGAACTTTTGGAGAGTTGACATTTGTTTGATGATGGAGACTAGTAATCCTTCCAAATAAGGAGATATAAACTGGATTTGAAATTCTGATTTTTCTTAGTATTTTGACATTGAATCTGTGGTAATTCTAAGTTGATATAAACTGGATTTGAAATCCGGTTTTTGCTTAGTAGTTAATATGAATATGTAGTTATTCTATAGTATGATATAAACTGGATTTGAAATTCTGATTTTGCTTCGTACTTTAACATTGAATCCGTTGTTTTTCTATAATATGATATATAAACTGGATTTGAAATTCTAATTTTGCTTAGTAGTTTAACATTCAATATGTAGTTTTTCTATAGTATTTTTGTTGGATCATGAATATCCTAATTCCTAGCAACTTTTTAACTGTATAAATCTATAATTAATTATTCAGAAGAATTATCCTCTCTACTGTATCTACACAAATGGAATTTATATCTGTAACAAAATAAATTGAAACAAATGTGTTCCTTGTTGGTAAACCTATGTATGAATCATGGTTTATATTAACCTATGTATGAGTCATGGATTATATCAAAGCTCTCTTTCCAAGCATTTTACTATAGTTTATTCATGGAAATTAGGCCCCCAAACGCTCTCTTTCTAAGCATTTCACTATCACGAAGTCCTTAGGCCTCTGTTGTAAAGTTGAGTAACCATGTATGAATGTTGGATGATATATGAGTTTATTCTTAGGGATTATTATTGGCCCAAGAATTTGAGCCCAAATACCCTTTTTCTAATCATTTTACCATCATGATTAACATATTTATCATTCTAGATGTTGTAAAATTGAGTTTGTCCCGTGAATCAAACACAGATTTCTACACTTTGGAGTTCAATATCTTTGTGCTCAATAAAATCATGTTCATGTCCATTGATCCATGAACCTAATTAATGCTTGAAACCCCTAACACTTTTATATAAATTGAAAATTCCTTTGAGAAGTAAAAAAATGTATATATTGAGGTAAGTCAAAGAAGATATTCCTTTGAGGTACTTTAATAATAAATAAATATTTTGAGAAAAAGCATCCTATTAATACTTTAATGACGTTTTATGAAATGTCATTTAATTTCACAATTTTAAATAAAATAAAATCTTATTTTATCTTTTATTTTAATGTAAATTTTTTTCTTTGGAAAAATAATATTTTCTTTTTTACTTACTTTTATGATTTTATTTCTCCTCTGTTCTACTTTATTATATTACATAAAATAGTATATATATATATATATATATATATATATATATATTTTATTATTTGGGTTGAAGAAGATAAAATAGGAAAGCATGTCTTATGACGGTTTTTTTTAGTTGAAGAAATTTCTGGTTGAAGAAAATACATAAGATATAAAATATCAATAAATAAATAAATATATACAAATTAAATAATAATTTATCATAAACTATTATATCATAAAATATTATGTTTCTCCGTTAATTTTCTCGATATTTATTCAATATATCAAATTGAATATAATTAAATACAAAAAACAGAACATGTTAAATTGGTATTTTTGTTCAAATATATGTAGCTAAAAATTTGTGCCAAGTTAACGAAATGAACTTGAATGTTTGCAATCTTGTGTTGTAGTTAGGGGTGAAAATGGTTCGGATATTACCCGGACCGGACCGGACCGGATCCGAAAAATATCCGGATCCGAATAGAAAAATCCGGATCCGTTGAGATCCGGATTCGGATCCGGGTCTTTTATTCGGATACGGATCCGGATATGGTATTGAATTTTGGTGTAGTATCCGGATCTGGATCCGGAATATATCCGGATCCGGATACTATTCAAAAATGGGTAGCCATTTTTTGACCTATATTCTCAAATACGGTATCCATTTTTGACCCAAATTTTGAGTTCATTGAAATATCTATAAATTTAGTAATACAACATCTTCAAATATCTATAAATTAATAATTATTAATTTAAAAATACAATAAAATATTATATAAATGAAATTTATGATATTTTTCTTACATATTCATATTTTTTGATTTTTTTTATATTTTATATAGTTTATCAAATAGTTATAATTTTTATCCAGTAAAAATATGTTTTGTTATTAAAATTCAAATTTTTTGTGTATAATGATATTTGAGAATTATAAAATAAATATTTATATTAAGTACAAAATATCCGTTTTAATTATCCGAATAAAATCCGGATCCGTATTCGTATCCAAAATATCCGGACCGTATCCGTATCCGGATCCGGGACGGAAAAAAATATGGATACGGATATGGGATGACCACTATCCGGACCGGATCCGGACCGCTTTCACCCATAGTTGTAGTCCAAAATTTTCATTTAAAAAAAAGTTAAATAAAAAGATAGAACTAAAGTTAACAATTTAAATCAATCAAAGCATTTTTCATGCTTTTGGCATTATTCATAACTTCTTTAAATATATATCACCATGCATGCCCAAATGTCTCAGACGGTATATTTGGCATATAACTTTATTTAACAATAGTTAGATTTATAAAAATATGATTAATATTTTTTACGCACGAAAATGTCATTTGTTCATATATATAAAGCTTATAAATTGGGGCTCTTTTGACACCTGCATATTTTGAGGATTTTATTTGAACATTTTGTACATCTTAATATCCGGCATGGCATTTCCATTGATACTCGCTGGGCTGAAGCCCATAATGGACAAACAACAAGGTCTAAGAAGCACATAATATAATTTAGCTTATTTTTTTTTATAAAAGTATCTTTATTTAAAGACTTAATCATTTCTTTTGTCATATGTGGTGGGACTAATATTTGAATGAAGAAAACCGGTACCACCAAAATATTAGATTTGTCCTTTCTGATTTCTGTGACCGTTTTCAAGTATGTTAAAATGATACGAGTCAAATTTATATTTTGTACATCACTATATTATCGCTATTATGTTGGAGTTTAGTAGTAAAAGTGATCCTACGTGTCCTATAACATTCATTATACGCAATGTACAATTCTTCTAAACCCCTATAAACAACCAAAATATTATTTATACCCCCAGTAAAAGAAAATCATATTTCTCCTTCCACATACCTCTTTTATCCATATCACAAAAATATCAAACAAAATTTTCAATATAAATAGAATTATTGATATAAAAATATATTCTAAATATTGTGTTATCCTTTAAATGGTAAATTTATAGTGGGCATTAGTTAAAATAAATAATATATTTTAAAATAAAAAATAGTGGCTATTAGTTCCATTTGTATCCTACAAAATAAAAAATCATGAATGCAGCCTCTAGTGACTATTTTCTCTTTGCCAATAATTCTATAGGAATTATCCAATTCTATATGCATTTGTTCAAATTATCAGGCTATTGTTCCTCCAAAAAAAAAAAATATGAATTGCTCAGTAGGCCCTACCATTATGTATCAAAATATCATTACAAACTTCAAAAATGAAAGTATTATTTTTTTTTTTAATGTTTCTACGAAATATTAAAATGTCATCTATATCCCTCTAAATGTTTTTTTCCATAAAGTAATTTTAAATATATCCACCAAAGTACCAAATTATCATGAAAATCACTACAGTATCGAAAATATCATTATTTTTTATTTATCATTGTTCAAACTATTAAATTTTTTTATATTATTTAAGAAAGCGTCAAATTAAAATGTCATACATCTTGATGAATAATACAATAATAAGAGTATGAGATGTAAATTTAATCATGAAATATATTTGTGCAAGTGAGACGTTTTTTTTCTTAATCATTAGTCATTTTTTCCAAGCGTCCGTAATTATTTCATTGATTAAATTTTAGTTGACTTTATTTCGTCTTCATTTAATGGAAAAAATAAATTTCAGATGTTGTATTTTGCAAGAACCCAATATTATGTGTCTTTAAAATAGAAAATATTATATGTAATGATCATTTTTGTTTCATAAGAAGAGCAATTCTACTTTCTCTTACAAAATGATATGCTAAAATATATATACTCGCGATGAGATACAAAGATATAAAAAAGTTAAAAATATAAAACATAATAAAATACTTTCTAAGATAACATAACTGAAAGTGAGAATAAGAAAAAAAATGAATTGTTTATATATATTCTCATTTTTTTCATATTTTTTTCTATTTTATCTTTTTCTCCTTATTAAAATTTTTTTAATAGCAATCAAATGGACCGAATAATACCGAAGCGGAGTGAAGTCCTCTCTCATCTAAATGAAATGTTCCGAAAACATGCTAGTATTCAGCGCTATAAGGTCACCAAGTTATTAATTAAGAGCAAGATGGTTCAGAGCTTCTTTGTGGATACTCATGTGTTCAAGATGAGAAGCCACATCAAAAATATAGTAAGACATCAGATAATAAGAAACTAAAGTTGTATTTGTATATTACCCCCACAATAGACTAGCTCTATGCATATTCCCTCTTTATCTTTTTTCTTGTTCATTATCCTTACTACATTTTTTTTTTGAAGGAAATTATCCTTACTGCATCAAAAATAGGCCCAAGAAAATTGCAGATATCTTTTATATCATATGGCATTAATTTTGCTGCTGTCTCAAAATGTTAATCCCTCAATAATTTGGGTGGCCGTCTAAAAACACTCATCTCCTAGCCGTGTCAGAATTTGATTCATCCGGCGGTGCTTGAAATCCAAGTTCTTATGGTGCTAGTCGTTGGCTAAAACTATTTTCTTGCTGTCATGTGTCAAATTCTGATTTACTGGATACGTTGTTGAAGGTGTATATATTAGCAGTGTTTTATATCACGCCCCTAACTATTTTTTTTTTTTAAGAAAATCGGTTTCACCGAATTTCGAACCCACAACCTTTGAGTTTGTGGGATGATGCCTTATCATTCTGCTAGAGGTGGGTTTGTACGCCCCCCTAACTATTAACTACCCATTGTTTTTAATGAGGTTTATATCTCATGAAATTTCAACAAATTGATCATTTATTCGACGAATCAAAATATAAAAATATTATCAAACAAACATAAAAATAGAAAGAAAAAACAATATATTAAATGATACATGTTATTAAATTAATTGAATAAAAAATACATTTTCTCAACTTTTTAAAATAGCCTCAGAACACTCGTCATGTATATATTGAAATGCCATCTGAAAGCTTAATTTTTACTTCATTATTCATTTTTAAAAAAAATAAAAGACTTTGGCCTAAAATATTTTTGAACTTGATATGAATGTTATTTATCTTTCATCAGAAAAATATTTAAAAAAGGGAGCTGTTATGAAGGGAAGAGGAGCAATTGCTAATTCAGCCGCTTTTCTTACAATTGGCACTGTTTATTAAAAAAAAAAAAGTATGATTTTTAGTAGTCTTCCCTTTAATTTACACTTTAAGCCAAAAGTATGATGACAATACAAATTGTATGATTAAGGTTCGAACTTCGCCCTAGAAAATAATTATGTGACAAAATTAGTTAATCATAATGTTTCATTTTTTTTCTTTCTAACAGTGCAACACTATTGTGAGAATGCAAGACTTAAAGCGGAATTCCTACACAAAAATCAGACACAGAAAAGATTGAGGAGCAATTGAAGAGATTTTATCGATTCTTATTGACATGTTCAAAAGATACGACTTCTTACAAGAAATTAATATGTTATTGTGCTATTTTATTATCAGTTTTTAACACCTTTATTTTTCTTCTTTGTTACAGGTTTGGAAGATCAATTAATAGCTGGATTATCATGTGATGCGTATCCTGCAGAATTTGGTCTCAACGGTTTCTTTTTACTAAAGTATTTGTAGTTCTTACAAGTTCTTTTTTTTTTTTTACTTTCTCAATTTTATTCAAATGATTCATATAACGTTATTTATGCTCGTCTCTTCTCTCTCTCTCTAGTTTTCTTTATTTTTCAGGAAGAAAGACCACAGTAAAGGATCGAGCTCTAACGTTCTCTACGTCTAAACCCCTGCCTCCCTCTCTCTCTCAACGACATTCCCTGCAATTTTCTCTCTCTAACGATATCTCCATCTTCTGCCTCCCTCTCTCTCTCTCTCAACGACATTCCCTGCAATTTTCTCTCTCTACTGCCTCCCTCTCTCTCTCTCAACGACATTCCCTGCAATTTTCTCTCTCTAACGAATAACGATATCTCTCTCTACTGTCTCCCTCTCTCTCCCCTACCTCGATACTCTCTTCTCTACCTCTCGATTTCTCTCTCCCATGGAAGGCACAAGGACACGGTAAAGTCAGAGGTTTTGGTGGTTTTAACAGTTTTTTTATGGTTAGTACAATACCCCTTGTATATTTTTATTAAATTGATTTTCCATTGGAAAATAAAAGAAAAGAATTGATTTTAAACCTCTCTTGATTTATATGAACAGGTTTGCAGGTCGGATGCATGCTTTGGAATTGCGTGCAGCAAGGGAAATGGAGCAAGAAGAAAAGAATAAAGTGGAATATGAGAGTTTTTGAGGGGTAATGATATAATTTTGCATTTCTGATTATTTAAATATTTGCATTCATATATTTGATTATAAAGCTTAACTCATTCTTTTATTTATTTATTTTTTTAATTTGAACAGATGTTGTGAAACTCCTTGAGATGCATGCTTCCCTAAAAAGTAGAAGTGGATGTTACTCAACAAATTTGTAAGTTCATTTCATCCACTTTTATTTATTAACTAATGCTCTTTCTTGCTCATTGATTAATTGACCTTTTTTGCACATTGTTCCAGCTCCTCATGAAGACTTTGCAAAGTTGGAGCAAAGTAAGATTAATTTAAGAAGGAATTGTCTTTCGGATATGTCTATGGTTGTCATGTTTTTAGATATTAGTAGTAGTAAATGTTATAATTTGTTATAAAACTGAGTTTGATTTTTAACAATATTGAATTATTGATTCTTTTCAATTTTCATTTTCTAGTCTTCTTTTGGGCTTATCTGTACTTAATTATATGTAGGGATAAAAAACCATAAATGCGTTGTTAAGTAATATAACATAGCAATGCATACACATTATAAATGTTGTTAAATCATAAATAACTAACAATTGTTTTACTAAATGGCATAATTTGGTCCAGTTCTGTATGATGCAATGGGGGTATTATGATAGATCACCGAATAGTGTACAATAGTATAGATAATATCACTAAAACAGTAAAACTATATATATATATATATATATATATATATATATATATATATATATATATATATATATCAACAATAAAAGAAGATATAGAATAGAAAAAAGAAGAAGTGAACCATGTTGACTGGGGCTTTCTTGGCGTGCATAAGCTGATGTGCATTTGCATGTCCCTGCGAATACTATAAAATAGTATATAACATTATATGGACTCAATAAAATTGTGTATAGATATAAGATACAATAGAAATAGTTTACGAGTATCATGAACAATATCTGTAACGAAACAAATAATAAAATATAATATAATATATACTATAATGTGTATAAGCATAAAAATAGCACATTTATTTATATCAAAAATTTTATGCATACATTGATGATTTTGTTGGTACACATTTGTATGATGAATATCAAAATTAGTAATTGAGTGAGTGAGGCCAAAGGGTTTAACTTAGGCAAGCAAGGCGTGATCAACTAAACTTGTGAATCAACAAATAATGTTATGATCATGCACAATTCACAAGTCCATTCATAATGAAATGGTGGTAGTTTTGACATTTGTGAAGCATGACACTAAGGTTTCTTGCGATGTATATTAAAGTGTAAGATACCGTGCATGTATTGCCCTAGAGGCGAAAGAAAGCCAGTGATGCTTTGGGCTGCTGGAATTGGTTGACAAGCTCATTGGCAAGATTGGAGAAGATGCTCAATGAGAAAGAGCGAGTATATAGCATACTAGACGAATTTTAAATTCAGAGAGACTTGGTTCGCCTATTTCAAGAGAATTCGTGGTTGACATGATTCTTGGATCGCTTCCTCCGAGCTTTGATTTGTTCATTACTGAATATCATAAGCGTCGGATGGAGACGTCGATCACGGAATTGCATAAGATGCTTAAACAGGCAGAGAAGGACATAGAGACAAGAGTTGTCATTAATGCCCTCAGGATTGAAAGGGAAATGGAGTTGAATAGACAGGCCGCATGGGAGAGCTGGATCAAGAGTGAAGGTAAAGAGTTACCTAAACCCGAGGAATCGGAAGAAGTGATTGCATGTTCTATGCGTGATCACTGGAGAGCAGGATGTAAGATATGTCAAGAAAAAGAATCAATGACTGTCATTTCTGGTATTCCTCTTCCTAAATCTCTACTTGGATATTGGATATCCACTGTAATTCTCACATTTTGAATGTGCAGGATATACTCAGAAGTAGAAGATTAGCTAGAGGAGAAGTCAACCTACAAGTGGGGAATGAAGCAAGCGTTGCTTCATTAGCTCTAAAACTTTATTGACTTAGCCATTGTGGACTTGTAATGAAATAAATGTTATTTCGACATAGCGTTAAAATGGTTGTAAAATTTATTATTTGGAATAATAAAATTTTCTTGGATTTGTCTATTTGAAATGTTCACTTAGAAAATAACCTTTATATGCTAAATAATAAGTCCATTGATTCCATACTTCTAGCAATGTCATCTAAGTCACAGAATAAGAATCGCATTTCTAAAACTCCACCCTATGTGGAAAGTTTGACTCACTGGATCTAGGATCAATTGAGACGTGCGAATTTTATTTATCGAACAGGATGACAAGAATGGGCAACCATCACAAAGTTGATGGTTAGTTTGTTGAGTCTCATGCATATAGATGCACGAGAGACAAAAAGCAAGCCGGCTAGAAATAAGGAATATCAGAATTTCATATTAAAGTGTTTTAAGTAAAATGTTTACTTAATGAAACACAAAATATTTGAAATGTTCAAAGTATTTAAGAATGAAATTCGATATCATCTTGGCAAGATAATAAGAGCACTTCGATCATATCGAAGTGGCAAGTATTTGAGTCAATAGTATAACAATTATCTTAGAAATTATGAAAAGGGTCTCACAGTTAATTCTATATGCAACATCTCACGATGTGCACATAAAGAAGAAAATGAAACTTATTGGATAAGATTCTTATAGGTCTATGCCTCCGAGATTCTTATAGGTTTATACTCTTGAATATACTAAACACTGAATATCATAAGGTTCAAATGGACACCATATGTGATATGGGTTTGGAAAGTCCCAAATTGTCTTTAAAGGTTGAAGTCCGACTCGTGTCAAAAGGTTTGACGATGTCAACACAACAATCTCATAAATATTTGTGGAATATCAATTTGATATTGTTTTACATCCATTACGAGTTCAAATTGTTTGCTACTCATAATTCAGACTTCTTTAAAAGAGATCTCATCTCCTAAAGAAGCAGTGGGAGTGTAATACATCTCGAAAGGTTCGAGATCTACGTACTAGCGATGAACCATTAATGAGTCTATCAAGTAGTTGATAAGGCTATACTTGAAACATAAGATCCTCCTCACAGACCTGGTAGACATTAGGCTGAGAGATATGATCTCTCATAAAAGATACTCATAGAGGATGAGTCGACTTTCTACCGAGGAGACTGTGAAGAGACAATGTTCTCAAAATGGTTGGACCATGAGAACTGAGATGCAACGCATATACAAGCAATCATGTTTGGAACTTGATTGGAGCATCCAATGTCTTGATGACCATTGCATACAGCACATGGATAATCTAAAAATAGCAAAGAAAGTAGCTATAGTATGGGCTATAGTAAAAGGACTTTCTCACTTGTTGCTATTACGAATTCTAACTTCCATAGCACAATGCGATTGTGAATGATGGAACAAGGATATAAAACTCACATTCCTTTATAGGAACTTTACTGTGGATGTATCTTTGATACATGGCAAGAGTTTTGTAATCGCAAGAATTCTGAAAGGTAAATTCATGAATGCATGAATGGATTAAAGCAAGCATCTCAGGATAAATCTATTTGACAAAGTAAATTGAAGAATTTGACTTAATCAAAATAGATGCGACCACCTTGATTTCAAAAAATTCAGTGGGAGTATAACAATCTTCCTGCATTACAACAAAGAACCTTCACCATCCAAATAATTGGGAGTTGAAGTCTATGTAAACTTATGGTCGTAAGATAAAGTACATTGGTAAGATATTGAAAGAATTCATTATTCAATACGCAAGAAATGTTCTTGCCGTAGTCATATGAATGATGAAAGACATACGAATGAGATTCTATGCCTTCAGCCATATATTGAAGTGTTCAATATGCAAGAAAAAGTTCTTGCTTATGGAATTCACTTGAGCTATACAAGGATATAAGAATTGAATTATATACCTTCGACCATATATATAGAATATTCAATATGCAAGAAAGAGTTCTTGTTTATGGCACTAATATGAACAATGAAAGGCACATGAATTGGATGGATTCTATGCTTTCAACGATATATATTGAAAGAGTTCAATATGCAAGAGAGGATTCTTGCCTACGACGTTCATATAATGAAGACATGCACTTATCGTCCATTTATTAAAAGGTTCAATATACAAGAAACAGTTCTTGATAACAGGATGAATAAGAATTTTAAGCCATACAATGTATTGTGCAATATGCTTGGAGCATAAGAGAGCAAATTATAGTCATTTAATGACTAGGATAAGTATCTAAGTTCTTATGAAGAACTAAGACATCCCGATCTATCAGAAGCTAGGTAGTGGTAAGAGATTACACTTTCCTAACTTGGATCATTATCGCAATTTATTTATTTTGAACACAGTAATTTGGAAAGAGTTCCAAACAAGATACTGTAACTGAAACAAGACCATATTGTCGCTTTAGAAGCGGACAATAGGTATGCCTTGTTCTTGGAACTTGGAATAGTCCCGATTGCTCTTAAGGTCTGGCGATCTATGTTATGAACAAAGAGTCGCTCAGAATAGAGCAACAAGGATACATGCGCCTGTTTTAGAAGTTCTCGACTAATTATAGAGATCAATAGTAGTTGTTACAAGTTTGCAATGTAAGTTTCTATAATTTGATAGGCATATATTTTCCGCTAGTAGAACATGAAGGTCATACTGCCTAATAAGCATTGGATGCTTAAGATTGGCCTAGTGAAAGTGGGAGACTGAAGGAATTATGCCCTAGGCCAAAGTGTTGGACTAGAAATTAGATTATGAGAAACACGTTTATTCAGTTCATATATGAATGAGTGTATGGGTGACTAATATATTCACATATATTAGATCGACCATGAATAACACTTGGGGTTCATGTAATCAGCGTAGTTTCGAATGATGGTGGGACCCAAATTTTCAACACGAACGAGGAGCCAGCTGCCGTCATGTATCTGGAGGTAATGTAATATCTGATATTTTCGTCTAGTTAGATAAGTAAAACATGAAAGCAATCAAAGTTTTAAATTATTGATGGTTTTTTTGGATGTTGCAACTTGAGTGTAGATGATATTGGGTCGAGGTTTCTTTTTTAATGATTTATGTTTTGATATTTAAACATTTTACATCTGCGTGTCACAAAGTAAAAATATAAACATGTTTGTTTGACACACATGAAGCTATTAGTTATCCGAAACACTAATTACCTAAGATAAAAGCTTGCCAAATAATCTCGATCTTCAATTGGATTTCGATTTCGGCCTGATAAGTTTTAATAGACCTTAAACCCTAGTGGCGGCGCTACCGGCCATCTCCGGCGAACCTCTTCTCTACCGTCCTGAGACCTCACTCGGCGAATTCTCCCCTTTCTTGTGACCTGACGCTCCAAAACCTAACCTAGATGGCGGCGCTCCCTTGGCTCTCTCTCTCTCACGACACCTAGTTTCCTACTCTTTTCTCGATTTCTGAGGTGAGCGTTGAAACCCTAAGCTAGACCGATCCCTGACCGGAAACCCTAGCTGTTCTTCCCAATGACCTCTCTCAACAGTGCTCCTTCTCTTGGCGTGGTGCCATATAGAATTTGGATTTGTGGTAAGGAAACCGTCTTAAGAGTTTTTTTTTTGGTCTTTTTTTTTTCTTTTCTGCTGATTTAGTCAGTTCGATGTCTTGGTGCTGAAAAGGCTAAACATTCTAAACCCTAAACCCTAGTCTCTGTTATCCAATTTACATTCAATCATGTTTCCACCAAAACCCATCAAAACTGAACATGACGAAACCGATCTCACCACCCAACCTCGCCCCTTTCTCAATCCTTTAATCAAGGTCAAAAAAGAAGAAACAGAACAACAACAACAACAACAACAACAGCAACAAGAACACCAAACCCTAGAAACAAACCAACATGAAAACGAAGAAAAACCAAGCAATCACCGCCCAACAAATCAAGAACAACAAAACGGAGAAAAACAAAGGCGAAAAGGCAAATCGACAAATGAATCATCATCAACAAAGCATGAAATCCAATCGAGACGAGTGGCAAAAGGATCGAGCGTGAGACCAATTACGGCTGAAAATCGTGAGAAACTGAGTCAGCTTTTGAACGAGCTGGCGATGAATCATGAATGGAAAGAAGCAAGTGGGGTTTTGAGCGTGCTTTTGGCTGGAACTCCTACAGGGACCAATTTGCGAGACGATAGGAGAAACTTTTTGGTAAGGAAATGAAAAAGTTGTTAATTTTGTTGGGAATTTTGAAGTGGTTTTTAGGGTTTAGGGTTTTTGTGTTTTGAATAATAGGTTGGAGCTGAGATTTTGAGGAGATTTGGGGATAAAAGTCGATTTGATGTGCAAATGAAGAAGTGGTTTGAAGTTTGGATGGCCAAGTTGAATTATCTAAAGAAGAGCGATGATAAAGTAATTTTATATATTGTTTTTGTTTATGACTAATGTTTATATTATTGAAATGTTAATAATTGATTAAACTGTGATAGAAACCAATGGTTATGATGGAGCTTGCTCTTTTTTATATTTCACAAGGCAGCATTCAAGAAGCATATGATATTACAAATCTGTATGTTTTTTTCAACAATTTTACATCTGGCCCCTAAATAAACTTTAAATATCATTTATACCCCTGAAAAATGTGAAAATATTTAGTAACAAATTTTTTTTTCATGTGTAGACTTATTCAAGATAAGCGCGGGACAAAAAACACTCCAATATTGATGCTTTTGCATGGATTAATTTCATACCAACTTTGGTATACTACCAATATTCCACAAGAAATGCAAATAAAGAATTTTGAAGATATTTCGAACAATTGTAAGGAAACTGAGAGTGTTTTGGAGAGCACAAATGACCATAACGCCCTTGATATTGAAGATCCTGGTTTTGTCTCAGACAGCTCTGTTTGTAATAGTAATAATAATAATGAGAATCCAAGAAAGAAATTGAAGACTTTTGGTAAACGAAATGCAGGATTTTATGTAAATGATTCAATTATGAATTCAGAGAGAGAAAATAATTGTTCTGCTTCAAATCTTGCCAATTTAGAAAATACTTCGATTTTTCTTGCACATGGTATGTATGATTAGTTATTTTCTATTATTTTTAATTGTTAAATTAATGGGGTTTTATTATCAACTCTTGTTTATTTTTGTATGATTTTGAATGAAGGATTGGATCCGATTTTATTGCCGATAAAGTTAAAGCTAATGCATGAAGATTTAAGGGTTTCTATAGAATCATACAGAAATTTAGTAAATGAAATGTATAATTGTGCGGTACAAAATTTAAGGGGAGCACTTCACTCTAATCCTCCTCAAATTGCTGCTTTATTGCCCTTAATTCAGGTACTTTTTATTTTAATTATTTTAATTTTAGTCATTTTCTATTACTTTTTTTGTAATAATCACTGATATGTATTTTTTTAAATATATATTTCAAGCTTTTGTTGCTTGGTGATCGTGTTAAAGATGCGGCCGATGAGTTAGAAAAATCTTGCATTGTGCTTAATAATTCAGCCGAACCTTTTAGGTTTTCTTCTTATTTTAGTTTCTCTCTCTTAAATTTTCTATTATTCAAATTGTTTTTTGATTTAAAAAGTGTAATTCATTTTGCAGATTAAGGGCTAAGTTATTAGAATCTTTCGCGAAAAGTCAAACGAATATTATTTCTTCATGTTGTGAAAAAGTTTTGAGAAGAGACTCAAGTTGCTCATATTCAATCAGAACTCTTATTAGATTACATAAACAAGGTTTGTTAAAAAATTATTCCATGTTTGTAAAATTGCAAGATTAATTTCTCATGTAATTTTTTAATTTTTTTTTTCTTTTTTAGGAGATTATAGTACGAATAGTTTATTAGAGATGCTTGCTAATCACATAGAAACGGTTGATGATTGTGGACCAAACATATGGGAAGAGCTCGCAAGTTGCTTTCTTAACTTAGTAAATGCATCAAATACATGTAATTATGAAGATAATGTTTCGATTAACACGAAACGTGGTTTAGATTCAATTTTTTCTTCTTCAAAAAAAATCCCTGAATTATTTTGTGATGGAAAAATTCTTGGCACTTGGAAAATCCGTCACAGATGGTGGCTCAATATACATTTCAGCGGAAAAAATATCCTTTCTGAATCTCAATCAGGTATTATTGGTATTTTAAATAAAAGCAAATTATGAAAGTTGAAAGAGAAATTTGCAAAAAGCCCCTACATTATGCCGAAATTGCAAAAAAGCACCTGAAAACTGCCAAAAAAATAATGTAGGGACTTTTTATTTTTGCAAATTTCTCGAATTGAAAAAATTGTTTGTAATTTTGTGTTTTTTTATGCAGATGATTATAAGTTGTTGACACGTAAAGCTGCATGTGCTTGTCATATTTATAGGCCTGAGTTTGATTATGTGATAAAAGTTCATGAAATGCTTCAAAAGCAAGGAATGAATGATGAGATTTTGTTTTTAAGAGTGCATATGAAGAATCCTTTGAGCGAGTTTTTGAATCTTGGTTCTTGATTAAGAGCTAAAGGATTGAAGGAAATTTTGAAATTCATTAGATAAAGTTTGTTCGATTGATAGATGATACTATGATAGATAGTTTCTTTTGTGCGATTTAAGTATTTAGTTTACAAAGAATTGTTTAGAACTTTAATTATCAATTTTTGCTATATGAACTATCAAGTTGATAATTGCATTCTTTGGTTTTATTTCATTATCTTAGATAAATTAGTGAATCTTTTATCTTTATGTCTATTTCTGATTATGTCATTCTACCAGCCTTATTAATGGAACTATACTATATAATACAGAGCTAGGAAAACTAATGTATTGCATCTATAAAAAATGAGTTTTGAAGTCAATTAAAAATAAGGGGGCAGTATAAATTGTATTTAGTAAAAAAGGAGATTAATGTTTTTGTAATAAAATTAAGTACTCTAATATGATAATACAATTTTTTTGAGGCTTGTATGCTCCAAGTCATTTGTGAACCTTGTCACGCCCCGAAACCGAAACGAGACTGCCGCTATATTATTAAAATTAAATAATAATATAGAAAGTATTTTCTTGATAAAATCGCATTTAACACCTCGAATACCGACGCACAGCTTTAACTTGAACTTCTAAACACCGACTCCAACATGATCGGAAAAACAAACAGAAAAACAAATAAGGTGAGTACAGATGTACTCGATTAGGGTAAACAAAAATCAAAACGAACTCCAGTCCCATTCGGCTAAACTAACTACTAAAATCAAAAGAAATATTCGTCTCGTAATAACAATAATCCTGATTACCCAAAAGTCACTCTCCTTATTATAATTATATATATATATATATATATATATATATATATATATATATATATATATATATATATATATATATATATATATATGTACCTATATGTACTCTTTTTTTCTTTTAAAACTTCTCGCAACATTAGTTACTCTTTTTATCTTTCTTAATTAATATTTTTTATCTTTAATTTATTAATTCTTCTTCCTTTCTCTTTTCATCTATTAACTAGTCGGAGTCCCAAAATTGCTGTTTTGGGTAAGTCCAACCGATTTAATTTCTTCTTTCATCTTTTCATATATTAACCAGTCAGAGTCTCAGAATTGTTGTATGGGATAGGCCCAACAGTTGTGCGCATCAGATCATTTAGATCCGAATGGAGTCCCATAATTGTTGTCTGGGGTAGGTCATGTCGCACTAACAGCCGCTCCTAAGATACCACTTAGGTTACGGCCCAGATCTGGTCTTCTTCTTATTCTTTTATCTTCTCTTCTCTTATTTTATCTTGTTTTTATCTTCACTTAATTTGTTCCATTTATTAACCTAATTTTCTACCCATATCCCGATGTAAAGCTGTGAATTAATGTAAAATAAATTATCTTATTACGGGCATAGTCCCTAAATATCAGAATACGACGAATCCCCATTTATGAGATTTAATTAACTCTCATTATTATTTCAACAATCGTCAAATTCAAATTAAAGATAATACCAAATATCATAATATATCAGCGGAAGTAGAATATGTCAAATCAGAAATAAGATATTCAGACGGAAATAAAATATATACTGAAATGAAAATCGAAGAAGAAACAAAACAGAATCCCTAATCCGGTCGGCTCGACAAAGATGGCAAAAGAAGTAACACGAAGGTCGCACCTCCTGACTAGCACAACCAAGATATTGCTTATCACAATAACAAATATAAAGCTACTTTTAATTTAAAATTGTCCTGCAAGTAAAAATTATTTATCAGCAAATCTAGATTCAATTAACATTGTTGCATCAGTAAATAAATAGAAGAAATACTATTGGGAACCTTTAACATCACAAGAAGACAAAAGAAACATATGTCGAGAATTGATGGGAGAGGAAACAAAATTGACTGACACATGTCCAAAACGAATTGGATCAAAGGGTAAGTTGAAGAAGATGTGGCCATATATCATTAGTCCAAATATGCTTGACATTTCTTGATGTTACAAATAGGCGGAAGGGAATCAAAACTCTCTTTGTTTTGGTTTGTTTATCGGGAGAAAACGAGGAGCCAACTGCCATCACTTGTCTGGAGGTAATGTAATATCTGATATTTTCGTCTAGTTAGATAACTAAAACATGAAAGCAATCGAAATGTTTAAATTGATGGTTTTTTGGATGTTGCAACTTGAGTGTAGATGATATTCGGATCGAGGTTTCTTTTTTAATGATTTATGTTTTGATATTTATACATTTTACATCTTGTTCTGTGTGTTACAAAGTAAAAATATAAACATGTTTGTTTGACATACATGAAGTTATCCGAAACACTAATTGCCTAAGTTAAAAGTTTGCCAAATAATCTTCGAATCTCGATCTTCAATTCGATTTCGATTTCGGCCTGATAAGTTTTATTAGACCGAGAGCAAAAACCTTAAACCCTAGTGGCGGCGCTACTGTCCATCTCCGGCGAACCTCTTCTCTACTGCCGCCGCCGCCTGCTGGTCCGTCCTGAGACCTCACTCGGCGAATTCTCCCCTTTCTTGTGACCAGACGCTCCAAAACCTAACCTAGATGGCGGCGCTCCCTTGGCTCACGGCCACTGCCGGCAGTTCTTCTCTCTCTCTCTCTCTCACGACAGCTAGTTTCCTACTCTTTTCTCGGTTTCTGAGGTGAGCGTTGAAACCCTAAGCTAGACCAATCCCTGACCGGAAACCCTAGCTGTTCTTCCCAATGACCTTTCTCAACAGTGCTCCTTCTCTTGGCGTGGTGCCATATAGAATTTGGATTTGTGGTAAGGAAACCGTCTTAAGAGTTTTTTTTTGGTCTTTTTTTTTCTTTTCTGCTGATTTAGTCAGTTCGATGTCTTTGTATCTCTTATTTTTCTAATTTTATATCTCTTTTTATTCAGTTTAATGAAATTTCGATAGGCACTTCGCCTAACGTACTTTAAAAAAAAAAGCATTTGGCCATTACAGAGTTTGTATTAATCCAAGCTCAATTTCTTTCTCTAAATCTATAATTCACATTTTATCAAGAAAAAATAGTTTTTTTGCTTATCTTTATTTGTTAATTAGTTTTTTTGCATATCTTGCAGGTAGCAGGATTTCGTGAAACAACAAAGAACGGGCGAAAGTTCTACGTCTTCTCTTCAACAAGAACTCTTCAGTTAAGAGCATTTTCCAACGATGATCGTTCGAGATGGATTAGAGCCTTGACTATAGCGCGAGATAAATACTCACAAAAATATTCCATTATCGCAAATAATATATCATTTTCATCGAGAGGTCTTAGTGACCATTTGCATGCTCGAGGCTTTGGTGAAAACCTCACAGAAGAAAGCAACAAAAGAAGAAATGAACTTGAGGTATTAACTTTTTTCAATATTTGAATGAGTTTTCCTTTAGTTGGTTTTCAATTGTGTTTTATTGTGGTTTTTAAAATGTTCTGTTTGATTAGAATTTAATCTGTCGTAATGTGACACAAACTCTCCAAATTAGGTAGTAGGAGGCTTAAAGAAATGTCAATTCACCATAGAGAAGTACAACTATTTTGAATATCAAATATAGGGTTACACACATGATCTGATAAAATTTAAAAAGCTCCCAGTAACAAAGAAATATGAATATTATCTTCTGCATTTTTCTTTATTTACTTCAAAAACAAAACATACAAATAAAATAACTTGCAGGAAGTTACTTTCTTAGTGGGCGAGACATCAAGGCCAACTGGTAGGGACATATCTAATGAGGCGAATGCAAACTCTACCGGTACAATTAACATTACACAATCAAACTATTCTTTCAATCATCGGTTCAAACTTTTATTTAACATTTTAAAACATTTATTTGTATATTCAGAGACGTCAGAGGACTCAGAAGAGACATTTTATGACGCAAGTGACACTTTCACCGTTTCCGAACAAAACAACTCAACGGTCGATGTGTCCAATGAAATGCCGCCACCTGTCGATGCGACGATAAGTGACCTTCCGGGGCAGAACAATGAAACAGGCGATGCGACCAATGAAATGCCGCCACTTGTCGATGCGACGATAAGTGACCTTCCGGGACAGAACAATGAAACAGGCGATGCGACCAATGAAATGCCGCCACTTATCGATGCGACGATAAGTGACCTTCCGGAACAGAACAATGAAACAGGCAATGCGACCAATGAAATGTCGCCATGTGTCGCGAGGAGAACTAAGCTTCCTGAACCGCGTGAAAAAGCGAAGGCGGTCGGTCTATGGTCGGTCATGAAAGATTCAATAGGGAAAAACACGACAAATATTTCGCTGCCCGTTTATTTTCATGAGCCCCTTTCTGCTCTACAGAAGGGCTGCGAAGAGTTCAAGGATTCTCATCTCTTGGATGAAGGTTATCAGCATGGCAAAATGGTAATTAATTGTTCTGTTTAATACGTTGAGTTTGCATAAAACAGGTCAAGAAATATAAAACATGTCGTCTATAGTAAAGTTGTTTCCATGTACTATTTGTACATGTTGATATTAGTTTGAGTTTTGACTGATTGATGTTGTTTTGAAATATTGCAGGGAAATAATGTGATGAGAGTGATGAAAGTAGCGGCATTTGCACTGGCTCCTTATTCCTCCACGGAAGAAAGGTCTAAACCTTTTAACCCTATGTTAGGAGAAACTTTTGAGGCTGACTTTCCAGAAAAAGGAATTCGCTTCATTTCTGAAAAGGTATGTAACCCTAATTTGTTCATTTCGGTAAAAAAAGATATATTATTATCTATAACTTGTATTTGTATGCAAGTCATATTGATGAAAGAAAAAAAAATATACAGGTGAGCCATCGTCCAGTGATATTGGCATACCACTGTGAAGGCAATGGTTGGAAATTTTATGGAGACAGCATTCTCAAGTCCAAATTTAGAGGCCAAACAATCCAAGTTGACCCGGTTGGAATTTTGACCATAGAATTTGAGGACGGGGAAGTTTTCACATGGAGTAAGGTAAACATTATTTTTCTAATTTCATCCGTATGAAATGAAAGTATTTTTATCTTGTGTTTTAGTTAATGAAAATGTGATCAAATTTTACAGGTTAAGACCACAATAAACATTCGGATTATGGGGAAGCCGTATTGCAATCACTATGGCACGATGTACATTAAAGGAAACCGTGGATTGTCGTGCGAGCTGAAATTTGAAGAAAAATCCCGTCGGGTACAAAAATTAAGTTAAAAAATTTACTAAAATTAAGTTGTGAACAATCTAGGCTTATCGGTTAATTATAAAAATTAAGAAACTGACCTTAATTTATTTTTTTGAGTTTGAAGATGACCTTGAGTTACCAACACAAAACATCTTATGTTGTAACCCTTAGTTTTTAAATTTTATTTAAGGAAATTTTGGAAGTTTCAGATTGGATTACAAAATGTATTTTAACAGATGAAATTTAATTGGTTTATGTGTATAATGTATATGTTTAGGTGGAAGGACATGTAGAGGATTCTAGGGGAAACAAAGTTGCAAGCTTGACAGGAGAGTGGAATGCCAATTTGCGATATCGATATGAGATTGTAAAATCCGAGAATTCTAATCAATTGCAGGATGAAGAATCCTTATTGTGGAAAAGGAATGATCCACCAACTGACCCAAACAGATACAATCTCTCCCGCTTTGGAGTCACTTTGAACGAACTCACTCCAGAATTGCAGGTATATTGAATTTTTTTAGCACATATAATTTGTGTTTATATGTTATGCCCTTAAAAATTAGTTTCTTAATGAAATGGCCGAGTAAGGCAGAATTAAAATGCAGTTTATGTATATGCCATGTAATTATTGAAATTGGGATCGTTGTTTTGTTATATTTAAACTTTTGTATATTATCTAACATATAGTTTCTTTTATTATGGTTATAAGGTAAAACTACCTTGCACTGATTCAAGATTAAGAAAGGATATACGGCACTTAGAGAATGGGGAGTATGATAATGCCACTTCAGAAAAAAATAGGCTCCAACAAAGGCAAAGACAGGTCTTATGAATTATATATAATCTGATTCTTTTACTTAAAGTGGCGGTAATTTTTGACATTATGTTTTCTATCTTTATATGTGCAATACTTATTTTAGTTTTTTTAATAAATACAGTCGAAACATTTGCAAGAAGGTTGGAAACCTAGATGGTTCGAAAAAGATGGTGGTACGGAAGGAGCGTACAAGTACGTTGGTGGATACTGGGAGGCGAAAGACCGGAAAAGTTGGCAAGGATGCCCTAATGTTTTTGGAGATATCTGATAATTATACAAATACACATTGATTACTATACAAAATAGGACTAAAAAAAACAAAAACACAAAAAAAATAAAAAAACAAAAAAAATAAAAAAACAAAAACACAAAAAAAATAAAAAACAAAAACACAAAAAAAATAAAAAAACAAAAACACAAAAAAAATAAAAAACAAAAACACAAAAAAATAAAAAAACAAAAACACAAAAAAAATAAAAAACAAAAACACAAAAAAAAATAAAAAATAAAAAAAACACAAAAAAAATAAAAAACAAAAACACAAAAAAAGCAAAAAAACAAAAACACAAAAAAAATAAAACACAAAAACACAAAAAAAACAAAAACAAAAAAAAACACAAAAAAACAAAAAAACACAAAATCCTAAAGCCCTCTCCAAAATTCTCAAAAAAAAAAATTGTACATTTTTTGTGAGGATATTTTTATCATTTAAAATTCTTTCATATGAACTTTATTTAATTGGTAGATTATGTTAGATAGTTTCTTTTGTGAGGTTTAAGTATTTAGTTTACGGTCTTGTTTAGAACTTTGAATTATGACTTCTGCTATATACGCTATTGTATAGAACTTTAAATTATAATTTTTGCTATGTGCTATTGCATAGAACTTTAAATTATCGTTTTTGCCATATGTGCTATTGTTTAGAACTTTAAATTATCATTTTTGCTATAAGCACTTTCAAGTTGTTAATTGCGTGCCTGATCTGAAAATTGGTGATTAACGGGGATTTGCGGATAGTTTAGGCTTAATTAGTGATTTGGGAGTTACTATGGAAAATTGTGGATTTGGGGATTGATGTGAGTAATGGTTTGATGAGTGAGATTAGAGAGAATAAAGATAGAGAGAGAGAATAGTGAGATTAGAGAGAATAAAGAACAGGATTAGAGAGACAATAGAGAGAGTAAATAGAATATTTCCAATGCTCTTCTGATATTCCTGTTACTTTCTGCAAAAACATAAAAGAAATGAAATTATTTCTCAAAATAACTCAATTGAATTAATGAGCTTCCATATAATTCAACCAGAGTCTTCAATTCAAAATTTCAATCAAATTGTCACAGCAAAATAATTGAAAGAACAGTCTACAAAGGGCAGAGCCATATACAGGTCTAAAATGAAAGAATGCGTAAAAGTTCCAATTACAAGAATACAAATTTATTTATTATATTTGTCGTGTAGATAAAATTAAAATAACCAAAAAATAATCTTCCGTCCTCCATGTTTATATCATTTGATATGAAAGTTTATCTACACAAAACAAACAAACAATAATAACGCTTTAATTAATGGATTAAAAGAAATGAAGTACTACCACAATAACAATAAGAAAAATAATGTATAAAAAATATATTAATTTACCTAATAAATAAACTACTTATAACCAACTTCTTTCATCAAATGACGGTAGCTTCTTCCTCTAAAAATTCTTTGCCACTTAAATGCAATTGATTCTTCTAAGCTTCGTTCCATCTTTTGCTGAACTAACCTATATTCAAAAAAATTAAAAAAAATAAAATAATAATAATAATATTAATAATAGTAATAAATTAAAGAAAAACATACCATCTAACAAGACACCTCTGAATACCACGGCTGACAGGTCGGATAAATGAAGGGTCCCTTTGTGTATAAAGTAAACCAACCTATCCAAATAATTAAAATAAAATATATTATGATCGTAATAAATAATTTAGAAAAATTTCCCATCATTTCATTCGAAGTAGTGAAATTAACCCAATTGGTTCAATTAAGTTTTAGTGAAAAAACATATCAATTTACCTCCAACAAGACGCATGTTACAGGATCATCAAATATTTCAAAACTATCATCAGCTAAATAATTCACCTACAAAATAAACAAAAACAATCACAAAAATCTGCCATAATTGATCAGCTGTGAAGATCCGTGATTTACTCTAACTTTCCACCAAAGTTTTCTCTCTGGGACTTGATGAACGTTGTAGACCTTCCTCTTAGATTTCCAACGCATATTCATGCGTCCTGGCCCGAGGTTTAGAGAGAGAGAGTTATGCCGAAAATACTGAATAACTGTCAGCAGTTTCGCAGGGTGCGGGCAAGGCTTCCAGGGTGCGAGTCTGAGGCTTCCAGGATGCGATTTTGAGGCCTTCATGGGGCGAGATAATAGGGACAAATTATATGCTAAGGCCCAAATGTGTGTGTTTATTGGTTATGAGTCAAATTACTTTGGTTACCGATTTTGGGTCGAACAAAGTCGGAAAATAATTCGGTCCAGAGATGCAACCTTTAACGAAAATGAACTCTACAAGGATAGGTTTGGGTCAAATGGGGAATTGGAATCTAAAGGTAGAGTTAACCAAAATTTCGCTGCGGGAGAAATCCCGAGAGAGTCTGAGGTGGTCGAATTTTCAGTCAGGGAATCAACTCAGAATGATAATGAAACCGTGACCAAACTTCACCAGACCGAAGTCAGAAACTCCGGTTGTAAGACAATCAAACCAGACGATCAAACCCACAAACTGTTATTCACCATAAATTCACTACCTGTTGTTAACTGATGCTGGTGAACTTGAGAACTACCATGAGGCGGTAGAGACGGGATATTCGGTCAAGTGGGAGCATGCAATGAGAGATGAGATTGCATCTCTCTCGAAGAACAAGACTTGGGTATTGATCCGGTGACCAGATGGAAAGAAGGCGCTACAAAACAAGTGGATTTAGCGGGTAAAGGATGAACTAGATGGCAGCAAGTGATACAAGGCGAGATTGGTAGTAAAGGGGTTCCTACAGAAAGAGGGAGTTGACTACACGGAGGTATTCTCGCCGGTGGTGAAGCTGACAACCATTCGTACGAAGTTAAGTATTGTAGCGGCCGAAGATTTGTACCTTGAGCAGATGGATGTCAAGATAACATTTCTCTATGGCGATTTAGAGGAGGACATCTGTATGGTGCAACCTGAAGGTTTCGAGACCCCGAGAAAAGAGGGTCTAGAGTCACCAAAAACCATGGAGGAGAAACATCAAATGGCCATATGCGTCGGCGGTGGGCAGCCTTATGTATGCCATGGTGTGCAGGAGAACCGATATCGTACATGAAATGGGAGTTGTGAGTCAATTCATGGCGAATCTTGGCATCGAGCATTGGGAGGCGATCAAATGACTGCTGAGATATTTAAAGGGCACTTCAAATATGGCATTGTGCTACAAAAGGGATGGCATGACTTTGCAAGGGTTCGTAGACGCGGATCTAGGAGGAGATGTGGATAGTCGGAAAAGTCCGGTTATATCTTTACAATGGGAGGTACAGTTGTGAGCTGGATGTCGAGATTGCAGAAATGTATAGCGCTTTCAATGACTGAAGTGGAGTACGTGGCAATTTCAGAAGCCGGAAGGGAAGGAAAGTTCTAAAATTGATTAATGAAGGATAAATTTGCTGGGAAATTGATAGTTATGTACGATACAAGTCGCAGTGTACCCTATATCGGTTCAACCATATGTCCGAATTACCATTAGAAAATAAAAGCACGATAGGAATTTAAAATTTTATTTCTCGGATAACGATTATCCAGTTGAGAGCATGGATGTAGGGCCCACATGAAACTTATGTCTTGCTTTCCAAGTTCCCTTTTGAATTTGTAAGCGCTACTCGCTTAACGAATTTCTTGCACGAGTTGGTCGGTCCTTGATCACCCCTTGATCTCAAGATTGAAAATCATCTACTCATATAACATATTCACCTCGAACTTCGCGTAGTCGGAATCACCGAGCTCTTCTTCAAAGCTCAGAAATATTTTCCAGCAACCTCTTTTGTAAAACTTTCTCTCTTAATTTGTAACTATTGATCAAATTCATATATTATTCGGGCCGATCTTTCTTCTATATCTATCATATTTTATTATTATTTAGACTTTTATGTTTATTTTGTTAGAAAACATCGTACTACTAATGTTTGTTGTTATTTACAGGAAAAAAGCGAAAAAGGAGCTAATATGGAACAAAATGGAGGGCCACTTTGAAGGAAGTCGGAAGATGGGGATTCGACCAGGCCTCAAAGAGTCACGGTCTGCCTAACCGTGACCGCGGCAAGGATCGACTGCGGCCGCGGCACGGTTTTGATGGGCCAACGCTAAAGAAAGTCGACGTGACTTATTGTTTCAAGGCCCAAAACACATGTTTAGTTTTTGCAGCTCCATTATTTGAAAGCAATGATTTTGGGGGAGTGAATCTTGGGAATAGATTTAGTCTTTATTAGGATTTGATTTGGTTTTAAATGAAATAAGATTTATAAAGATTCACTTTTCTTTATTACGAGATTCGCCCCTATCTTGTTCAGTTCAGAACCATAAATGAAATATTATTTTCATTTCATGGTAAAACTGAGATTTTTTTTTTACAATAGCTCGTAGGCGTACACAACACACACATATACACTGAAAGATCATATCTAATTCTATCTAAAAGTCTCTCTAAAAACCTCTCTAAAATTATGCTGAACGCGTGATTCAATCCCTTACATACAAAAGCTAAAGTCTTCAAAAGTTCAAATTTAATTATGAATATATTTAACGTTTTCTCAATTTACACCGGTTATCTGACGGGTAAAGTTATGGATATTATCCGCGGTTTAACCGTACCGTAGCCGACCCCAAGTATTTTTTCCAGCTACATAATTGTACCCACAGAAATACTAAATGGATACTAACCAACCGCCCTGTATAGGCCGGGTTCGGGTCGGGGACGGATATTCCCCGCCCCTATTGACAATCATACATTACTCAAAAATTTCATTGTGGGGGAAGAGAAGGGAAGGGAATAGACGGGACAAGGAGGGAGGGAAAGAAAATCTTTCTGAGAGAAATTACAAAAGATCAAGGATGTAGGACACTCTATACCGACAGTCAAAGTGCCATGTGTCTCACGAAAAATCCGGTGTTCCATTCTAGAACCAAGCACATCCAACTCAAGTATCACTATATTTGAGAACTTGTGAAAGACGGTATACCATATCATTAGAGAAGATCCAAGGTGCGAAGAACCCTACCGATATGTTGACCAAGTAAGTCCCCATCGACAACCTGAGGTTGTGAGCTATCTTAGTGGGGTTGGTCGAGTGAGTCAGTAGGAGCATGTCGCCGGCTCAAGGAAGGTACGGGAGAAAAGGAGAATGTATTCAATGCAGAGGATTAGTGTTATTATGAAGTCTCCAAGTGAGAGATTATTTGGTGTGGAGACTTCTGAAAAACTCTAGATACCGTATAAAATGAAACCCTATAGGAGATTGGAAAGTTCTCCATATTTGATTATCATGATTTAATTCCCTAATTGATAATTAGAATTGACAATATGTTTATTTTCCTTATATTTGTTTTCATGAATGAGGCGTTAAATGAGACAGCAATTCTTTGGTTATTTCCTTGTATTAGGTATGACTATCACTATAAATAGAGGGATAGTGATAGAGTTTTATTCATTCCAACAACTACAAACAATTGTATTGTATTTCTCTTTCCTCCAAGTATAAGAAAGTGTTGAGTGCCGGCGGTCGTGATTTTTACCTTCTTTAGGGTTTTCACGTAAAAAATCTTTTTGTTCTTGTGTCTTGCTTCCTGTGTTTACTGTTGCGTCTCGGTTCCTAATACCTACTAATATAAATCTCGATTACCACCACTAGGATAGATTAGCACCACTAGGATAGCCTAGTGGTTATGATACTAGCCCCACTTTTGAGTGTCTAATATTTTAATTTTTGAGTGATGTTACGTAACTTTTGTGTATTAATTTTTTAATTTTCGTAATTTTTTGTGTTTGAATTATTAAATGCGGATATACGATTTTCTCCACGGGTACACGGATATCTGTTGGGTCGAGTATCTGATTTAAGTCGGATTGATTATGATAAAGTAATAACCGTACCCGACCCCGCCCCATCGACACCTATATAAAACCTCACTTTCGGCAGAACCGGGACTGAAATCCCCGGGTTTCATTAAATCCGAGATTTCAAAAACGTGACGCCGATTCTTAAATCAGAGGGCGGCCCACGAACCAAGTAAATCAGATACAATACCTCTCCAGTTCTTTGGATACACTTGCTCCCCATTGCGTTCGTGCTAAAGAGCAGACAGACAAAGACGCCCCCCCTTGGTAATCATTCTCCCTTTCTTAGGGTTTTTTTTGCAAGTCGGATTCTCCACTAGATTCAGACCAATCTGATCTTATACAATTTTCTGTTTACTCGATTGAAGCTTTTCTATTTGAATTCTCAAGCTAGTTTGCAATTCTATTTTCTGTCAGTAAGTTTATTTCTTTTGATTGGAAGCTTTATCTTTGATACTTTTGGTTATTAATCTAATTTTGTTTGCGAAATATTATCGGATTGTTTTTCAATATGTTCATGGTATTCAATTTTGGGGGTAATAAGACTATTTTGTCTCTGTAGTAAATTCACTCGAAGTTCCTGGATCTTTTGTCTTAAGTCTTCCAAAAAAACGTAGTAGTCAGAATTGGTGTTCTTATGAATTAGGTGTTTTTAATGCAAAGCTTAGGGTAATATACTAAAATATAACCACTAATGGAAGGTTCTGAATGAACATGATGCTGATGCGTGGCACAAAACTGAAAGTTATCTTTTTATTTCTCATTGGTCCATTTATTTTGTGTTAAATACCACACACAATTTAGGGTTCATTTTATTATAGTATAATGTTCCCCTTACATTTTATATGCAATTATGGTATATTCATATTTGTAGTCATACATGGGCTTTTGAATTTTAAGGAAAAATGGCGACAAGTGGCGATTTTTCTCAAGCAACTGATTCTATTGAAATAAAAATCAAAACATTGGATTCTCAGACGCATCATCTCCGTGTAGATAAATGTGTAAGCATTTATTTGTTTCTTCATTTAAATTAAAACATTGGTTCATCATTTTGTACGCAAAACAGGAAAAAAAGGAAGTTGTAATTAATCTCTCCCCTAACAAGCAAAGAAAAAGAAGAAAAGAAAAAGAAAAACAAATCTATATCATGTACAAAACACATCAAAGCAAACTGATTCCACCATCTTAAATCTGAATGGTTATTTGATTCATATTTCTTATTCAATTTTTCTTTATTTTTTATTTTTTTAAATTCAGCTCCCAGTTCCGCTTTTGAAGGACCAAATTGCGGATTTAACGGGAATAGAATCAAATCAGCAACGTTTAATCTGCCGAGGGAAGGTTTTGGGAGACAACGAGAATCTTTCTCATTATCGTATCCTTGTTCTTATTTCATTTATATTTTACTTTAATTAACGTAAGAAAAACAAATATAACTCTTCAGTGGAAATTGTAAATTACTTCATATAAACAAAATATTACACAAAATTTTGCGTTCATAACTTTCATTAATCTTATTAATTCCACTGCTTTAAATGGTATAAATTATTTGTTATATTTTCCTGGTAATTTCCTTAACGAAAAATGATTAGATGTTGAAGATGGACATACTTTGCATTTGGTGGTTAAACAGCCTCCAGAAAGTTCTTCCCGAAATCCAGGTTCATAGTTACTTTCCTAGTAAATTAAATTGTTGTGTTTTTTGCAATTATCCCCAACAATTTGCTCATATATGACAAAGTAACTAAGCCATAAATGTTGTCTGTTATTAGCAAATACATAATTTGTTGGGTTAATTTGCAGAAAACCCTAAATTACTTTATTCCAGATATTTAATTTAATCTCAGATTAAGTTTTATGGTGCAGGAGCTGGAAATATGTCAGATACGCATGAAAATCAAAATGCAGCAGGAAATGAGAGTATTGTTTTGGAGGCAATTAATATAGAGCATAGACGTGGAGGTTTTCCAAATATTGGCCCGGTTAGGCGCATATTTTTACATACAAATATTCCTGAATAATATGTTTTTAATGTTAATATATTTCCTTGAAGAAATGGTTCTTTTTTGAAGAATTTCTATACTGACTAGAATCATGAAAACAAAAAGAAAAAAGAAAGAAAAAACAATGAAATAGAAGTGAGGTGATAAATGCAAAGAGGAGGCTTTGTATTTGTTGGGTTTTAATTTTATATGCAAATTTTTAAACGTTTAGGGATTTATTTGCAAATATAGAAGTTTCCAAGTTACAATTTTGATTTTCTTTTCTTCATTTTTGTTTGAGCAGATTATATCTAGCATCATTAACTCTATTGCATCTGGTGGGGCCCAGAGTTTGAGGACAGAGGTGATTATCAACAAAAATGATGAGCACAATTAATACTATTCTTTTATTTAATTATTTAATCATTAGTTCTGAATTAATTATTGTTTCTAATGTGACAGGTTGGAGGAACAAATGATGAATCTGGACCGTCGGATTCTTCCCAAGTTCATCCTAATCCTAGTTCCTTCAACCCTAGTGTAATTCATTTTTTATTTCTTTTTATTGTTAGATATTGAGCTTCATATGTTTTAATTCCATGAAACCATGATTTATCATAACATCAGTTTCTCAAATTAAACTAATTCTTCTAATTTTGTGTTGTGCAGCCAATTCCGGATTCCTTGACAACTATATCTCAGTACTTAGAATTCATGAATGAAGAATTCAGAAGGGCTGGCTTTGGTGCCAACAGTATGTTTTTTCTCAATTTCAGCATCAAATTTCTGTATTTCTGTATTGTGCCTTCATTATTTAGTATATTAATAAGCCACAGTAACCTTTTTTGTGTTATTTTTAGTGAGAACTTGATATTCATTGCTTCTTAATTCTCTCTCCCGCTATAATTTTGAACGAGTAAATGTTTATATTACAGATTACTTGCCATTTGGACATGGAAATGGTATGCAATGCGTCTCAAATTTGTCTCAAGCTGCTCAGTCCACTAGAATGCTTATGAACCAGGCTAGAGGATGTTTATCAGTAATACTTTTTACCTTACTTTTTTACAGGGTTAAATTTGATTTTTCAGTCTTACATTTTTATATTTATGATTTTGAGTGGTTAAATTTGATCTCTTTAGCTTTTGGAAGGTAAATATGGTGTTTCCAGTTTTTGGAAGTTAATTTGATATTTTAGACATTTTGGATGGTAAATATGATATTTTGGGTTTCTGAAAGAATAAATTTGTAATTTTGAATGAATGGAAGTATGCAAGTAAATGCTTCCTTTTAAACTCGTACCAGTATAATACTTTTCATAATTGACCCTCTTTTGCTTTTCAACTTGCCTGACATGTTAATTAATATAAATAAATTTGAATTTTTCAGCAACTGGCAGAACAATTATCAGACCACACGAATATGGCTGAAGAATCATCAAGGGCTCAACTTCAAGCATTATCCATGAGATCAGGGGTCTTAATGCAAAATTTAGGCTCTTTACTTCTTGAACTTGGCCGTACCGCTATGATGTTTCATGCGGGCCCCACGCCGGTATTTATTCAAACTATTATTTTATTATTACTTATTAGTACTTTTTTTAGCACTTTATTTTCTTTTTCTTTTGCGTGCTGAGTAGTGAAACCATGAATTACCGTTGTTTTGAATATTTTAGAAAACCCCTATATTTTATCGGTTTTCTCTTTTAGTCCCTATAAACTTTTCTTTGACCAGAATACTACTCAATGATTTTTGTATTTTATTCTGTTCAACCAAAAATAATAAGAAGGGAATAATACTTTTGGAAAATATAACTAAAAGAACAATGAAAACGTAAACGAAATAGTAAAATTTAAAAGAGAATAATATTTTGCGTAGAAATAAAATAATATTTTACGTTAATCAAAAGATAAAAAATATATTTTATATAATATCAAATTATCAAACAAAATAATGTTATCATTAAATGATATTACAAATATTTAAAAAACAACATTCTTAGCTATCCCAACCCAAAATATTTTTTTATTTTATTCATTGTTTCAGATTGAATAAGATAAAATATGAAAAATATTAATAATATTATTATTATTATTATTATTATTATTTTCTTACTTTTAGCAAGAAGCATCAGTTAACGCAGGCCCAGCTGTTTTCATATCCGGAAACGGTCCAAACCCTCTAATGGTCCAGGTTCAAATCAAATATTATTTCTTAAAACTCATATGAAGAATGATTAATTATCAACTAAATTACGATCTTCTAATAATTACTAATGATTTTCTTTTCTCGCTTTAGCCTGTTCCTTTTTTCCCTGGTTCGTCAAGTATTGGGGGACAAACTGGAGGCATCCATTCAGCCCACACTGGAGGCATTCATTCAGGCCATGGTTCTGATCCGATTCGCATTCGACCGAGAAGTATCGACATACATATTCGAACCGGTATTTATTATTAATATATTACTACCATCTATTAAAAATATCTTTTCTGTTATCTCTCATACATACAATACGATTTTCCCTAACTATCATTTCTGATGTAACTAGGTCGTGTGGTACCTGCACAACAAACGGACACAGAACAACAGGCTGGTACACAGGCACAAGAACAAACGGATCCAGCTGGAAACAACTCTTCTCACTCTTCTGCTCAGGCCGGTACCGGAGAGCAAGGCGGAGGAGTGAGAGTGGTACCGATACGCATGGTGGCCGTACCGGTCCTCGCTAGGGTTTCTCAGCAAGTGCCAGCTGGCAGGGAGAATATTTCTGGTGGGTCCCAGTTGAACAGTCAAGTTGGGAGAAATTTCAGTCCCTCTGAAAGATCAGGTGATTGTTTAAAGAAATTAGAATTGACGTAAATTTTGAGGAGTTGGTATTTAGAATTTAATGTGAGATTTACTGTAGTTTTTGAAAAAATCGTAGTAAATTACTGATTTATCTTGTTGATGTGAACTGTGATGGTCGGGTTGAGTACTGGTCTGGATCTCAATGCTCCTCTTTTTCTTTACTTTAATTTGTTTAATTGATTAGTGAGAATTATTATTATTATTATTATTATTATTATTATTATTATTATTATTATTATTATTATTATTATTATTATTATTAATTTATTAATTTTTTTTTTATTATTATTATTATCCACAGAACAACCTAATGGTTCAGAAGAACATTCATTCGATGACTTCTCTTCTATGCTAAACGACTTATTAGGAAGAGCTTTAAACGGAGAGCATATTCACTCAACTCCAATTCCGCCTCCAAATCCACTTGTTCCAACCAGAGATCCAGGTACAAATATAATTAAAAAATATTTTAAAAATAATTAGATATTCCTAAAATACTTATTCTTTTTACAGTGCAAGTGGGGTCCGCATCATCACAGGCTAGTGAAGAAGGGGTTCAATTTGCGAATTTGCTTAGACAAGTTTTGCCAGCTGTATCTGAAATGGTACCTTCTAGAAATTTAAATATAAGGAGAGGCCCTTCATCTGATCAAGTAAGGATTATTTATATTTTTATATTTCCTAATACTTGTTAGGGTTTTATATGATCTATTTTTTCAACATTTGTTGTGTTTGTTTGCTTTTGTATTATCTCTGGATGATGTTTCTTGCGTGGTACTTAGTTGCTTTTAAAAAAAAAATAATAGTAATAATACTGATAATTATTATCATTAATATTTTTATTATCATGTATGGTAATCATGATAATTATTATCATTAATATTTTTATTATCATGTAGGCTAATCATGTTGACCCGTTTGAATTTGATGAAGATGCACAGCCTCCTCCTAGAATCGTACGTGCAAATCGGCGCCGTTTATCTGAGCAAGTAAGAATTATAATAAATATATAATCAAATTATATTATTTTTTAAGCATTTGACTTGTTATACTTGGGACTTTTTAGACCTTGGATGTGCCTTTGAGATCCTTGTTGTGCGTAATGACTAATGAGCACAAATATTAATGGATCTAAGTTCAAGATCCATGGTTATCATGCGCAACATGATTTTTTAAGTCATTATAAGTTAAATATTTTGTTTATATGACATTAGATTGATTTAGTGTTAATTTTTACAAATTTTGAGTCTTTATAGTAGAAATCTAAAAAATTGAACAAAAGAAATGGTTCATAACATTCTTTAGTAGATGTATGTGAAAACAAATTTAAAATCCGACATAATTTTATCTGCTCGTACGCTGCATCTAAATGATAAGAACAAAAGTGATGATTCATTTTTTTGTGTTTGTTTACTGCTCTTGTTATGTTCTTATATACTTCCATCTTTTAGATGTTATTTATATAAATTCTTAATCTCAGAAGACAATTATTGTTTTGTAGGCTAGGAACTCGAATGATTCAAATAATCCTGATGACTCGAGAGAAGGTTCTAGTTCTAAACGTCAAAGGTAATTTTAAATTTTAATATACTTGATTTTGTATAATCCCGTTCTTTTTCTTTTGGTTCTGAGTTCCATAAATGAGCTAGTAAATTGGATAAAATAGAGAGTAACTGACACCTACTTTTCTCACAATTATGGCCAAATTAGTTTCTGATTGACATTGTTTCTATCAATCAAGATCTCTAATGCTACTTTTTTTTTTTGAAAATGTATCCTTTTCTTATGCAGAAATAATGAATGATTTTGCGGGTCTTATGTGAATGAGCTAAGGGAGTTGGTTTGTTTTTTGGTGGCATAAATGAAACTTCATTTGGTTGTATGCCAACCATTTTGAGTATGAAAGATCAAATGTTACATTGCTTATAAATGAGCCTAAATTAAGGATGGCTTCAACTTCTTGTAGTTGCTTGTCTTGTTGTACTGTTGAACTATTTATCTTCGATGTTTTATTTTAAGTTAGTCCATTTATAGTGTTGTTTTGTATGGATATATCCATGTCGTAAGTTGTGTAGTGAAAATGGTTATATATAAAAGGAAGTGCAAATTTTGTTTTGATTTGGCTTGTGCTTAATTGTTTGTTTTTTCCCCATCTATCTATTCAGGTCATGTGAATTTGTGATGTAATTTGCACGAGTGCATCATAAGATCTAAATTGTAATTGTTAATGTGAGGGAGTCTTTGTTAGTTCAGAAAAAAAATCTTTGCATTACTGTCTCATTTATTTTGCATGAGGTCTTTATGTAACTTGTTTCAATGAATTTTTTTCTTGTTTTTATCATTTCCTTCTTTCATTAAAGTAGTCGTTTACAGAAGTGCAAGTGAATTTAATTTTCACTCCGGTAATTAAATGTTTGTGATACATAGATTACACTTTCGTTGTACAGTGTAACTATATGATATTTCTTTTCTGATGCTGATTAAATGTACGATAACTCACTCTGCTGTAGCACTAGAAATTTCAAAAGTGAAATAACAAAATTGAATGAGAGGGAACTTCACGTCATAAATTATGAAGGGTGTAAACGGTTAGGATAGTGGTCATACCAGATACGGATGCGGTTCAGATATTTAGGTTACGAATATGATTCTGGATTTTACTCGGCTAGATCAAAAGGGTATTTAGTACATAACATAAATATTTATTATATAATTCTCAAATATCATTACGCATAAAAATATATGAAATTTGTATAAAAATGTATTTTTTGTTCATAAAAATTATCACTATCATATAAAAACCGTATAAAATACCGAAAAATTGCAAAACGATTATGAATAGGTAGGACAAAGATCATGCATATTCCTCATATAATATCTTATTACAGCTATAACTTATTAATTTTGTAAATATTTATAGATATGGTATTATTAAATTTATAGATATTTGAATCCACTTGTATTTGACAATTTGAATCGAAAAATTGGTACCTTATTTTGACATTAATGCGGGTCTGGATCCAACACTACAATTTTACATGGTGTGGCTAGCTTATCTCAGCACGGTCTGGATAGTCCAAAATATCGATAGTTAGTTCTAGTCTTTCCAGTAACAAGATAACATCTTACCGACTCAACGTAGCACTCCTCAAATATGTCTTTGCGTAGAAAACACCACTCTTCAAATAGTATATAATTATATATTTTTTATACAAATAAAATATACAAGGGTGTAAACGGGGCAGATAATTTCTAAACTGAACCGTATCGTATCCAAACAAAACAACAAGTAGATCGTACGGTATAGATAATTTATTCGGATACAGATACAATATTTATTTTATGAGGCTGATACAAATATTATCTGTATTTAGACAATATTTCTATTTAGATATCCAGATCCAAATTTGAATACCTTCAATATTATTATTATTATCTCCTTTAGGGAAATGTGTAATCGCGATGGTAGATGCACTCCTATATCATTCTGGTCAACGGTCAAACCTAGACCAGTATTCGTTGAGTTATACACTTTTTGTATTTTATATATTGTTTTTGTGTTGTATATACTATTTTAATAGATACTGTTTTGTGTGTTTTGAAATACTTGTATTTATTTATATATGCTGTTTTCAAAATGCATATTTATATAGTGCTTGTTCGGCTCACGTGGACGATGATAAAATAGAGGAATGGATGACATATTCCAGCCAAACAGGTATGTAATATCTTAGATTAAAGGCATAAAAAACATAATTACTTTATTCCAAGGTAAGGATCAAATTGCTATATTCCACATAATAGCATATAATTTCTGATAAATATACACTCCTTTATTCAAAATTTCATTTTACGTGACAACTAAATTGTCTTCTTTTCTTATTTTATTTCTACTTCCTTCCCTCCATATGTCTTTTCTTCTCTACTGTTATACTGCCAAAAAAAAAAAATATTTACATAATTTCTCCTTCTTATTTACCATAAAACTATGATTAAATTTTTTATCTAATTACTCCAAAATATTGTGCTCGTTTTTTTCTCTTAAAAAACATCTATCAAAGATAGGTTCTCTCGCATCCGATTCTTCTCTTTGAGTCATGTATCTTTTTTTCAAATCTACAACTCATACTCTGATAAAAAATTTCTATAACATACAACTCAAATTTGTGAGTATTGAGATATGAACGAAAGGGGATTAGTAAGAACAATTCAAAATATAATATAGTTTTAATAAAATCATCTTAGAATAGAAAAACAGATACAAGGATTATAAAATAGCTTGAATAAATTTGTAAGTAAACCTAAATTTGCAACAAATAATAATAATAAAGTTTGCCGGTATGCAAGTTGCACCAAGGCGATTCGACTGAAAATTGCTTAAAACTCGACTTTGAAATTGAATCAACTAATGCGCCAAGTGGTATTATAACTTAAGAGGTATTCCGAGTCAGTAATGTTCTTCGTAATTTATCTTTTTTGTTTTTTCCACTCTTCAATCAAGAAATATACATCAAGCTACATTTGTTTTTGTAGACTCTCCAATCGAAAGTATATGCCCTTGCCCTTTTTTCAATTACATTCATGTGATTTGTCTTTTTCATATTCTGATAAACATCTCTCTTCTATTTGCTCTTCCTTGCATATTAGTCCAAAATTGATGACATTATGTTTTAGGGATAAATGCATGCTTAGTCCCTGAATTTTAATTAAGTTGGTACTTAGTACGTGTACTATTTGCCAACCATTGCCTAGGGCAAGTGGTTATGGCGTAGCCCCCTCTTCTCAGAGGGTGGACTTTTTTTTCTGAAATGGCCAAAAAAAAAAAATTAATTAAGGGAATGGCCAAGTTTTAAAAATATTTGCAAAAGTAGCCATTTCGCCCAGCGGCCGGGCGAAACACAAGTAGTTTCGCCCAGTAACGGGGCGAAACAGACCGTAATGTGAATTTGCTTAATTAACCCTATTTCGCCCAACAGTGGGGCGAAACAAGGCGTTTTTAGTATCGGTTTTTCAAAATAACCGTTACAGAATAAACTATTTAGTATCGGTTTTTATAAAATAACCGTTACAAAATAAAGAGTTTTAGTATCGGTTTTTACAAAATAACCGTTACAGAATAAACGCTTTAGTATCGGTTTTTTAAAATAACCGTTACAGACTAAAGACTTTTAGTATCGGTTTTTAGAAATAACCGTTACAGAATAAAGACCTTTAGTATCGGTTTTTTTATATAACCGTTACAGAATAAGGACATTTAGTATCGGTTTTTATAAATAACCGTTATAGAATGTTCTTTCGCCAGTTCGCTGGGCGAAACAGCTGTTTTTTCGAAAATTTTCCAAACAACCAAAAAAAGGGCGACATAGAGGCGAAAAAACACAGAAAAATAAATAAAATAAATCTGAGGACAAAAAAATAATAATAAATAACTTATTTTGATGGAGAATTTCTTTTTCATATTAAAATGACATGTTAGGCTATTAGTACATAAACAGAAAAATAGGGTACTAGAGAATATTAGTACATAAACATTGATTTAACATGCTAGAATATAGGAGGAATCTGATGATTTTTAGGTGATTAGGGTTCAGATATAGGGTACTAGAGAATATTTACTTTTTCAGATTGAAATGACAATTTGGCTTTTTATTTAGTGGGTAACATTGATTTAACATGCTAGAATATAGGAGGAATCTGATGATTTTTAGGTATATGATTTAGATTTCTATTTAAAGAGTCCTCTTATTATACTTGATCATCAAAAAATTAAATCTCAGAAGTCTCTCTTGCAAATTTCTTCTCTTTATATCTTTCTCCTTATCAAGAAAATGCCACAAAATTCAGAAATATTTCTATATTACAATGGTCAAATTGTTCAAGATTCGAGCGGATACAATTACGCTCCACAACAAGGTGTTCTTCTCCCGTGTAGTAGAAATAGAAATTATTATAGATTGTGTTTAGAAATTTATGCTACCACCGGTTGGCCTAATAGTGACGATCTTAAAATTAGTGGTAGGTTTCCTTACCGTCAGAATGATTGTTTATGTTTTAATATAGTCAAAATTTCGAATGATTCACAGTTAGCTAGTTTTGCTCAGTACATCAAATATGGTGAACACGGTTGGCCTGAATTAGAAATATACGTTAAACGCATCCAAAGTAGAGAATACTATGTAGGAACTAGTAGTAGATCAAATGTACCTTTTAATGATGACGAGCTTGAGAGGTTAGAACCTGTAATAAATCGTGATGAAGATGAAGTGCCAGAAATGGAAGAAGGCGACGAAGATGAGTTTGAAAATGTTGAAGAGGACGAATATGATGAAGATGAAGTGCCAGAAATGGAAGAAGGCGACGAACCAGAAATAGATGTTATGAACAATTATACGGAAGTGGGTGAGATGGTTAGTGTAGGAACTTTCGGTAATCCTCCGGCGAAAGAGTTTGAAGATACTACTATGTGGGAAGAAGCGAAAATCGATATCTTGTATGGTAAGAGCATGCATGTGAGTAGCGATAATAGTTTGTATGAGGGACAGACGTTCGACACGAAAGCAGAGCTACAATCGGCCGTAAAATTATACAGCGTCATGCATCACCGAGAATTTGTAGTCTCCAAATCGAACAAAACGATCTACACTGTAGTCTGCAAGCTACAAGATGACCGCGCTGGCTGTGATTGGAGGCTGTATGCATGCAAAAATAAACGACATGTGTTTGAGATTAAAAAATTGACACAACCACACGTATGTGTTAATCAACAACCTAACAACGACCACAAACAATTAACAAGTGCATTTATTGCGGGGCTAATTCTAGATGTCGTTAGAGCAGATTTAGCAATTAAACCAGTAACCCTAGTGGAAACCGTCAAATTAAAATTTGAATATACCATATCATATTGGAAGGCTTGGCACGCCAAGCAACACGCGCTTAGATTCTTGTTTGGCGATTGGAAGGGGGCATATAATTTGCTTCCTGAATTGATGGCAGCAATATATTCAGCAAATCCTACTACTGCATATGCATTTTGGAGAGGTCCCAAAAACCGTGCTGGTGAGGAGGAGTTCGAAGGTCTTTTTTGGGCATTTGGTCCATCACTTAAAGGATTTGAGTTTTGCAAGCCTGTCATAACAGTAGATGGAACATTTCTAACCGGAAAATATCAAGGATGCTTATTGATGGCAGTCGCTAGCGATGCAAATGGTCAATTATTTCCCTTAGCTTTTGCTTTAGTTGATAAGGAGAGGGTAGAAACGTGGGGTTGGTTTTTTGGGTGTTTGGGTACTTTGATCGGCCATCGCAAAGGTTTATGTGTGATTTCGGATAGGCATGCCGGAATAATTCGTGCAATGAAGGATCAACAACCTAACAGCTATCATCGTTATTGCATGCGGCATTTAGAAGCAAATTTCAGTAGCGCTGTATCAGACAAAACATTGGTTAAAATGATTGTACCACTAGTTAAGGCGCCCACCAAATTTAAATTTAATAAGCTATATAAAATATTAAAGGATAAAAATAATGAGGCGTGGGAATGGTTAAATAAAAAAGATAAATCAAAATGGGCGTTCGCGTATGATACAGAAGGTCGCCGGTGGGGTATTCCTACTAGTAATCATGCAGAAGTGATGAATTATGTTTTCAAGGGTATGAGGAAGCTTCCCGTTACGGCTATTGTGATGGAGACATTCTACAAGCTGAATAGTTATTTTGTCAACAAGCGCGAGATAGCTGCAAATATGGAAATGAATAATAGAATGTGGGGAAAGGAAGTGATGGAAAAAATGGAGAATAAAACAGTTAAGGCGCGTGCGCATCGAGTCACTACCTTCCATGTCGAAAACGGTGTTTATGAGGTGATAACAGGATCTACTGGTTCCAAGGTAGGGGGAAAGAGCTTTCATGTGAATTTCAATGAAGGCAAATGCAGTTGTCAGAAACCGATGCTATATCACTATCCTTGTTCGCATCTGGTAGCAGTTTGCATATGCAGAGGTGTTAGTCCCGAGTATTTTATACATCAACATTTTTCGCTGGATCACCTTAAACATACATATGAAGGAAGTTTTTATCCGATAGAGGATAGAGAACAGTGGCCTGAACGTAAAAAAGTTTTTAATGGTGGTACGTTAGTTCCTCCTGACAAACTTATGAGGAAAAATGTCCGTGGAACCAACAAGCGTGGAAGAAGACAGGAGAAACGCTTTCATAATAGTATGGACGTCATGGACAACGCAGATCGTAGAAAACATTGCAGTATTTGCGGAGTAGCAGGGCACACGAAAACAAAATGTCCGAGAAGGTTGTAGTGTTTTATGTATGGTAGTTTATGTTTATTTATTGTGGGTTGTTATGTTTTATGCTTTGTATTCTATGTTTTATGTACTGTATTTTATGTTTATGTATTTTAATTTGTAATATTTTATGGATTGTATTCTATGTTTATGTATTTTGATTTGTAAATTAAAGACACATAGTGAGCTCTCTAAAATAGTTTAAATATCAATCTAAATTAACAAAACATAGTCCAAAAAGTAAACATAGTCAGTAATGCCAGCGGCCTCCTCCTCCTCGTGTTCCCCCGCGTCCTCCGTGTCTTCCTCTCCCCCCTCCCCCTCCTCCGCGTCCTCCTCCGCGTGGTACTCCTCCGCGTCCTCCTCCGCGTCCTCGCTGCGCCTGAGGCTGAACCTGAGTAATCTGACTAACTCCTTCATCTCCGTCTCCTCCTTGGCCTCCTCCTTCCCCTCCTCCGTCTCCTCCTTCGTCTCCAACCTGTTCGATGATCGAACCCCAATCGAAGTCGCCCTCATATTCATTACTTTCCTTTATGCTGCTCCGGATGCACCCTAACAATTTTTTCAATTTCCCTGGTACATCCTGGCACTCGGCTTTTAGCGCTTCGAACCCATGTTTGCAGGCCTCCAAAAGAAATGCATGCTAAAAAATAATATTTGAGTAATGTTTAAAAACTAAAATAATATGAATAAATAATAATATAAATAATAGTCAATTATTTTCATTACCGCTTTCCTTTTTTGCGGAACCATCAGATGATACGATACCGTAGCATGCGGGATATCGGACTGCACATAAGGATCGGTTGCCGTTCTATACCAATTCCAGTATGCATCATACTGGCTAAGGTCATACGGCCGCCATGAAGGAATATTTATTTCACGTCCCAAGCGTTTCTCTTCCCACTTAGCCAGATAAGCTGAATGTACGGTAGGCCAATCATTTCCATGGTAATTTGCGATATCGTGCAATCGTTTGTCGTACTCGCAATTTGAGGGTACTTCCATCGCATACCCGAACTGACGCAACACCCGCTCCGGACGATGCATCTCGACAATCCAAAAATAGATCAATGGCACTGTAAGAAGCCCCATAGTTTTTTCGTGCGCAACTATCGGCGGGAGTATATGACGGAATGCGTCATAAGGTGTCCAAACCACCTGAGTGTCGACCAAACTGTCGAACTGATCACGATGTGTCGGCAAATGCCGATGAGGTGTTATATCCGCGTATTGAGTACAATCTTTCCACAAAAAACCAACCGTAGGTCTCTCATCTTCATCACCATAATTCGCCATATCCTGCAGTTCCCTGCGTACATCTTTAGGAACGGGTCGTCCGACAGTGATATGTTCCCATGCCCACAGTTGCAGCAACATGATACACCCTCCCATATTTTTCCGTTTCTTATGCGTACCTTTACACAATGCCCTGTAAAGGTACGCAAGAACTCCACTGCCCCATGCCCATCTATCTAAAACCGACATGTCCTCTAATAAAAGCAGAGGCAGTGCTGAAACACAATCTCCCGAAGCTTCCGTAAATAATACATCCCCACATAATGCAAGCATGTAGGCTCTACAATACTGCTCGACTTTCTGTTCCGGGGCATCAATTTCCAAATCGGAAAAATTATTTTTCAACCATCTTCTTTTCAATAAAATTTTGCTTCTCCCCTTTCCCTTAAACTCCAATTCCGGGATTTCTTTCCCGAGTAGTTGCGTGACCTTTCCCTTCCAATCAACATCTTTATTATTTAAACACATTGCCTCACCGTCCGTCCGCATTCCCAACAAACACGAAACGTCATCTAGCGTTATGGTCATCTCACCAACAGGCAGATGAAACGTGTGTGTTTCCGGTCTCCAATGTTCCTGCAGAGCGCTTATCAGTCTGCTGTCGTAATCCAGCCAACCCATCCTGGCAGTTTGTAGTAAGGTTGCTTTCTTCAAAAAAGGGGCATACCGATCGTCCCATGGAACCTGCAGAAACATAAATAAATAAAATAAATAAATAACATACATATGATTTTTTTAACTTTCTAAAAAAATTTCTAAGTAATACCCTAACAAAAAAAAAATTACCGGAACTTCATGTTGTCGGTAGCGCATGGGTTTGATAGTTACATCTTCAGTGTTGCCAAATTCGTTCGTCCGATGCATGTGTTGTTGTGACTGAAGCGCATAATTTGGCCGACTAGGTCCCGCGTCAGATGACATCTTTATTTAAAAAATAAAATAATATAAATAAATAAATAAAATAATATTAATAAATAAATAAAATAATATTAATAAATAAATAAAAACTACTAATAAAAACTAATAATAAACATACATACATAAACATACATATAAACATACATACATAAACATACATTTGATTTTTTAAACATTTGATTTTTAAAAACATAAATAAATAAAAACTAATAATAAATAAATAAATAAATACATAAACATAAACATACATAAATAAATAAATAAATGCATAGCATACATTTGATTTTTTAAACTTTTAAAAAATAAAACTATAAATAATATACTAAAAAATATATCTATAACAAAAAAAATATAAATAAATAATCCTAAACAAGAAAAATAATTTATAAAATAAATATATACATTACCTAAACTACAAAAATTAATTTCAAAAATAAATAATTTCAAAAATAAATATGTATCGAAACTAGAAAAAATATTACAAATTTACTTGTAATTATTATATTTTCTTCTTCTTCTTCTTCTTTTTCTAACAATATCAACAAAATCAACCAAATAATAAATCTAATTTCAAATCAACCACACAAATGGAAAACTAATTTTGAGCAAATAAACCTAATTTGAAACTAATTTTGAGCAAATAAACCTAATATGAAACTAATTTTGAGCAAATAAACCTAATTTGAAACTAATTTTGAGCAAATAAACCTAATTTGAAACTAATTTTAAGCAAATAACCAAAATTAACTAAATCTAAAGTCAAAGAAATCAACATACCTTTCCCTCTCCTTTTTTCTGTTTTTTTTCGCCTCTTTTTTCGCCTCTGCGTCGCCCTTTTTTTTGCTGTTTCGAAAATTTGCGAAAAAACAGTCGAAGTAACGGCAGTGGGTTTGAATTATACAGAGCTGTTTCGCCCAGTGAGCTGGCGAAAGAAGTTTCTATAACGGTTATTTGTAAAAACCGATACTAAAAGTCTAAATTTTGTAACGGTTATTTATGAAAACCGATACTAAATTTCTATATTCTGTAACGGTTTTTTATAAAAACCGATACTAAAAGGCTATATTCTGTAACGGTTATTTTAAAAAACCGATACTAAAAACGGCTTGTTTCGCCCCACTGCTGGGCGAAACAGACTTAATTAAGCAAAACGTGATTCCGCTCTGTTTCGCCCCGTTACTGGGCGAAACTACTTGTGTTTCGCCCGGTGGCTGGGCGAAATGGCCACTTTTGCAAATATTTTTAAAACTTGGCCATTCCCTTAATTAATTTTTTTTTTTGGCCATTTCAGAAAAAAAGTCCAGAGGGTGTGGGGGTGTGGGTTCGAATCTGGAGGGGATATATGTATTAGGGGTTGGGTTAGCCTACGGACACTAATCGATAGTACGTGTACACTTTATTTTGGCACTGAAATTCCTGTACTTTTTAAAATGTGCACAGTTAGTCCTTATGCTAATGGAACAAACTAACACCGTTAGTCAAATCTTTTTAACTCCGATATTGCCCTCAAACTTTTGAAGCAAACCTTTTCTGTATCATATAATTTATTATTTGTTACCTTTATTACTTTGTTATTGCAACACTACCTTTTTTGACATGCAATTAATGCAATCCAGTACATGATGTGACGGTCCAATCTAAGAAAATGAAATGGTCAAAAAATCACTCACTGTATTCAATTCAAACAGCTTCCAATTACTTTGTTATTACTTTTTAGGCCAAATTTTATGTGTACCCCTACAAAACATCATAATTTCACATATATCCATACAAAAAGTGAAATATCACCGATACTCCTACAAAATCACTCAAATATCATAGATACCCCTATGATACATTTAGTGTTAAGATTAACGGTATTTGTTCTTTTTTTTTTCCTTTTTCCCTCTATGTAAGTATGATAATGATTTATAATTTAGTCATTTTATGTTCGTTTTAGTTTATATATTTATATACAATATGTTTAATATGAATATATTTGAGAGAAAAACTTATAATGCTCTAAAAAATTTAATAAAAAAATAAAAATAGTATATAATAGTCCTTTTTATTTTTAATAAAGTAATTAATAATAATTCAATTATTATAGATGTTATTTGACTGATAAGTTTTGACAGAATATTAATGGTAAGGGTATTAGTAATATTTTAAAATTTTGTAGGGGTATTCATGATATATATGTAGATTTGTAAGGCTATCCATGATATTTGAGTGATTTTATAAGGTATTGCTGATATTTCTCTTTAGATAAGGGCATACGTGGAATTATCAGGTTTTGTAGGGGTACATATGAAATTTGGCCTACTATTTATGTAATTCTAAATAGAGGACGTATACATGGCCCCCTAATTCCGTCCCCCAGAAGTAGTGTTGCGCTGGCACTGTCAAACGAGGAGGGCTGCAATTTCCCGGACCCTTATATGCGAGCGCGGAAGCCCCGTTGAACACAGTGGGAGCCCGGTTGAACGGCCCTGCAATATGGGCCGTAATTAGGCCCATGGAAAGGTTTTTGGGGGTCAGCTTGTTGAACGGGGTATGGGTTATTATTGGTATAGCCATGGCCCGTTGAACATGTGACGTGGGGGCCCTTATTCCAAAATAATATTCATGGACTGCATGCGAGACAGATGATTTGATTTGCTGGGCAGGCTTTTCAATGATGATATTTGAGAAATAGTTTAAAAATGGTATTTGGAATCCAGGTTGTTCATACAGTGTTGTGAAATGAATATCAAATTTGCCTTGGTGTGTGTCAGGTGGGGTGTTCATTTGACACCCCAAAGCGGGAAAATGGAGTTCTGGGGGAAACTGAACTTGGATTTGAAATTCGAATTATTTGAAAGTTCATAAACGGAGCTCCCTACCATCTACTATCTTCATTCATGCCATCTCAACCACGTCAAATTAATGGCGCCTACATCCCAAAGAACCCTAAGGGGTAAGATGAAGACGGGATCATCCAATTCCGGTGAGAACAAGGAAGCTGGATAGCCTGATAGAGTGTTGGATATGAATCTTACGCCGGATTAAAGCAATTTAAAGGTTGTTTTTCAAACACTCACTCGATTTTCTTCTTTTCGTGTTTGACAGTACCAATTTTTCTGTTGGATTGTTCACCAGGACTGTCAAACTTGGTCAGTTATATGGAGAACCCATTACGATACGGGTTCCCTATCAACGAGGTTACTAAACACATGTGGCGGAAAAAACTTGGCAGCAGCAACACAACTATAAAGTTGTAATGCTTGGTAGGGAGATGTACATGGTTTAATTCCCCTCAATAATCAGGAGGGCTATGTTTGTAGCTCAGACACCAGCACTTCATATCGACACCAGCTGTGAATGCTGTCAGGTTCAATTTCATTCACAAAGGTGAGTTCAATTTTGCTTAGATTTAAGAAAGGGGTAGATTGTTTAGATATTGCCATTATTGGAGAAGTATTTTGGTTGATCATATAGTTGAAATTGGTTTGAATGAGTTATAATAGATTGAAGCCAACTATAAGATTAGTATTCCAATTAATTGACTTCAGCGATTATTGTTATTTCAATTATACGGAGGGTTTCATCCTGTTAACCATTGAAGTTTGGCAATGCAGGTTTGGGTTGGCATTACAAAGTTGCCGGAGCATCACCACTGATTCGATATGGCGAAATACCTAGTCAGAGGATTTGGAAAACTTTGATAGATTAATAACGAGGAGACTGAATTTGATATTTTAAACAGAGGGACGGCGAGCGATTAGTAAGTGTTGTTTGTAAGGAGTTAATTACCAACATCCATTTGTTATAACTGGTCAATTATCGAATCGTATTTGAGTTTTTATTTTCTTAGATTGTGTGTAAATTGTATCCTTTTGTGTACTGTGTTAATGCTGGCGGAACGTTACTTATGTTATCAAGATTGTGTGTAAACATTGAGATTTCGAGTCACAAAGGGGTCTGCAACGGTCATGAGAGAATGTGTACGAAAAAAATCCTTGCGCCAACGTGATACAACATAAGCCTCCGGAATGTATGCGACACCTCTCTGACGGTAAACAGCCATACCATGCCGGCAAACAATCCCTTTGAATTGAAACAGCTTGCATGTGCAATGGTAGAGATTGCTAACAATACATAATCCAACATGAAAGGTTTTCCCATTATGAGCCTCATCCACGACATACGTGCTGACAGTGCCGTCCTCCTGTTGCAACTCAGAGTGACATGGGATGAGAGCCTTGACCTCTTCCTGAAATATGTTGAACACTCGGAAGGTATACACCTGGGCGAATTGGCGTTCAAACGGCATGGTGGAAACCATGTTCGGAAAGCGATTCGAAGACCGCCAATCCTCAGCTGCCTCTTTCTCCCACTTTGCCAGAACTGCCGTCTCATACTTCACTGCGAACTCGCGAAATGTGGTTTTCGAATTGACGTACTTGTCGAAGTACGCGTTCATCGACTCGCTCCTCTGAGTTGTGGACATGCCGGCCCAGAATGTACGTTTCACATATATGGGAACCCATTGCTCGCGTATAACGTAGAGGTTCTTGATCCAGAATTCATTTTGGCCAAGGTCCTCATCTTCCACCATACTGGTCCAGCCATGCTCGAACTCCTCGATTGTGTCTGAGTCGTATACCAGCTGGCCAACCTAACCATGAAAAAGCAATACATATGTCAATTGGAAAAGCTGCTCGTGTATATATTCGGCTCGCACTAAAATTACACTAATTGGACAAAACTGGTTGGATTGCCAACGTGTCAAATTTGCCCTAAACACGAACATATATTTAGAGTTTAGGATTTCTAAAAAGATAAACCCTAAACCCTGAATTTAGGTCTGAATTGGACACCAAAACAAAAGAACCCAAATTTAACACCACTGTTTGCGTAACCAAAAAGCATAAACCATGCAGTTAAGTGTTCAACAAGTTACCAGTTCGACAATGTAGTCTTTGTTGGCACGTCCGTTGAATTTCGGGGGGAGCTTCTGCATTATATGCCAGAGGCATAATCGGTGCCGTGAATGAGGGAAAATGGTTTTAATGGCCTGGCCCATCGCTGCACGGTCCGTGATGACTGCTTTCGGAGCAGCATCATCCATACAAGAAAGAAATGTCTGGAATAGCCACTCAAATGTTGGGATTGTCTCGTCTGACAGCAAAGCGCAACCGAAAAGAACAGATTGACCGTGGTGATTGACACCAACGAATGAAGCAAAAGGCATCTCGTAGCTGTACAATAAGTGCTTAAAAGTGTTAAATTAGAACAAAACTGTATTTAAAAATAATATTACTAATCATATGATACAGATTCATACAAAAGATCATCTTACGTATTCGTCAGGTATGTGGTGTCGAACGTCACGACATCACCAAAATACTTATAGGAAGCGCGGCTTCTACCGTCAGACCAGAATACATTCCTTAGCCTACCATCCCCATCCATCTCGCACAAGTAGTAGAAGTTGGAACACCTCCTTTGACGGTCCGCGAAATAGCGAACAAGAGCATCTGCGTCACCCTCGCCAAGTTTGAGTGCACGCCGCTGTGCAAGTAGGTTGCGGAGATCACGTTCAGTGTACATGCATGTGTTGTACCCACCTGCCTGGTTGAACATGGAGTGTATGGATAGGTTCTTCGTTTATCTCGAGTTGCTTGCGTACGAACTGAGGTATAATGCGGTGACACCGCATATATCGAACCTTGTCGGGGGCACACCCATGGTCGTGTTCGAGTTCGACATCGTAAATTGTCCACTGCCCGTTCAACAGATAGTCCTTGATCGACATCCTAGCTTGACAGTCAGTCTTTTGGTTGCCTCGATTGCGTCGACGGTATCCTTTGGGTGTTTTCTGCTTCTCAGTTTTCTTGGCTTTGTTGCATGCGTAAACCTGGAGTGTTGGGATTCCATAATACTTATGATTAGAGCGCTTAATTACGGCAAACCCAACACGGCATGAATACGAGAGGTAAAAGTTGTACGCATCATCTAGAGAATCGAAAACCATGCCCACAACTGGTTCAACAATGTCACCGAGATCGTCAAACACGTCGACGAGTGAGTTTTCTGACCCAGACATCCTATGCATGAGATCATAAAAATCAGATCAGCGTCAATTCAAATGTGAAATAAGGAAAATTGAATTACAACTACTTGAAATCCCTGAAAAACAAGGAAAAAAAATTTAATCACATTATAAAACCTGATAAATTATTCTTACAAATTGATGTAGACTCAGTTCGCTCTTCCAATCTGTTAGATCGAAGGATATACCAACTGAAAAAAAAAAAATTGGCTTGATTATGAAAAAAAAATTCCGTCTAAGAAAGAATGGTTGAATGGTATTTCATCATACCTAAAATCGCCCAAAAATTTCTTATCCAAATAGCCAGAATACAAACCAGTTTGAAAAGAGCTAATGAAAGAGGAGAGAAATTGGGGAGCATTAATTGCAAAGTCAGGCAATGATAGCTTCTTGCCCCGGGAAGCTATAGGGTTGTCAAGTCCACTGAAAAGGTGCAGCGCATGGGTGTCAAAATCAAGTGTCAAAATCAACATTTAATGTGGATGCAACTGGTTTGCCATGTCGGGACTGCATATTTGACAGGAATGGTGTTAAACGTGTCAACTTTGCCACTTCATGCTCCCGGTTTAACACCTGGATGCCAACGCAACACTAGCTGTGGGGGATTTTAAGGGTCCACATATACTTTTCCTTCTAAATATGTTAAAGAAGACAAATCTATTTCCTATTCTTCATTCTTGTTGTTGGTTATACATAAAACAATCTATTTCAACATAACATACCAAAATACAAAAAATTATGAAAATATCATTACAACATAATTGAATTACATGAGAGAAGACAAGGGACAAGCTTTCATTAAGCAACTTTACCGCTAACAATAAAGGTGTTTTTCCGATTTAGTTGATGCAATCTAATAAGCAAAGAAGAAATCTTGGCATAACCATAAAATAGTGCCGTATGTAATGGAATTAACAAATAATGAATAATATGATACAAGAAATATTTGTTTGAAAGAGTTGCTTCAAATGTTTGAGGGGTAGTATCGGAATTAAAAAATTTAACTAACGGTGTTAGTCTGTTCCATTAACATAAGGACTAATGATGTATTTATCCCTATTTTTTATATATTTGTACTTTTCAATAAGTTTTCTTTTGCATATTGTTAAGTTATAATTTTATTAACTAGTCTTTTGATTTTACATGTTCTCTCTTGCATAATTTGATATTAAGGGTAACGAGTAACCATCATTGATTCGTCAAGTGCAAGAGTTGAGGGGCAAGAGTAGAAATATGGGGGGTGGCTAGAGTGCAAATACTCAAGCACCCAGAAATGCCAATATCCGAGGAGACCGATATGCTGATCATTTTAATGGGTGATAGACTAAAAGCAAAAAGAATGACGATAGTCAAAGTAATCTTAACCCTACTACAGAAGATTGGAATTACATTCATTATCAATTTAACTTTAGGAGCGCTAAAGAAACCGTGAAAAACAAGTTCTGAAGATTAGATGGATAACATTAAGATCTGTATTTTCTTTTTTCAAAGACCTAGCTAGTAGAAGTGGACCTGGATAGGATGAAGCAGATGGTATTCCTGATGTGTCCTCGTAAGTTTGAGACGACTATATTAAGGTGTGACTTATGTAACAATATTTTTCGGTATTTCATAATAATCATCTTATATTACAAGCTTATAACAATAATTATTTTCTTTTCATAGATAGATGAAAAATGATATAAACCTTATCGGCAGAAGAAGTTTCCTTGGTTTAGAGCTATGGAGGACATATGCGGGAATAACATATCGATGGAAAAAATGCAACAAAGTTTTGATCCGTTTAATCTAATCACGCGTAACTTTAATTTTGATTCTGATAGCTCAGACAATGACCACAGTAATGGATCACCTGTGGAGATCATTTTGTGATTATTTATATACTGTCTTATTAATATGAATAATCAAAGTTACTATATAAATAATTACAAAATAATCTCCATGGGTGATCCACTACTGTGGTCATTGTGTTTGAGATATCGGAGTCAAAGTTATGCGTGATCGGAATAAATGAATCTGAATTTTGTTGCATTTTCCCGTAGCTATGATATCCCCGCATATGTCCTCCATAGCTCTAAATCAAGGAAACTTCTTCTGTCGATAAGCTCTCGATAAGGTCTATATCGTTTCTATTCCATCTATGAAAAGAAAATAATTATTGTTATAAGCTCTTAATTTAAGATGATTTATATGAAATACTGAAAAATATTGTTACATATTCACACCTTATATACTCGTCTCAACCTTTCGGGGACACATCAGGAATACCCTTTGCCTCATTCCATCTATGTCCACTTCTACTAGCGGTATTTGAAAAAAGAAAATTTGGGTCTTAATGTCTTCCATCTATTCATGGTTTTCTTTAGTGCTCCTAAAATTAAATTGGCTATGAATGCAATTCAAATCTTCTGTAGTAGGGTTGAGATTACTTTGACTATTGTCATTTTTTCATTTAGTCTATCACCCACTAAAACGATAAACAAATCGGTCTCCTCGGGTGTAAAATTGACATTTCTAGGTGCTCTTTGCTTCTCAAGGTTTTGCTCAGATTGAGTATTTTTGCACCCTTAGCCCCAACTTTTGCACTTAACGAATCAATGATGGTTATTCTTAATATCAAATTATGCAAGAGAGAACATGTAAAATCAAAAAACTAGTCTATAAAATTATAACTTAACAATATGCAAACGAAAACTTATTGAAAAGTACAGGTATATAAAAATTAAGGTTAACAATTGTGGAATAATATGCAAGAAAGAGCAAATAGAAGAGAGATGTGTAAAAATATATGAAAAAGACAAATCACATGAATGTATTAGAAAAAAGGGCAAGGGCATGCACTTTTGATTGGAGAGTCTGCACAAATAAATGTACCTTGATGTATATTTCTTGATTGAAGAGTCTCGAAAATAAATAAATTAGGAAAATACATTAGTTGACTCGGAATACCTCTTAAGTTATAATACGACTTGGACTTGTCGCATTAGTTGATTCAATTTCAAAGTCTGAGATTTAACCATTTTTCAGTCAGTCACCTTGGTGCAATTGGCATATCGACCAACTTTATTAATATTATTTGTTGCAAATTTAGGTTTACATACAAATTTATTCAAACTATTTTATAATCATTGTATCTGTTTTCTATTCTAATATGATTTTATGAAAACTGCATTAATTTTTAATTGTTCTTATCAATTCCCTTTTGTTCATATGTCAAATTCACAAATTTGAGTTGTATGTTATAGAATTTTTTATCAGAGTATGAGTTGTAGATTTGACAAAGAAGATACCTGACTCAAAGAGAAGAATCAGATGCATGAGAACCATCACTGATGGATGTCTTTTGAGAGAAAAAACGATCACAATATCTTAGAGTAATTAGATGGAAAATTTAATCTTAGTTTCATGGTAAATATGGAGAGGAAACCATATAAATATTTTTTTGTTGGAAGTAGAAGTGATAGAGAAGGAAAGAAATATGGAGGGAAGGAAAAAGAAATAAAATAAGGAAAGAAAATAATTTAGTTGTTACGTAGGATGAAATTTTGAATAAAGGAAGATATTTTCTATTGACTATTCCATTGTATAGGACAATTGCATGTCTACCTTGGAATAAAACAATTTTCCTTTTTTTCCGTATCTTTAATCTATGATATTCCATTCTTGTTATAGACTCTTTATTCTTCTATTCCATTCTATTTTACGTGAGCCGAAGAGACACTACACAAGAGTGATTTATCAAGTCTCGTTCTTTGTATGACAACTTGTATAAACCATTCTCTCTTTCTTTATTTACTTATCTCTAATGTAAATAATCAACACAAGGGCCAATTTGCCATATTTGATATTTTCCTCTATATAAACTTAGTCATCAAAATACTAATTATTAATTTAGTCATAAATTTTTTGAGAAATTACCTTTATATAGCAACTCTTTATGTTATGTATTAAAAATAATCCGAATGACCATGCCCAATATATCCAAACCGTATCCATATCAGTTTAATATCCTAACTAGTATTTTAAATAGCGCCGCAATTGCGCGCAATAGCGGAAATTACCCATAGAATGCGACTCGCAATTGAATTATAGCAACAATAGCGTTTTCACCGCTACAGACGCTATAGCGGTTGAAATAGTGGAAAAAAAGGGTGCTATAACGCTATTTGTATTTTCTTTTTAAATTTAGACTCAAAATTCATTAACCTGAATCCAAACCCAGTAAATAATTAAACCCTAAAACTCAAACCCAATAAATAAATAAACCCAAACCCGGTGGATTTGGTAGAGTTAGTTTAAGTATTTAAGTATTTATGCTTATTTTGAATAATTAAGTATTTATGCTAATTAAGAAAATATATACTTATTTTGAATAATTAAGTATTTTGGAATTTTAGGTGGTATGTTTAATTATGGACAATGAACTTTGTATGATGTATATTTAATTATGGATTATTTTAGTGCCTTTATATTGGTGGTTTGATTTTTTATATTGAAAAATTTATTATAAGTTTATAATCATACAAAAGTGATATTTCCACTATAAGGCCGTAGCGCCGCAATCTCGCCCACTACCGCAATCCGCTACAAAAAAAACTCCAAGCATTATGGACTGCTATATCGCAATTTAAAACATTTATTCTAACCATATACGTGTCCTGACCTATGTGTATCTGTTTCTGTATCTGGAAAACAAAAATAAAGACACATATATGGTCATGGACGGAGACGGAGACGGGGGGAGGGGCAAGCAGGGCCCTCCCCCCCCCCCCCCCCCCCCATGAAATCTGAAAATTATTATTTAGTCCTTCATAGTTATAATTGAAGTCCTTGAATAATATTTTGACTCTTCTAGTATATGAAATTATGCATGATAGAATAGAGATGTTGAATGGAGAATAATAAGTAGGGTCATGTAAGTAAAAAAATATTGCTAAACCTGAAAATCTAAAAGTGCTCTGCCAAAGTTGGAAGTGAAAAGTGGATCTTGTATGGTCTAATACTAAGATAAACATGTGAAATTGTAGTTTTTAGAAGTTTATAACATGAAGTAATAGAGTTATAGGACACACTTGACCCTTGCAAATAAAAAACAAGATAGCTTGTATCATGCATGTGATATCATTTTTTCTCATATGTCATATTTGTATTTCATTTAATTAACTATTATATGGATTTGCTATGTTTTTGAAATTCTAATACATCTTGTTAGATCAGTAGCTCAATATTTTTTCTAGACCCAAACTCACTACTAATGAGTTGAGAGGCTAGCCAAATGTGCAAAATGTGTTTGCCACGTCTTGAATAACCAAAGTTTACTGATGTAGCTACCATTGAGCTAGTAAGAATTGGATAGTTGCTTAATTTTACTAGACCGGAGCAAACAAAATAACAAAATTTTACTTTTAACAATTAATTATATAAAAAAATTTAGATAAATTTTATACTAGTGATTAGACAAGTTTAATAAAAAATTACGGTGTACTAATAAAAAAAATATTTTGCAATAGTCCTGGTACCGTCCTAATTCTGCCCCCCTAAGTTGAAATTCTGACTCCGTCCCTGTATATGGTACAAGCCCTATCGGAACGGTATTAATATAAAATGGAAAAATAGCATATATAAAACCAACATAAAAGAATAAACCATATATTAAACTGAAATAAAATGTATAAATCCTGAAAGTGCATAAATATATTTTTTTAGTAGCAATATATTATATAAAAAATAGTATATAGAAAGCACAACAATATATAAAAACATTATGTAAATACAATACCATCTTGGTAAGTCCACCAATTGAACATGTGCTCAATTTATCTTAATAAACAGATTATACAAGAATCTTGTAACAAGACGCCTCATATCTATATATCAATTTTAGTTTTACAAGTCTAATAATAGAAAAGAAAAGTTAATATAGCAAAACAGCATATGTCAAAAATTAGGGGTGTACAGATATTTTTCTAGCCCATTCAACCCACCCAATCCAACCCGACTCTTTTTTTTGCGGGTTTTGAAGTCAATTGGTTGAGTCCGGGTTTGAACATTGCATAACCCGGAGTTATGGATCAAGTTACGGGTTTTAAGTTGTGAACTCATATTAACCCGACCTAACCCGTACATACCAAAATTATATATAGAGTCACAAATAAAGACTAAGCATTAGAATCAGTAATTTGTAATATATATTCACCAGAGGAAAATAGTAGCATAACCAAAACTTGTGTATTTTGTACTTCCATGCTTGAATTTGGTGTTCTAATGATTTTTTTGTATTTTTCCTTTGTTGATTAATGAATGAAATAATTTAAATGATTTATTTTAAATAATAAATTATTTTTAACTTTTTTTTGTATATTCCTGTGTCAAAATCGTATGTTTTATTTGGTCAATATATGTTTTAATAATATATACTTAGTAAAAGCTCAAATTTTATCAACCCTCCTAACCACCAAACCCGCCCAAGAAATTTATGGTCGGGTTTAATAATTTTTTTGGTAGTATGGGTTGGGTTGGGTTGAAAAAATACAAACCTGTTATAGTTGGGTTGGGTTGCAATTTTTATACAAACCCGGCCAATGTACACCCCTATCAAAAATATGGCCGGCACATTTTTCTTTGCTTTCTTAAATCTTTATTCTAGAATTTTGACAATATGTAATCCACATTGTTCATTAGTCATTACAACAAAACTTGTATTTTTGTATCTTCTTTTTTGCAGGAAACTTCTTGTTATCTTTTTTGTACTCCTATTTTACACGTATGAAAAATACAAAATTGTCTAGGAGACAATTAACTATAAACACCCTTCGGTCACATGCAAGGACATTACAGTGACACAACGACTTGAAAAAATAAGATGTATCCCATCGAAGAGTTCACAGTATGCCGCTAAGGAAGCCCCTAGACAGAAATAGAAAAAAAGTTATATTAATAATTCACAAAAAGGTTGTATGAAACATATACTCATTTGAATATTAAAAAATGGATAAGAATATAATAGAATATGAACAAGCAATACCAGATTCCTTGTTCCTTGTTTCTGCATTAGAATAAAAACAACAAAGAACAAAGTTAAGACAAATTTTAGACAGTAAAGCATTTTAAATAGAAAAATTGAACAAAACGAAGAGAAACTGTAAAAACTAATTTTGGGTGCAGGACTTTCCTACCTTCAAAGGAAAAAAAAAAGAAATAAAAAGATCACCAAAGTTGGGTACAAGTCGATATCAATTTATTTTAACCTACTAACTACAAAGTTCAATAAGATTAACTTTTTTGTACCTTTTTCTGCCAGTGAAAGCATCATTAATTTCAATTGAAGTTGGTTTATTTGGAAACTCAGCTAAAATCACATATTCCTCTTTCCCATTAGGCCCATCTATCCTCTTATACAGCTCATATCCGTTTGGATAAGACATCCTTCAAGTAAAAAGGAAATATTATGCAATAAATATATCTACTTTTGTGAACGAAATAAAAGAAGAAATTTAACAAAAGATTCAGAATAGTTATTTTCTTATCATCTTACCCAACATAATAAAAGCATCTTAAGCCTATTGGTAAAGGATTCAATTTTTGCACAATTGAGGATAAATCAACCGAAACTGGCCGTTAATTGGAGATCAATTCGGTTAAATTGGGATTTAATTGCAGTATTGAGGGTTAATTGGCTTACTTGCGATCAAATGCACATCTGTTGGAACTGATACCAACGTATATGACCATATACATTTTATAAGCAAGTGAACAGGAAGCATACATTTTCAAAAATCCAAATTATAAAACTGTATATGTTTTATAAAATCAAACCTCAGAGCACCCATTATTGGAAAAAATGATCCAGCATAATACAAAAGGCGAAACAAATAGCAAGTTTCAAATGAAGCAGCAAATTTCATTCTCTCCTCTCTACCAATTGTCTGTAGCAAATAATGCAGAATATTAATAAAAAAAACACGATTATTATTTTTTCATGCAAAATAGTGAAATATTAGTTAAATGTCACTTATAAAAGAGAGATATATACCGTCATGACACCACTTGAGCTAGGCAAATCCTGAAATTTCGATGTTAGTAACAAAAAAAAGAATAATTATCATACAGCATATTATTAAGTTCACTTTAGTACAATTAGTGTATACCTTAAGTTGAGGATTTATAAGAATTACCGGTCTGTCACCAGCTGCCTCCATCATAGCTTCTAAATCCTAAAATAAATCAAAAAGTAGGGATAAAAAATAATCATCAGTTATCCAGTGCTTATAAGTAAATGCATTTTAATATGAAAGGTAATTATTTCATCAAAAAAATATCAAACATAATTAGATACTATGATTTACGAATAACTGAATTCTACAATTAACTCACATCAATAATACAATTGCCGACTGCATTTTGAGGAGCCACAAGAAAGAACATATCATCTCGCTCATTTACCTCTTCGGCCCCTTCAATTTCAGCAAACAAAGAAAAAAAATGAAAAAAAATAACATACAAGAATATATATTTCATTACATAATTTACAAGGTACAAATATTTTCTCATAATTTTAGTAAAGGATGCTTTAGATGCACGTGGTTCCAAATTAATGCAGATAATTATAAGACTTAATAGGTGTTAAAGCCTAAATGGAGTATTCATGCCCAATCGAGCTATATATATAAATCAAATCTCTATACAATACTCAAGGTGGGACTATTATAATCAAATTAAATTGACAAATATACTATCAATCATTCAAATGAATTTAACATACCTATAGCTCCAATATTAATGAAGTCGCCAAGAGCACCATCGTCGCCCCAATCCATATATTCCAATATTTTTCTAGTACCGGCCAGTTGCATAGGAATACCGGCGAACGATCCTTCTCCCATTGCCCCTTGAACACAAACCTAATTATTTAACACAAATTTAGTTATATTAATCAATTGTGGTTTTACATTCTTAAAAAGTGACATATATTTCGAGAGATTTGTGCTGTTAAAAACACAAACATGATTAATAAGTCAAAATAAAAGTAGTATTAAAAAGGAGAGATATATTTTAAGAGGTTTGTTCACCTTAACCTTGAACACAAGCCTAGTAAATGTAAAATTGATTGACTAATTAATTGGTTTAAAAATAAGTTTCAAGGGATCCGTGTCCACTGGGGTTTGTTCACCTTAACCTTGAACACAAGCCTAGTAAATGTAAAATTGATTGACTAATTAATTGGTTTAAAAATAATCATACAAAATAAAATAAGTTTCAAGGGATCCGTGTCCACTGGTCCGTTTTAGACATAAATAAATTAATATGAAACAATAGAAAATTAATCTTAAATAATTAGAAAGATGTTTGTACCTTGACCCGTTTACCATCATCAGCAAATGAAAAAGCTAGATTTCGTACCATTTCCATTAAGGTTCCTATTCGATAAACATCCTGAAAATACGAAAAATAATTATAATTATTTTATTTTTGCTGGGTACTGATATACTTACTGATTTTAATTTTGTAAAACTGAAAGCAATTTTTCATTTCATTTCTTTACTTTATTTTACATGGTATCTTTTTCTCTTCCTCAAAATAATGTCTACTACTTGTACCCTTATGTAAATTAACCATTTGTACTCTTATATTACTCATTCTAACGCCTTCTTGACATGAAGCCAAAAAAAGTCATTTCTTGATAATTGATAAATTTTCCTATTGGAGAGTAGCAATTGCTAATTATACTACTATCTTATTACAGTCAATATATATGATGTATCGATTATAGCACATGAAAGGAGTAAAGAACTAAAGAAACATTTGTTTTTCTATGCTAACATTCTCTAATTAGATGATAAATGTATCTTTTTAAAATTAACTCAAACCATTACAAGATATCAAATCAATCATATGAACCAATTAACCAAGGATATATATTACTTTACGGTGCGAAGTATAAATTAGCCTGTAGCAGAGGGCCAGAGGCAGTATAAAATGGAAACATATTTTAGTGATGGTAATATTTTTTTTTAATACTTTTTAGTGATGGTATATAATGAATAGAGTATATGAACTGTAAACTATATACATACCAGTTCTGGGTTAAGTTCAGGAATGTTGATCTCGACCTGAAAATATTGGAAGAGTAGATTTAATCATTTATTTAAGTATATGAAGAATAAGATACATGTACAAATTCCCAAATACTGGAGCGAAGTGCAGTAGCATTCAGTAGTCACTAATTGAAGTATACTGTTATTTTGCACTTAATGAACATACACCATTTTATATGTTGATATACCACAAAATGTATAATATGCATAAAAAGGTATACTATACAAGAGACACAATATGTGTTATGCGATGGGTAATTGGGGAGATATACATTGTTTCCCTTGAACAAAAATTAAACCCAAAATTATAAAAGGATATATTAAGTAAATGTTTGAACAATAAAATAAAAATACTGACCTTTAAACGAGTCTTTCTATCATATACAGCCCTATTTGTAGCATTCCGTATATCCTCATAAAAGTATTCTCTAATCTCTCTAGAGTGAGGAATATTATTCAGTTTTGTAGGAATCCCTCTCCATTTAACCTGAAAATACAAATAGAAAAAAAATCAAGCCATTCATTTAAAAACATGTGTCACTTGTAATAAATAAGTGATATTTATTTATGTCTAAAACTATGCAGGGTACTAATAGTGGAGTAAAGAAAATTAAAGAGTTGGAATATCTACATTCTTTGGAGCAAGCTTTGTAATACTTTTGGATGCATTTTCTGCAAAATAAATAAGAAAAATAACTCATTAATTTCTTGTATGTGTGTGGGTGTGTTTGAATGTACATAAAGCTATGATTATTTTACCATTAGTTTTTGCCACTTTCACATCTCTTGAATCATTTTCATTTACTTTCTGCAATAGAGAGTCTATATCTTGAAATACTGCCTCTCTTTCGCGATTTCCATCAATCTAAATTCTTGCACAAAAAACAAAACAAGAATATTCACTCGCTTACAATTTACATTTCCTTTTTTTATTTTGGCTACTTATGAGAATTCAATATTACACCTTATGTAGCAAATCCACATATGTTGGAAGAATAGCTTCTGCATTTTGCTTATATGTCTCCAATCGTGATTTTGCCTGAACAATTTCAAAAAGGAAAAATAAATCGAGTTTTTATTTTCATCCAAAAACCAACTACAAGATGAGAAGTTTTCTTATTTTAAAATTTATACACATTTTTAAATTATAGACAATTAGAATCAACATTTTTAAAATCAAAATTGACATGGTAAATGGCAATACTTAATGGTACAAGTCTCCTCATATAATACATGCTCTTTTATAGATGAATTATGATTTCACATCTAGAATTTAAATAAGCTAGGGAAATTTACAAAAGCCCTTGCGTTATCCCTAAATTGCCAAAAAACCCTGCATTACTGAAAATTGCAAAAGGCCCTCTGTTCTTAAGAAATTCAACTACTCACTAACACCATTAGCCAACTTATTCTAATTACTTTGATTAATGGTGTTTAATAAAAATATATTTTCTAACCCTTCCTCTCCATTTCTCCATTCCCCAATTACATGGATTAATTTCTCCATACTCCTCTATTAATGGACATGTTTTTATATTTACCATTTCCATGGACAAGTTTCTCCAACCAAACTTGACTGATGAAAAAGATTATCTATTCCTCATTTCCATGGATAAATTTGATGAAAATAATTAGAATATCTAAACTAATGGTGTTAATAGCTAACTAACGATAGCGGCCAAATTTTGATTTTTTTAAGAATAAATGGGCTTTTTTGCAATTTAGGGACAATGTAGGGGCTTTTGCAAATTTTGCAAAATATTTTTTGCAAGTAGGAAATAATATAAAAAAATGTACCTTTTCTAGGGTGTCATCGGAACGAGTAATAAGGCGAGAAGCAATTTCCTCATTTTCAGGTGGAAAACTTTTTATGTGGTATATTTTTCCAGTTATAGGATCCAATCTTCTACCCACACATCTGTCTATTAGAATTTCATCAGGGACCTGAATTTTTTAAATTTAAGAAAATTAAATATATATTGAAGATTCGTGTTTATATGACCTAGTTTGCGAGTACAAAGTTATCTTTACAGTTTTATTAAGTACCGATCATATTTTACGCAAACCTTAATGCAGAGCACCTCTCACAAAAGAAATCAGCGCAAACACAAGGAAGAAAATTGTATTTTTACTACCACAATCAATAGTCAGGTAAAAAGTAAGATAAAAATATATAATGCAGATAATTAAATTAATATTATACCTCAAGAACAATATATATATCAGGTCTTATCTTCAAACTTTCAAGACTTTGTGCTTGTGAGTAACTTCTAGGATATCCATCAAGAAGCCATCCTTTATCCCTCGCGTCTTGCCTCGATAATCGTGCAACCACCATCTTTTACAAAAATTATTTTTATTTTATTAATCCGACAATAAATCAAGAAAGATAAAAAAAAAATCAAGGTAAGAACTTAATGAGTAATGAATATTAATAATATTACATCTGTAACAATTTCATCTGGAACAAGCTTGCCATTATCCATGTATTCTTTTGCCTTTTTTCCGATTTCTGTTTTGGATGATACTTCGGCACGCAGGAGATCTCCAGTGGATATGTGCACCAAACCGTACTGAAAAAAATTTGTAAAGTAGCCAATAATATACTTTTCTAGCTGATTTTTTATTTTATAATTAGGCCCTTACAGAACCTCATAATATCATGTTAACCCCTGCAAGGAAAGAAATTGGAAAAAAATAGTATATTATGTTTTCCATTACAATTCTATGCTATAAATTGTGCTTCCTATGCTTAGTGGGAGCATTCATGAGATTTCTCGTTATGCAGGGGTAATATATGATATTTTTGATATTTTACAGTGATATGTAAGGAATGATTATTGAATAACATTAGGGCAAAAAATAAATAAAACGAGGAATTTTAGTTCACCTTCTCAACAATTAATTTGCATTGAGTTCCTTTCCCTGATGCCGGGGCACCTGAAATCATCACCTTCAGCGGCTCTCTTACTGAAGAACACTCCACTTTGAACCCCTGAAAAGATTTTCTATTTTTCCTTACTATATATTTGAAACTTGATCTTCATAGATTGCTTCTCAACAATCAATTGACAAGTTAAAAAACGCAGAAAATGTTACGACTAAACTTTGCCGGATCAAATAAAAAAACGAGAAACTTAGGTGTGTTACCTTGTACTGGGGCCTAGAATGCTTCCATGAGTTGATACGTAACGAAAGAGAGCAGGAGGAAGAACGAGAAGAGGAACTGAAGCGAGAAGAACTGAACGGAGAAGGAGATTGAACAAGAGCGAGTCTGGACTGATTGCTGTGAGATAATGTAGCTGGAAATGCAGTCGCCATTGTTGGTTGCTCTAGTCACCGCTGCTGTTTACTGAAAGCCAAGTAAGAAGCATTCGAGCAGAAGAGCAGAGAGAAAGGAGTCGTCATTTATATGTGGAGGAGATGAGATGGCCGTTGATTGGATGAATTAGATTTGGATCAAGGTTGGATTCGGAATGTAAACAGATTTAATCCGTTCCCGAATCAGATCAGCCCTGTCCAAATAACTAGGGAAATTTTCGAATAACCCCCTACATTTTCTTAATATTACAGAAGATTTCCTGAGTTTTCATATTTTCAAAAAATCCTCTATGTTAACATTTCATTTTCAAAAAACCCGTTCATCCACTTTTCCATCTAGTTATTAGTTAATTTTTTTGAAATTTTCATTTTACTCATCTATAATAAAATGTTTTCCTAAATTTATTTTCTTAAAGAATATTCAGAAGGTTTATCATTGAGTTTTTTTTTTTTGATAATCTAAGAACTGAGGAAGTATTTTATAATATTCAGAAAAATCAGAAGTTTTTTTGAAAATTTAGCAAATAAAACTATATACAAAGGATCTATTCCCTTCCCTATAACACCGACTGGAATATTCTTCTCATCTCATATTTTCCCTGGACTCGGTGTTTTATCTGAAGTACAACTGTGCATAAACCAGTGTCAGTTATTATACACGGTGTATGATATACCTGGTGTAAGTATTACTGTCTGGGTGAGGGTTTCTTCTCTTCCAGTCTATCTTCCACTTCCTCTCTCTCCGCCGCTCGCTCCCTCCATTTCGTGCCTCCCACACAACCTCACTGAAATAAAACCCCCCAAATCAGAAGTAAAATCAGAAGTAAACGATCAAATCAAAGGAGAATTTTTCTAGCCGTAATGGGAGGCGGAAGGAAGAGACAACACAGGAAACCCACGGCCGGCGGGCCATCCTATGGCTCGAGCGGCCGGAGATCCCGTCCTCGGACGGCGGAGATCGTGTTCAAGCGCGAGTCGAAAGAGACGATGCCGAAGTCTAGTGTTGGTAATACAATCGCGTATAGTTATCCGGATCTCGGCGAGATCAGCGGGGAAGTTGAGGTTGAAGTTCCGGCTTATGAATACCATCCGGCTGTTGAGCGGGGTGGAGAATTAGGGTTTGAGGGGGAGGAGGGAGAGGAGGAGGAGGAGGAGGAGGATGAGGTGGGTGGGTTAGGGTTAGGGTTTGTGGAGGAGGAAGGAGAGGAAGAGGAAGAGGATGAGGAGGGAACGGGAGAGGATGAGATGGAAGAAGATGATGAATTTGTGACGCCTGAGGTGAAGAAAGGGGGTAGAAGTGAGGGTTTTTTGTCGATTGGTGGATTGAGGATTTATACTGAGGATACTTCTTCACCTGAAGAAGATCTGGATGATGACGTATCAGATGATGATGATGATGATGATGATGATGATTCGGAATTGGATCTGAGTGATGAAGATGGATCTGAAATAGATGATGAGGTTTTAGCCGATTACATGGAAGGAATCGGGGGCGAAGCTGAGTTTCTAAGCGGTCTTTCGAAACAGAAACTCAAGGAATTACAAGAGGAATCCGAATCCGATGAATCTGATGATGAGAGATTTCTGAAGAGAGAGAAATTGGGAGGAGTCAAGTTAATGAAGGCATCGGAAAAGTACGGGATGCAGGAGCAAAAGGGGACAGGAAGAAAGGGAAAAGGCGGATTGTGTGAGCCAGCAGGAATCGAGTTGCTGACATTGGATGATGTCATCGGTATGAAAGATCGCAGGTTTGTTTCAAAGCAGAGGAGAAAAAGCGCTCCTTCTCAACTTTCTAAATCTTGGCCAGGTGAAGGAAGAAATAGTAAGAAGAATTCCCGCAGCGCTCCAGGTATATTATACATCAAATAAAATATTTTCCAAGTCTTTTATTCTTTTATTTTTTCTAAGTCTTTATTTTTAACTTTATTTTTTTTTGTTTTGTATAGGTGAAAAGAAGAAGCGACGTAAAGAGAGAATCGCAGAGAAGCGTAGAGATAGAATGTTTAATCGAGGGGTTGACTTGGAGCAAATAAATGATGTATGATCAATGTTTGGATACTTTGAAAATGTAATGAATTTAGTGTTGGTAAGAGATTTAGTCTTGATTTATTTAATGTGCAGCAACTTAAGCAACTGGTTTTGGATAAGGTGGATGTTTTCGCTTTCCAACCAATGCAATCACGCGATTGTACTCAGGTACCTGAAATCATATTTTATTGGGATTATATTTCTATAATAATTTTAAAAAAATGTTTTAATATTTCAACAAATTGTTTCATTTCTGTAGCCAACATCTCTTCCGATTATGTTGTCAGCTGATTTAATATTTCCTTTGCTACTTCCGAATTAAAAAATTTCATTTGTGTCTATTGAATTTGAAATTCTGAGTGAACTATATTATAATTATTAAAGGTGCTCTAATTTGCATGGTGGTTTTCCTACTATGTTTAGTAGTGGGAACCTTGATATTTTTTTTATTCAAATTTTTGTAGGTCCAGCGCTTGGCTTCAATTTATCGCCTAAGAAGTGGCTGCCAGAATTTCGGAAAGAAACGGTTTGTATTTTTGTTTATCCTCTTCAATTTGATTCGAAGTTTGTATAAAGTATTTTATGTTGCTTAATTTCTTTGATATATATACACTGCCAAACTTATTTCTTCTATTTATTTCTAGATTTGTGACTGTGACACGTACTGGCGAGACAGGCATGCCTTCTGCAGTTGATAAAATTCGACTCGACAAGGTACCAAAGAAACTTCATCATAATAATAATTCTAATAATAACAGTAACTATTATATTTTCTACTTCTTACGTTAATCTATCATTTTTGTTATAGTACTTGGGATCAAATCCCAATGATGGAGACTTTTCTGTTCTAAATTTCGACAAGAGGAGAAAACCACAGTTCACAACAAACAGAACCTCCTCAGAAAAACTAGTGAAACCCAACAAATCCAGCTTCAGAAAAAGCAATAATTCCGTAAAACAAAATCCGGGAAAATCAAAATTTTCAGAAAGACCGGTTTCTTTCATCTCATCCGGCACGATGCTAGGCGACACAGTGAAAAGGACAGTTTTAATGGAAACGATAGTGGACTCAAAAGAAACCGTTATTTTAACAGAAAAAGTCGGAGCCTCAAAAGAGACCATTATTTCGACGGAAAAAGTGGGAGCTTTTGAGATGCACACGACGGGATTCGGATCCAAAATGCTGGCCAAAATGGGGTTTCTAGAAGGTCAAGGTCTCGGAAAAGACAGTCAAGGAATGGTCAAACCAATTGAGGCGGTTCAAAGACCGAGATCTCTCGGATTGGGCGTTGAATTTGAAGCTGGTGAGATAAGCGGTACCAAATCAGGCGAGGTAAGTGGTAGTAAAATGGTTAAGTCAAATAGTAAAAAAATAGGTTTGAATTCGAAAAATATTGGGGCTTTTGAGAAGCATACAAAGGGTTTTGGGTCAAAAATTATGGAAAAAATGGGGTTCACACCGGGTATGGGATTGGGGAAGGACGGAAAAGGGATTGTTGATCCTTTAGTGGCGGTTAGACGTCCGAGATCAATGGGTTTAGGGGTTAAGGAGTATTAGGGTTTACTTAAGTTGGTTATTTGCCTCGTTTGTTGTTTATTATATTTAATTTAATTTATTTAGTGTAGGGCTTATAACGTTTTAGTTTTTAGTTTTATGTAAATGGCGAGTGTTGGGTGCCGATGACTTGTTGGCACAGAACAAGCCGGTATGAAAGGTGTTAGACTTTCTGTAACACTTTCAATAAGTTTAATGTTTTATGAAATTTCAAATTGAATACTTGCTTATTTGTTCATCTTGATTTTTTGGTTTTAACACTACATCAATGATATGAAAAACATGCCAAATTAAATTTAATTAGTATAATTGTCTGATGTGGATTACATATGAGTTCTAATTTATAAATTATTGGGTTTGTATTTCTTTCTTTTTGTTTGTTTGAATTATTATTCTTATCTGATCATCAAACTTGGTTATTTTTTATTCTAAATTGTGTCTTGAAACCTGGTTTCTGGATGTGTTTTTCTTTGTAGATCATTGGAGTTTGTGCTATTTTTAGTGATTTATTTTTTTTGAAACAGTGCAAATCTAAAAATCATTATTTTAGTATTAAGTTAATACTAGTAAAAACCTCGCGCAAAGCGCGAGATGTTAGAACCTTTAAATAATTATAACAATAATTGTATATCTTACATGAAGCATGCAACAAATAAAGTCAAGAAAATATTTGCATAAATAAAAATGGGGGTTTAGGTGGAGTGTTTTGTGTAAGAGCATTCAAGCAAATATTGTATTTGATTGTCATAAAATTGATAAAATTATAAAACACAAAGTATTACAAAAAAAATATGATATTGTATATCTAATCCACCAAAAAGAAGAATAAAAATTAAAATACCATACATAATCGACAAATGAAACAAAGTATATTCAATTTTGTCAACACTATGAAAATGACATATTTCATGAGAGTAAAATAATATTTTAAAAATAAAGGATTTAGCCAGAACTTCTAGGAATTCAAGGACCATTTCTACTTCATTTAGACAGATATAAAAAAATAAAAATAGAAAACCTACTACCAACAGTAATGCATCATCCATATATTATTTGTGGTTTTTTTTCGAGCCAAGCACCGTAGTCCGTAGCTCTACACACAAAAAAATAAAGAAAATTATGAAAAATATAAAATGATAATATAGTAAGAAATTAAGAATGATAATATAATAAGAAATTAAGAATGATAATAACAATAACTTAAAAAAATTGGAATGGAGCAATTTTATGAAATCTATGAAGCTTAATTTTAGTAGGATAGAACATAAATTCATGTTACCAATGGTGATCACAGTTTGTGAAATATTAAGATCGTAAAGACCCGTTATCCTGCACAATCTATTAATACTCATTTGCACCTATGCATAATAATAACAATGGCAATAATCATTAATTACAATTACCAACCTGAAAGCCCTTCTTGGTGATCTCATTGAGCCCATCTTGAGACTTGTATGTGGTGCTACCGAGCTTAGTAGAGTAATTGCATATTCCACCTCTCTTTTGAATATTTATGATTTTTTTCTTTTTTAGGGACTTGTTCGCAATTTTCCAAAAACCCTAATCTAGCCCCAATCAAACTTCATAACCCCAGTGACCCACAATGCACCATTGTTGGTCATTGGTACCAGCCGTAACCGGTACCAGTGAGTTCGAGCCTCATGATTCCAGCCATTTGGTCTTGTGAATTTTTCGAAAAATTTACGTATTTTCCGAATAAGTCCCTATATTTTCATGAAATTTCAAGGAGCCTTTTCTTCCTTTTCTACTCATTATTTGTGAGACCCAATATGGATTTATGTTATTAATTGATGAATTTCCGAATAAGCAAGGAGTATTTTCGTCAAGGCAAAAATAATAAATAAATAAATATAACATAGTTAAAAGAATTTATAAATATATTAAATTATGGAAAAAATATATGGATGGTAAATTAGGAGCAAGTGTGATTTTTTTACATGAGCTCCAAATCCAGAAGATTGTGCTTCCACAATTGCATTTATAACCTCCTAAAATTGAAAACTTGGTGGAAATTTACTAAAACATCCAGAATTTTGAATTTTGGTACATGAGTTGCCCAGTCCATTTCTTAGTCTCTCTTTTATATGACTGGAAAACAAAAATGCACACAAAATGTTTAATAATTATTATTATCGTGATTTTGCAAATTTTCGGTTTAGTCCTTATAATTTTATGAAATTTTACTGACTATTTGAGTGGCAATTGTGGGTTGAAGAATTTTAACATAACTTATTTTTTAATTGATTTCTTTGGTTAAATGTGAAACGGCCTCTTCTATCACACTATTTGTTTTTTCTATCTCATCTATACATATTTCAAAATTTTGAAATAAAAAATATAATATTTTATGACAAAATAAAAAAATAAAAAATAATTGTATACCTTTAGAGGGAAATAATTTAAAAAGAGGAGAATCTCAATGCTTCCTCTTATCTGGTTTTTCAAATCTAGAAACAAAATCTCGAAAAAAATATAAATCATTTTATTTTTGGAAATATAATAAATGTATTTGTCAATAATATAGTTAATGAGAATTATACTAACTTATATATTAGTGTCATATGATGATTCACAAATTTCATATCTCCTCATTCCATTTTCTACATTGGTCCAGTTCTGTATGACAAAAAACCTAAAAAAGAAAAAAATAAATCAAATCAAATTAAATTATTTCAATAATAAAGAAATGGAAAGAATTTAGCAAAATTGAGCGTACAAGTTGTGATAAAAATATTTACCATGCAATATCTTATACCAGCCCTCTTGCAAGGCACCACATTTCATATGAATAACCCTGAAATTTGAAAAAAGTGAATAATAAAACAGAAAAGAAGAACCGATTGAATTACAACCATTAAATAAACTTTTCATACCAATTAGATGAATCAACAACTTCATTAAAAATAATGACATGACTGAGCAACATTTTAATGTAGGCTTCAAAAGCCTTAAGTAAATTTAAAACAATAAGAAAATTAGTGTTATTATCATAGCAAACAAACATATTCCACTTAATCAAATTCAAATCTACTTACAAATACCTCATCAGATCAAATTCGGATTCAAAGAAAGGAAACGGCGGAAACCGACCCGATAAGCTAGCCAGTAGTTGCGAGCTGATTGGATCGTCTGATCCTCTCTTTCTTGGCCTTCAAATCGGCAAACATTTGCATGTGCTGGAGTTCCAGCTGTTTGATCAGCTCCATTATTTGCTTCTCTATCTCCATCACCTCTCTCTGTCTCGCCTCCTCTATTTTCTAGTACATTTTCCCCATTTTATCAATGGCGCTCCATTATTCTGTCAGAGGAGCTGGACTTTCGCTTCTTCCCCCTTTTGGTGGAGAGAGAAGAGACGAATCTCCGTTCAGAGATGACGGCGGAGGAAATTGTGACAGACAGACGACAATCAGATACTGACGGTGGCACCGCGTTTGACTCCGGCTAAAGCTCAGTTAGCAGGTGAGAGAGAGAGAATGAGAGAATCAGCGACTGAGAGAAGGAGAGGGAGCGGAAGAGAGAGAGTGTGAGAGAACGATTGAGAGAGGGAGAGAGAGTCATCGTGTCTCAGAGAAGGAGGGAAGCGGACAGATTGGCTATCTATTCACACTTGTCCCTAGTAAACAGATTTGATCCAAAGGTTGATATTATATTTGATAAGTAAATTTTTTTAATCCAATGGTTCAAAATAATAGAGTGACGTGGCAGCATAGTAAAACAGTATTTTTTTAAGGATTAGAACCTATTATAAACATTGAATTTGAGGCCTTTGTCTTCCTAAGTTCGATCTTATAACTTGACATTATGTTTAAAGTATGTTCTATAAATTGTTTTGAAACACCAAAGTCAAACTACAAATTTTGAGGCCTTTGTCTTCCTAAATGTGACCTTATAACTTGACACCAGATGATGGGTGCTGAAATGAGAGTTACTTTCGGCTTGCTGAATGCCTTGAGAAATTTATTGAAATTGAATGGGGCATCCTTGACCAAAATGTTCGTCATCGTTTTCACGTTTGTGGAGAAGTCTTTGATGAACCATCAGAAGCAAGCGCGTCTCAGAAAGCTTCTCACTCCTTTCACTGAGGCAGGATGTAGCATCTTTTCAATTAACTCGATATTTGGTGAACTTACATTTCTCCGGGTTGAGTACTAGATGTCTCTTCGCATCTTTTCAATATCCGGAAAAAAATGGACATACATAAGACAAATGAGTTGCCATACAGCGAAAAGTCGTTCATGAAGCCTCCATAATTTCTCAATGAAATCCGAAAAGATTGCCATCAACGCCCTTTGGAAGGTCGTAGGTGCATTGCAGATCCCAAATGGCATCCTTCGATAAGCAAAGGTTATGTTAGTTTTCTCTTGGTCCTCCAAATGGATCGTGATTTGAAAGAAACCGGAGTAGTCTGTCGAGAATACTTGTGCCTGCCAGTCTTTCAAGCATCATCGATAAATGGCAATGGAAAATAGTCCTTTCAAAACCCCTTGTGTAGCCGACGGTAATCGATATACATTCTCCGGACCTCCAACTAGTGAGTACTCTCGTCACGTTCGAACTCGTCGTTCTCATTCCGCACCACAGTCGTGCCTTATTTCTTTAGCACAATGGGCACAAGACTCATCGACTTACTGTCGGAGATCAGATAGATAATCCCCGCTTTAAGAAACTTTCTTACCTCATTCTTTAAGACTTCCTTCATATATGGGTGTAGTATTAGTAGTTTAGTAGATCTTGTTTTGGTTTAATTGAGTTCTTATTTCATTAATCTGCCTTGTGTTCGAAAGCCAGACCCGCAAGGCAAACTTGGACTGATGAAGCACTAAAGTAATTCGGAATTACTCTAGAAACAACTAGAAGCGTCCTGTAAGAATGCGTAAATCGTGTCATTTGAGATTTACAATCTTAGCAAAGTTATTTTGAAGTCCCCTAATTCAATTCAATGTATATGTGGTATGTGAGTTTAGGGTGTCGATCCACAAAGAGACAAGGCCTAAAATTATTAACTTTTTAACCTCATGTTTATTAAGTACAAGTTGTTGATCAAGATGTTGTTGTTGTAATAAGAAAAGATGCAAGAGAAAATAAAAGAAATAAAATTTTGTTTTAAAAAGTTCAAAAGAGAAAAAGTAGGGAAATTAAGACATTTAATGTAACTTATGAATCATGAATCACAAAATATTAAATTTACTCAAAAACTTCTATTTTCAAGTTGTTCTTATACTTGTTTCAAATCCTTATTTGAATAGCAAAAACTATTCCAAGTTCTTAATACCCAAATAAATCTCAACACAAAATCTCTCATAAATATTTCAAGTCATCGTTCCAAATAACTCAACTTAAATCTTAAGAACTTGTGTCAAAATTCAACCTTTTAATTACCATAATAAAATGTAACAAATTACTTAAGATTTCATCACAAAATTTACACCAAATAGTCTTTCCTTACTTAATAATACTACTCACTCATGTCCATAAAAATAATATTTACAAACTTTTGAGTCATTTTATTCATCCAATAAAAAGAAAGAAATAAAGATAATAAAGAGAAAATAGATCAGACCCTAAAGATGACAATCGTTCTCGATTCTCCCCCCCTTCTTGGTCGATCTAGCACTTCCTCCTTCTAGATTAAGCACTCTCTCCTTGAAAATCTTTCTCTCTTTTTACTCTCAAGAAATTTGACTTTAAAGCTTTGTAGACATTAATGGTGGAAAAGAAAAGAAGAAGAAAAAGAATGGTGGAAATGGATGAAGAAAATGAGTGTGATAATGGATGTGAGAATGGATGAAGAAAATAAGTGTGATAATGGATGTGAGAATGGATGAGTGGTTCCCTTAGAGAGAGAAAGAGGGTGCATTTTTATAAAGAGATTTGACCTAGAAATATTTGGAAATACGGTTGTGGGACTAAAAATTTAGCATATTCGGATTTGTTTTGGGGTAGTAATTTAGGAGATGTGTTGCACTCTTTTACCTTCATTTCTATTCAAATTCTTCTTGGATATAATTTTCTGGGTGTATTTAAGAATTTCTCCCTATCTCATCCACTTTCAACGGACTATACACGTGGCACACTTGGATTGGGGCAGAGAAAAACTGACGCGCCACATGTCCTCTTCTTATTTGATAAAATCCTTTCTCGTACTGAACCTCGGACTGATTTGCGCAGAATTGCAGAAAACCCGTGGAGTTCACCTCCAGTTGACTCCACTTGACCATCCATTTCGTTGAAAACAACTTGTTAATTAAGCAACGGAGGCATCCAGTCACATTCGGAGTCATCCAAATATCCCTTCATTTGGAGTTGACTTTTCAACAAGTCATCCAAATATTCCTTCCTTGGTCTTTTTACCTGAAAAATCACACAAAAGTGTATTAAGGGTTTCAAAAAATAATTTTTATTAATTTTAAACACTTTTCCAATATTTTATGTGATTTAAGGGTGAAATTTTTATGATAAAAACCATAAAAATATGTATAAAAATACACATTACAAATCTCACCACACTTAAACCAAGCTTGCCCTCAAGCGTAAATTTAAATCAAGTTTTAGGGTTTTTAGAATCAGTTTAAATCCATTTGAAAAAAAAGATTAAATTATTGCCATATTATTAGTCAATTATTATAATAATATACGAATGTCGGTGATTGTCCATTAATAATTTTAAAATCTCAAAGTCATTTCAACTCGCCAATCTTTTATCTCGATTATCCATTTTCCAAACGCTAGTACCCTAAGAAAATTTTAAAGTTTAACCCCCTAAATTTTAGACTTTTTTTTTGAAAGGGCCAAAAAAAAAAAATTAATTAAGGGAATGGCCAAGTTTTAAAAATATTTGCAAAAGTAGCCATTTCGCCCAGCCACCGGGCGAAACACAAGTAGTTTCGCCCAGTAACGGGGCGAAACAGCGCATAATCACGTTTTGCTTAATTAAGTCTGTTTCGCCCAGCAGTCGGGCGAAACAAGCCGTTTTTAGTATTGGTTTTTGGAAATAACCGTTACAGAATATAGCCTTTTAGTATCGGTTTTTAGAAAAAACCGTTACAGAATATAGAATTTAGTATCGGTTTTTACAAATAACCGTTACAGAATTTAGACTTTTAGTATCGGTTTTTACAAATAACCGTTACAGAATCTTCTTTCGCCAGATCGCTGGGCGAAACAGCTCTGTATAATTCCAACCCACTGCCGTTACTTCGAGTGTTTTTTCGCAAATTTTCGAAACAGAAAAAAAAGGGCGACGCAGAGGCAAAAAAAGAGGCGAAAAAAAACAGAAAAAAGGAGAGGGAAGGTATGATGATTTCTTTGACTTTAGATTTAGTTATTTTTGGTTATTTGCTTAAAATTAGTTTCAAATTAGATTTATTTGCTCAAAATTAGTTTCAAATTAGGTTTATTTGCTCAAAATTAGATTCATATTAGGTTTATTTGCTCAAAATTAGTTTCAAATTAGGTTTATTTGCTCAAAATTAGTTTTCCATTTGTGTGGTTGATTTGAAATTAGATTTATTATTTGGTTGATTTTGTTGATATTGTTAGAAAAAGAAGAAGAAGAAGAAGAAAATATAATAATTACAAGTAAATTTGTAATATTTTTTCTAGTTTAGATACATATTTATTTTTGAAATTATTTTGAAGATACTACTATGTGGGAAGAAGCGAAAATCGATATCTTATATGGTAAGAGCATGCATGTGAGTAGCGATAATAGTTTGTATGAGGGACAGACGTTCGACACGAAAGCAGAGCTACAATCGGCCGTAAAATTATACAGCGTCATGCATCACCGAGAATTTGTAGTCTCCAAATCGAACAAAACGATCTACACTGTAGTCTGCAAGCTACAAGATGACCGCGCTGGCTGTGATTGGAGGCTGTATGCATGCAAAAATAAACGACATGTGTTTGAGATTAAAAAATTGACACAACCACACGTATGTGTTAATCAACAACCTAACAACGACCACAAACAATTAACAAGTGCATTTATTGCGGGGCTAATTCTAGATGTCGTTAGAGCAGATTTAGCAATTAAACCAGTAACCCTAGTGGAAACCGTCAAATTAAAATTTGAATATACCATATCATATTGGAAGGCTTGGCACGCCAAGCAACACGCGCTTAGATTCTTGTTTGGCGATTGGAAGGGGGCATATAATTTGCTTCCTGAATTGATGGCAGCAATATATTCAGCAAATCCTACTACTGAATATGCATTTTGGAGAGGTCCCAAAAACCGTGCTGGTGAGGAGGAGTTCGAAGGTCTTTTTTGGGCATTTGGTCCATCACTTAAAGGATTTGAGTTTTGCAAGCCTGTCATAACAGTAGATGGAACATTTCTAACCGGAAAATATCAAGGATGCTTATTGATGGCAGTCGCTAGCGATGCAAATGGTCAATTATTTCCCTTAGCTTTTGCTTTAGTTGATAAGGAGAGGGTAGAAACGTGGAGTTGGTTTTTAGGGTGTTTGGGTACTTTGATCGGCCATCGCAAAGGTTTATGTGTGATTTCGGATAGGCATGCCGGAATAATTCGTGCAATGAAGGATCAACAACCTAACAGCTATCATCGTTATTGCATGCGGCATTTAGAAGCAAATTTCAGTAGCGCTGTATCAGACAAAACATTGGTTAAAATGATTGTACCACTAGTTAAGGCGCCCACCAAATTTAAATTTAATAAGCTATATAAAATATTAAAGGATAAAAATAATGAGGCGTGGGAATGGTTAAATAAAAAAGATAAATCAAAATGGGCGTTCGCGTATGATACAGAAGGTCGCCGGTGGGGTATTCCTACTAGTAATCATGCAGAAGTGATGAATTATGTTTTCAAGGGTATGAGGAAGCTTCCCGTTACGGCTATTGTGATGGAGACATTCTACAAGCTGAATAGTTATTTTGTCAACAAGCGCGAGATAGCTGCAAATATGGAAATGAATAATAGAATGTGGGGGGAAAGGAAGTGATGGAAAAAATGGAGAATAAAACAGTTAAGGCGCGTGCGCATCGAGTCACTACCTTCCATGTCGAAAACGGTGTTTATGAGGTGATAACAGGATCTACTGGTTCCAAGGTAGGGGGAAAGAGCTTTCATGTGAATTTCAATGAAGGCAAATGCAGTTGTCAGAAACCGATGCTATATCACTATCCTTGTTCGCATCTGGTAGCAGTTTGCATATGCAGAGGTGTTAGTCCCGAGTATTTTATACATCAACATTTTTCGCTGGATCACCTTAAACATACATATGAAGGAAGTTTTTATCCGATAGAGGATAGAGAACAGTGGCCTGAACGTAAAAAAGTTTTTAATGGTGGTACGTTAGTTCCTCCTGACAAACTTATGAGGAAAAATGTCCGTGGAACCAACAAGCGTGGAAGAAGACAGGAGAAACGCTTTCATAATAGTATGGACGTCATGGACAACGCAGATCGTAGAAAACATTGCAGTATTTGCGGAGTAGCAGGGCACACGAAAACAAAATGTCCGAGAAGGTTGTAGTGTTTTATGTATGGTAGTTTATGTTTATTTATTGTGGGTTGTTATGTTTTATGCTTTGTATTCTATGTTTTATGTACTGTATTTTATGTTTATGTATTTTAATTTGTAATATTTTATGGATTGTATTCTATGTTTATGTATTTTGATTTGTAAATTAAAGACACATAGTGAGCTCTCTAAAATAGTTTAAATATCAATCTAAATTAACAAAACATAGTCCAAAAAGTAAACATAGTCAGTAATGCCAGCGGCCTCCTCCTCCTCCTCGTGTTCCCCCGCGTCCTCCGTGTCTTCCTCTCCCCCCTCCCCCTCCTCCGCGTCCTCCTCCGCGTGGTACTCCTCCGCGTCCTCGCTGCGCCTGAGGCTGAACCTGAGTAATCTGACTAACTCCTTCATCTCCGTCTCCTCCTTGGCCTCCTCCTTCCCCTCCTCCGTCTCCTCCTTCGTCTCCAACCTGTTCGATGATCGAACCCCAATCGAAGTCGCCCTCATATTCATTACTTTCCTTTATGCTGCTCCGGATGCACCCTAACAATTTTTTCAATTTCCCTGGTACATCCTGACACTCGGCTTTTAGCGCTTCGAACCCATGTTTGCAGGCCTCCAAAAGAAATGCATGCTAAAAAATAATATTTGAGTAATGTTTAAAAACTAAAATAATATGAATAAATAATAATATAAATAATAGTCAATTATTTTCATTACCGCTTTCCTTTTTTGCGGAACCATCAGATGATACGATACCGTAGCATGCGGGATATCGGACTGCACATAAGGATCGGTTGCCGTTCTATACCAATTCCAGTATGCATCATACTGGCTAAGGTCATACGGCCGCCATGAAGGAATATTTATTTCACGTCCCAAGCGTTTCTCTTCCCACTTAGCCAGATAAGCTGAATGTACGGTAGGCCAATCATTTCCATGGTAATTTGCGATATCGTGCAATCGTTTGTCGTACTCGCAATTTGAGGGTACTTCCATCGCATACCCGAACTGACGCAACACCCGCTCCGGACGATGCATCTCGACAATCCAAAAATAGATCAATGGCACTGTAAGAAGCCCCATAGTTTTTTCGTGCGCAACTATCGGCGGGAGTATATGACGGAATGCGTCATAAGGTGTCCAAACCACCTGAGTGTCGACCAAACTGTCGAACTGATCACGATGTGTCGGCAAATGCCGATGAGGTGTTATATCCGCGTATTGAGTACAATCTTTCCACAAAAAACCAACCGTAGGTCTCTCATCTTCATCACCATAATTCGCCATATCCTGCAGTTCCTTGCGTACATCTTTAGGAACGGGTCGTCCGACAGTGATATGTTCCCATGCCCACAGTTGCAGCAACATGATACACCCTCCCATATTTTTCCGTTTCTTATGCGTACCTTTACACAATGCCCTGTAAAGGTACGCAAGAACTCCACTGCCCCATGCCCATCTATCTAAAACCGACATGTCCTCTAATAAAAGCAGAGGCAGTGCTGAAACACAATCTCCCGAAGCTTCCGTAAATAATACATCCCCACATAATGCAAGCATGTAGGCTCTACAATACTGCTCGACTTTCTGTTCCGGGGCATCAATTTCCAAATCGGAAAAATTATTTTTCAACCATCTTCTTTTCAATAAAATTTTGCTTCTCCCCTTTCCCTTAAACTCCAATTCCGGGATTTCTTTCCCGAGTAGTTGCGTGACCTTTCCCTTCCAATCAACATCTTTATTATTTAAACACATTGCCTCACCGTCCGTCCGCATTCCCAACAAACACGAAACGTCATCTAGCGTTATGGTCATCTCACCAACAGGCAGATGAAACGTGTGTGTTTCCGGTCTCCAATGTTCCTGCAGAGCACTTATCAGTTTGCTGTCGTAATCCAGCCAACCCATCCTGGCAGTTTGTAGTAAGGTTGCTTTCTTCAAAAAAGGGGCATACCGATCGTCCCATGGAACCTGCAGAAACATAAATAAATAAAATAAATAAATAAATAAATAACATACATATGATTTTTTTAACTTTCTAAAAAATTTTTTAAGTAATACCCTAACAAAAAAAAAAATTACCGGAACTTCATGTTGTCGGTAGCGCATGGGTTTGATAGTTACATCTTCAGTGTTGCCAAACTCGTTCGTCCGATGCATGTGTTGTTGTGACTGAAGCGCATAATTTGGCCGACTAGGTCCCGCGTCAGATGACATCTTTATTTAAAAAATAAAATAATATAAATAAATAAATAAAATAATATTAATAAATAAAATAATATTAATAAATAAATAAAAACTACTAATAAAAACTAATAATAAACATACATACATAAACATACATTTGATTTTTTAAACATTTGATTTTTAAAAACATAAATAAATAAAAACTAATAATAAATAAATAAATACATAAACATAAACATACATAAACATACATAAATAAATAAATAAATAAATAAATGCATAGCATACATTTGATTTTTTAAACTTTTAAAAAATAAAACTATAAATAATATACTAAAAAATATATCTATAACAAAAAAAATATAAATAAATAATCCTAAACAAGAAAAATAATTTATAAAATAAATATATACATTACCTAAACTACAAAAATTAATTTCAAAAATAAATAATTTCAAAAATAAATATGTATCTAAACTAGAAAAAATATTACAAATTTACTTGTAATTATTATATTTTCTTCTTCTTCTTCTTTTTCTAACAATATCAACAAAATCAACCAAATAATAAATCTAATTTCAAATCAACCACACAAATGGAAAACTAATTTTGAGCAAATAAACCTAATTTGAAACTAATTTTGAGCAAATAAACCTAATATGAAACTAATTTTGAGCAAATAAACCTAATTTGAAACTAATTTTGAGCAAATAAATCTAATTTGAATCTAATTTTAAGCAAATAACCAAAATTAATTAAATCTAAAGTCAAAGAAATCATCATACCTTCCCTCTCCTTTTTTCTGTTTTTTTTCGCCTCTTTTTTCGCCTCTGCGTCGCCCTTTTTTTTCTGTTTCGAAAATTTGCGAAAAAACACTCGAAGTAACGGCAGTGGGTTGGAATTATACAGAGCTGTTTCGCCCAGCGATCTGGCGAAAGAAGATTCTGTAACGGTTATTTGTAAAAACCGATACTAAAAGTCTAAATTCTGTAACGGTTATTTGTAAAAACCGATACTAAATTCTATATTCTGTAACGGTTTTTTCTAAAAACCGATACTAAAAGGCTATATTCTGTAACGGTTATTTCCAAAAACCGATACTAAAAACGGCTTGTTTCGCCCGACTGCTGGGCGAAACAGAATTAATTAAGCAAAACGTGATTACGCGCTGTTTCGCCCCGTTACTGGGCGAAACTACTTGTGTTTCGCCCGGTGGCTGGGCGAAATGGCTACTTTTGCAAATATTTTTAAAACTTGGCCATTCCCTTAATTAATTTTTTTTTTTGGCCCTTTCAAAAAAAAAGTCTAAATTTTACCCCAAGGTTTCAACTCGATTTTTACTTCACCCCCCAAACAAGTTAAAAGTCTGATACGATGTCCATGAATCAATTCTCGAGAGAAAAGTTGTGCTTTTAACACTTGAAAAAGATTTTTGTTTTTAATCCCATTTATTTATTTGCAATGGGATAAGATATAATATACAGGGCAGGGAGATAATATACAGGGCCAAAATTTTGTTTTCTCCGAATTTAGAAACTGGTCGCACATGTTATTAACAGGCCCGAAAGGTTGGTTAAAATCAAGATATTTTCCAAAACCATGGTGTTAGAGATAGAGTTAATTTCGAAAATTTCAATACGGTACTAAAGATTGGAAACATTATATCTTGTCGTAAAATATTGAGGAGATGAACACGTTATGAAATTTTCAAACCATTAATGGACTTTATATGAATAATATAGACGGAATGGGATGGAATGGAAAGTATTATGGCAAATAATTTAATATCCTTTAAAAATTTTCAAAAATTTTATTCATCATTTTTCAAAACCCTAGACTTTTCAAAATTCGTTGCTTGAAGGACTTGGTTTCTTCATAAAATATGTGAATATAGACTATATAAAGGAACATATAATAAAATGATAAGCTCATTTATTCTTATCATATTCTTTTATCCCTCTTTGAAAATTCTCAAGATAACTATTATTAATTTTTGTTAGACTAACGTTATCAAAAAAATATTACTCCGCCGTTCAATCAAAAAATTTTAATTATTACTCCGCCATTGAATCGAATTTTTTTTATCAAATCTTAACTTTTAATTTAAATTATTATCATAATATCACATGATTAGTTAGATTAATGTTCAATATTATATCTTTGTTATATCTCGAACAAAATTTCAGAATATTGAAAACTATATTATATTACTTAATGTATTATGGATTTCCTAATAATATATGTGTAAACCATACTATCATCTAAAAAAAAAATAGTGGTGACAAATTTTTGAAGAAAATGGGTAATGTTACATTTTCCTATGTAGTATACATATTTTTTTCCATATATATAATATTAAATATAATTATTATTATTTTTTTTTTAAAGTTAATCATCTATAATTTAATCTTATGTAGTTTCAACTAAAATTATATTAATAATTATATTAATAATCATCTATAATTTAATAATTATATTTATTAAATATAATTATTATTTTTTATTTTTTTAAAGTTAATCATCTATAATTTAATCTTATGTAGTTTCAACTAAAATTTTCGAAATAAATTATCGTGCATTTTATTTTTTCTGATCTCATTCATCTAAGCCTGATTAATATTTAATTTATTTTTCTAATATAATATGTGAAGACATAATGACATAAGAAAATCAAAGACAACAATTTTGAATTCACATGTATTATTTATGTACTATAGATTCACAAACTTTGATTTTGATTTTCATAATTGCAAATTAAATATTATTAGATTGAAATAACTATTAAAATTGAAATACTCATCGCGAAGCGCGAGCATTATCCTAGTACGTATTTATATTTGAGAATGTCTATTGATATTATCATTCCTTCATAACTTCTCTCTTAATTCTGTACATTTTATTCTTTACTAACCTCCAGTTAAAACTTATAAAACTTTTGCATGATGCATCTAATGTACATCAAGAGAGAAAATATAATCATTCATATTAAATCAATGAAATGGTTGAATTTTATTCATATTAAAATAATATAACAGTTTTATTATATAAATTCTAACTTTTCTATAACTATATACCATAAGAACTGATAATCTTTCTTAATTTATTAGTTTTCTTTCAAGTGATATTATTTTTTTATTTATTCTTTGCAAGTCTATTTTTTCAATTCTCCATTTCATGAAGTAATATTTTTGTAATAAGGGAAGGAGCTAGGCAAACTCTTTATCCTAAACTCTAAAGTAAGTTGCTCTCATCCTAGCTTAACATGGCAAAATTCATGATCAAAGTCTTTTTCCATAAAGTTTTTATGTTGATGTAGCATGTGAATTTTCTTTTTCTTTCTTTTTTTTTCTTTTTTTTGTTTTCTTTTTTTTCATATGAAATTTAATCAAGGTATATGAGATCCCCATTCCTTTTCTCATGTTGCTTTCCCTTTTTCTCCTCTTACACTTTTGGGCTCTTTTGGTAGGTTAAAACTCACATAAAACAAAAGAAAATTTTGAAGGGAGGATAAGCAAATTAGGTGGAAAAAGAGAAATCCGAGATACTTGTGCTATCGTGCTTTTGATGTGAAGTATGAATATTCGAAAATGATATAAAAATATTATATGTAGAAAAATTAGCATTTAAAATCGTAAAATTATTCTTAATATATGCTAACTTTTTTTTGAAATCGAACTCATAGTTTGTGGGTTAATAGATTTTACTAAATATATTCTAGGTAAGACTGCGTTTGATGGGGCTCGAATTTAGGAACTTTCCCAAAGTTTTAAGTTGCTTTAGCGCTTGAAAATCACGGTCCAGATGAACATTCAGACAAAGTAGTTCCTTTCATATTGGGTCCTTCCAAAGCCCTTCATATCCTTCGCATAATTTAAATTGAGGTTAATTGCATTGTTCACTAAAACTACAAAAAATTGCAAAAATAACGGATCTACTTTATGCGCATGTTATCACAAAATAGCACGCTTAAAATTATATTTATACACACACATACAAGCAAGCAGATATTAAAAACTAGTACAGAAGAGAGGCAAGGCAACACTCTCCATCTCAAATATTAAGACATAAAAATAGCTTCATAATGAAGCTCAAACACCACAACAACTACTGCACTAAAGTTACTATAGCAGAGAGAAACTAAAAAACAAAAACAACGAGGATAAATTTTTGAATTATCAAACAGTGTAGGGTTGCTGTATTGTATCAATGTCCAGCCCCTTGAGCTTCACCACTGATTCCCCATGCCCCTTTAATGTATTCGGCTCTCTAAGCCTGAACAAACAATCAAAAAGAAAAATGAAACATTGATTAAATCCTATAGTATGTTAATTACTGGCTCACTGGACTATATTAGTTATTTATATTTTTTTTGAGAATACGCAATAGGCGATCGCTTATTGTTGCTTATATTATGAAAATAAAGCGTTCGTATTTACAACCAGTAATCACATTTCCAATTAAAAAGAAAAATAGAAAATAAAAATAAGAATGATGTATGACAGTTACAATTTTCCTACAACTTTACCCCACTCGATCAGATTATGTCATTAACAATTATTGCTCCACTCGAGCATCCTTTTGATGATTCTTGTGGCAATAGCTCGATGATTTGAGGCAACTCCGTTGAAGATCCGGTTATTTCTTTCCAACCAAAGAAATCACGACCCGGTTAACCAAGTAAAATCTCAACGCTTTCTTGTGGTTGAATCCATGTAGTTTCCAGTTTGTAGCCAGAAGTCTAATGTTAATGTCCCATTGTAAAGTATGGTAATATTTTTCGTTTGCACTAGGTAGCTCCATACCTTGTTTGAATATTCACATTGGCTAAGGATGTGATCGGTTGTCTCTGCCACTTTCTTGCATAGATAGCATATAGACGGCCCCATTATGCCTCGTTTCTGTATATTTGGGAATGTCAGAATCTTATTATTTAACGCTAACCAAGCAAAGATCCTCAACTTTAGGGCACCTTAGATCTTCCACAATATTTGTGCCCATGCACATTGGATCCCTGGATTTATAATGAAATCATAAGCCGACCCTGTAGTGAACTCGGCATTGCTAGTTCATCTCCACGTGGGTTTATATTACTTTCTAAGGATGCATGGAAAACCGGGGTTGGTTGGATTAGATCTTTAATGAAGAAAGAAGAAATCGAATCGGGAATGTTCTTGATGCCATTTGCATCTACTATATTATATAGTTGTCTTAGAAGCGAGGTCCAACTAACCGTTAGTAATCTCAGCATACAAAATTAGAAAATACTTTTGAAGGATATAGCAACTTACCACGATAGGGATGGTGATCGAGACGGCATATATCTACATGCCAAAAATACACAATTCAGTTGATTCATCATTGTTTTCAATAGAGTTTTGAGATAAATCGCTCGAATCGTCAGTTAATATGATAGAGTATTAGGATATTGATAGAGTATTAGCAAGATAATTAAAAGTGATCACTCAATGCATGGCTACGATTAGTTCATTAAATGAGTAGTTAGAATAGATCTAACGGCTAGTTAGCTAGTGGCTTAGATTAACTCAAATGTATTATAAATAGGGTCTTGTGTAATCTCCTATTTAATGAAAAACATAATTACTCTTCTTTCTTCTACTCTTCTCAAACTCTCTCTCTCCCTCAACATGGTATCAAACCTTTAATATTTTTCAAAAAAAATATCACCTCAAGAAGAAAATAATACCTCAAGAAGCTCTATTTTTCTCCAAATTCTTCAAAAAAATTTCTCTCAAAAAGTCCAAATTCAGTCTATATAAACTGAATTTCTTCCCTCAAAAACCCTAAAACACAAAATTCCTCCTTTTGTCTTTTATCTCAGATTCATTCCTCTCTACAAAAATTTCTTTCTTTTCTCTCAAGACTTAATCTTGACATTTCTTTCCCCTCTCTTTTCCACAATCCACAAATAAACCTAAACACAAAACACTCAAGAATTTCTCAAATTCAACAGAAAAAAAAGAGAAATTCAATCTTTTTCAAAACAAACTTGGTCCCATTCCTTTCTTTCCCAAAAAAATTCAGCATTTTTCATATCCAACTAATGCAACTCGATTCTTGCCTAACCAAACCAATCAACCAAAACCCTAATCAAGAACATCTCAAATCCAGGTGATTTCAACCCTTTTTCTCTTTTTTCCTTTCCTTTCAATTACTCTGGATGGCACCTACATCAACGACATGATGATTCATCGGTTAGTATTTCAATGACCAAACCAATCACCTTTTCTCATCAAATTACCACCAAATTAACCGATTCAAACTACCTAATCTGGAAATTTCATATTCAAACCATTATCGAAGGTCATGGAGTTGGTGATTTCCTTGACCCTACAACTGATCCACATCCCAAAACCCTAACCGAAACCACAAACAATGTTTTCAGAACAGTCCCCAATCCAGCTTACAAAGACTGGCATCGCCAGGACAAGCTGATACTAGGCTGGATTCTGTCATCCGTAATAGAAGCAGTTGTGGCACAGCTCATCAGCTACACGACAACTGCCTCTGCCTGGACTGCTCTTGCTCGACGATACCAGGCCTCTTCAAAAGCTCGTCGACACGAACTGAAAAACCAACTCCAAAACATGAAACAGGGAGGCATGTCTTGTTCTGAATATTTGAGCAAGATGAAGTACCTTGCTGATCAATTAGCAACGATTGGTTGCCCTGTCGAAGAAGAAGATCTTGTCGACTTCTGCCTAAATGGCTTAGGGCCAGAATACGAGAGTTTTGTCACGGTGATAAATCAACGCGCCGATGAAGTATCGTTTCTAGAATTCTCTAGAAGTTTGATCAATCAGAAACAAGTGCTGGCTCGAAATAGATCTATCGCCATTAATTTCTCTCAGTTCTCAAGCTCGAACGGCGCCTCTTCTTCTTCTCAAACCTTCTCCTCGGTCGTATCGGCTTCGAATGGAAGTGGCTCACAAGTGCATGGTGCACCGACCGCCTATTATACTCAGTATGGGCCTTCCTATAATGGGCCGGCTAATTCCGATTTTAATGGGCCTTTTTTGAACCAATATTAATCCAGTCTCCAACCTGGTCCATATCAGCCCAATTTTCAAGTGGGCCCGTCTCAAAATTCTATCTTGGGCCCGATTCCAAATCAACAAATTTTTGACGCACTGCCACCCAATTGATAAACACTCGGTTTTCTAATAATCGGAGAAACAATAAAAATCGAGACAAACGCAATAATAATCCTAATAATACTAGTAATAATGATAACTATAATCGCAAGAAGGTGCGATGTCAGATCTGCAAAATTCCTGGTCACACTGCAGATATATGTCACGTAACAACAATAGCAACAACAACAACAACAACAATCAACCGCAAGCCAACACGCTCTACGCTCCACCAACCATTACCGATGGATGGTATCTCGACTCAGGTGCCACAAAACATTTGACTTCTCAATTCGCCAACCTAAACTCACACACTCCATATCTTGGCACCAATCAAATTCGTGTCGGGAATGGAGCAGGTTTGAAAATTAATAATCTTGGTCAGACTCATTTTAATTCTTCTACACGTGATTTACAACTTAATAATGTCTTACATGTCCCCTAAATAACCAAAAACCTAATAAGCATTTCTCAATTTACAAAAGATAATCAAGTTGTTATTGAATTTAATCTGTCTTCTTCTCTTATTAAGGACTTAGTAATTGGAACCCCGCTTCTCAAGGCTTCCCTTGATAATGGATTGTATCGACTACCCTCTACCTCTCACAAGCAACTTGTGGCCTTCTTTGGAGTCAAGGCGCCCGCTGAAGTTTGGCACCGACGTTTTGGCCATATATCGTCTAGTGTCATTAGTAATTTAATTTCACATAATAAACTTAGTGTATCATCTAAGAAAATATCATTGTGTGATGCTTGTTGTGTTGGGAAAATGCATAAACTATGTTTTAAACATTCGAATATTCGCTCTTGTGAACCTTTAGAATTAGTACATTCTGATGTGTGGGGGCCTTCTCCAATTATCTCTAACTCTGGCTCACGTTACTTTGTAATTTTTATCGATGATTTTTAGCGTTTTACTTGGATATATTTCTTCTCGTCTAAATCACAGGTGCCACAAATCTTCGCCCTCTTCAAAGAAAGAGTTGAGAACCTTCTCTCTCGATCCATAAAGACGCTTCAAACGGATGGCGGCACCGAATTTCTACCAATTCGACGCATGTTTCCTTCCATCACACACATCACCTCCTGCCCACACACACCGGAGCAGAACGGACGCACTGAACGAAAACACCGTCACATTGTGGACCTCTCCCTCTCCACCATGACTTTCGCTTCCATTCCACAAACCTTTTGGGATGATATCTTCTATAGTATCGTCCACCTCATCAACAACCTTCCCAACACAAACTCTCCCCGATCCTCTCCATACCAGATTCTTTTTCACAAAGAACCTGATTATTCCCTCTTTCGAATTCTTGGCTGTCGATGCTTTCCCTACACAAGACCATACAATTCACACAAGCTCGAACTCCGCTCCATGCCGTGTGTTTTTCTCGGTTACTCTCCTTCTCACAAAGGCTACAAATGTCTTCATCTTCCCACAAACCGACTATACATTAGTCGACATGTCGTGTTTGATGAAAATCATTTTCCCTTTCAACATCTCTCGACAAATCCGTCACCCTCCAACCCACATACTACTCTCTCTCTTCTTGAAACCACTCCTCCCATCATAACAGCATCTTCCGCACCCTCCCTTCCCGAACCACAACCATCAATTCATCCCATGGCCACTCGAACACATGATAACACTCGCAAAGTCAAGAAACACACCGACTTTGTCGCCTACACCTCCACCAAACATCCCATCTGTACATCTCTGCTTCCTGATGAAATTGAGCCTACTTGCTTCACAAACGCGAACAAACACCCCAAATGGCGCACTGCCATGGAAGAAGAATTTTATGCCCTTCTTCAGAACAAGACTTGGACCTTAGTACCACCCAACTCCATGCAAAATTTTGTCGGGTGTAAATGGGTATTTAAAATCAAGAAAAACTCTGATGGCTCTATCCAACACTACAAAGCTCGCCTTGTTGCCAAAGGATACCACCAAGAAGAAGGTATCGACTATACTGAAACATTCAGTCCCGTTGTTAAACCCACCACAATTCGTGTTCTTCTTACCATTGCTAATGGCGAACTCGAAGAAACGGTTTTTATGCAACAACCACCAGGCTTCTCGGACCCTACTAGGCCCCATTATGTGTGCCAACTTCACAAAGCGCTTTACGGCCTCAAACAAGCTCCTCGCGCATGGTTTCACAAACTCAAAACTACTCTATCTAGTCTTAGCTTCGCAAGCTCAATTTCTGATCCCTCTCTTCATTCGCAAGAAAGATAATGACCTAACCTTCATTCTTGTATACGTTGATGATATCCTTATCACTGGGAACAACAACTCGATCATCCAAACTCTCGTCAATGATCTTCATTCCCAATTCTCGCTCAAAGATCTTGGCCCACTTCGCTACTTCCTTGGCATTGAAGCTCAAACTTCTCCCGAGGGCATTCTTCTTTCCCAACCTCAATACATTCTCAACCTTCTCCAAAAAGCCAAAATGGATGGCCCAAAACCTTACCCCTCGCCTATTCTTGAAGGAGAACAACTCTCCAAATTCGATGGCGAAACCATGGACAACCCTACGCTCTATCGAAGTGTTGTTGGGGCCTTCAATATACCACATCACACGCCCTGAGATCTCGTTCGCCGTCAACAAGGTCTCTCAATTCATGCACTCCCCAACAACCACACATTGGACCGCGGTTAAGCGCATTCTTCGCTATCTCAAAGGAATGATCACTCTAGGGCTCCAACTACACCCCGCGACATCTCTCTTTCTTCAGGCCTTCTCTGATACTGATTGGGCAGGTTGCCCCGATGACCGGTGCTCTACCACAGGCTACTGTGTCTTCCTTGGCCCAAATCTAATCTCGTGGAGTTCCAAGAAACAAGGGACCGTCTCTCGCTCTAGTACCGAGGCTGAGTATCGTAGCCTTACCATCGCTACCCAAGAAATCGTGTGGCTCCAATCCTTTCTCTTCGAACTTCACATCGCTCAAACACGACCCCCGTCCTATGGTGCGACAACATTGGTGCTACTTAGCTTGCTCAAAACCCGGTGTTTCATTCCCGCACTAAACATATCAGCATCGATTTTCATTTTGTTCGTGAGCTCACAACTTCAAAGCAGCTACTTGTCCAATTCATCAGCACCAAGGATCAGATCGCGGATGTTCTTACGAAGGGATTATCTACTCCACGTTTTCAACTACTACGTCGCGCACTCACCGTTCGAGAACCGGTTTCGCTTGAGGTGGGGTGATAGAGTATTAGGATATTGATAGAGTATTAGCAAGATAATTAAGAGTGATCACTCAATGTATGGCTGCGATTAGTTCACTAAACGAGTGGTTAGAATAGACCTAACGGCTAGTTAGCTAGTGGCTTAGATTAACTCAAATGTATTATAAATATGGTCTTGTGTAATCTCCTATTTAATGAAAAATATAATTACTCTTCTTCCTTCTACTCTTCTCAAACTCTCTCTCTCTCTCAACATAATATAATGCCAATTGGTTCTTTCACTAGATTTGGTAGTTCCTGCACTCAGATTTAAGAATCAATGAATTAAATTTTCAAAGAATCACAGAAATAATCCAAAAGAACTACAATTTACTACTAATTACCTGGTTTACAGTACTCAGCGTCTGAAACTCAAAGCCATTATTACTCTGTTCAAATTTCTTTCAAGAACACACAAAAAAAAAATCACCACCAAAAAGGGGTTGGAATTGGAATCAAACAATATCATCTCAGCTCTGTTTCTGAATCAACACGACAAGTCTCTTCTCAATATTTATTAATAAATTAAAGTGATTTACGAAGCAGATGACAAATCATTCTTCCTAATTTTCTAATTTGTTTTTGACAACCAAAAGAAAAAAAAATAGAGAAACAGAGAGAGAAACAATTTAAATTTATTTCCTTGTAAGTTAGGTACAAGCTTGTAGAGGTCAATAATAACATAAGAAACAAAACTAAATGGACAGACAAAACTACTACAAGTAGGAATGACTTTGATTAACTATCCAGTAAGTAAGTCGAGTTTATATGAGATACAGCTCTGCCTTGAGGTTTTTTTGGGCCGAAGGCGAGCAAAGAGCAAATAAGGAGGCGCAAGGTGGCAGGCTCAATCTTCCTCCTCCTGTCCGCCGCCGGCCTGAGCGGCGCCGGCGGGCAGTCCGTCAGTAGCTTGATTTTGGACATGGGAGTCAGAAAGCCAGCTCTCCTCCTCTTGATGGGCGCCGGCGGACACTCGGTGAGAGGCTTGATTCTGTGATCCTTGTACGTGGGAATCATACAGTCCGCCTGAGTGTCGCCATGATTTCTTCTCTTCTTCACCGGAGCTGGCGGGCACTCGAACACAGGTTTGCTCCGCTGCGAGATGGGAGTCAGAAAGCCCGCCTGCTCTTCACTCTCAAAAGGCTTTGATTCTTTGATTAAGCTGGCGATTGAGTTCGTCATGGACGGAGAAACAGAACTCGAGAGAGAGAAGAAATCATGGCGACACTCTCAAAAGGCATTTAGTCAGAAAGCCCACCAGCTCCAGTGAAGAAGAGAAGAAATCATGGCGACACTCAGGCGGACTGTATGACTCCCACATCCAAGGATCACAGAATCAAGCCTCTCACCGAGTGTCCATGAAGAGGAGGAGAGCCGACTTTCTGACTCCCATGTCCAAAATCAAGCTACTGACGGACTGCCCGCCGGCACCGCTCAGGCCGGCGGCGGACAGGAGGAGGAAGATTGAGCCTGCCATCTTGCGCCTCCTTATTTGCTCTTTGCTCGCCTTCAGCCCAAAAAACCTCAAGGCAGAGCTGTATCTCATATAAACTCGACTTACTTACTGGATAGTTAATCAGAGTCATTCCTACTTGTAGTAGTTTTGTCTGTCCATTTAGTTTTGTTTCTTATGTTATTATTGATCTCTACAAGCTTGTACCTAACTTACAAGGAAATAAATTTAAATTGTTTCTCTCTCTGTTTCTCTATTTCTTTTTTTTTCTTTTGGTCGTCAAAAACAAATTAGAAAATTAGGAAGAACGATTTGTCATTTGCTTTGTAAATCACTTTAATTTATTAGTAAATATTCAGAAGAGATGTCTGTTGATTCAGAAACAGAGCTGAGATGATATTGTTTGATTTCAATTCCAGCCCCTTTTTGATGGTGATTTTTTTTTTTCTTGGAACAGAGTAATGATGGCTTTGAGTTTCGGACGCTGAGTGCTGTAAATCAAGTAATTAGTAGTAAATTGTAGTTCTTTTGGATTTTTTTTGTGATTCTTTGAAAATTTAATTCATTGATTCTTAAATCTGAGTGCAGGAACTACCAAATCCAGTGAAAGAACCAATTGGCATTGTATTAGCTGACGATTCGAGCAATTTATCTCAAAACTCTATTCAAAACAATGATGAATCAACTGAATTGAGTGACAAAGGTCAGTTCTTGTTTTGTAATTTTTGTTATTTATCGGAAAATTCTAATTCTTGTTTTTATTTTTATTTATGCAGAGGTGACATTTGGAAATACGATAGAGCACAAAAACAGGGTTTTCTCTGAATCATCAAATGGGGAAAATATACCCAAAAATGAGGCTTCAAAACTGGAATCAAACGTGGCATAATCTAAATATTTAATCGCGATATTACTATATTAATAAGCAATTCAGACCGTTTTAATATAAAGATAATTCATATAAAGATATGAAGGGTAGATTTGTAAATTTGAATTATGAAAGGGTATAAATAAATGCTTCGTTTTAAACTCGTACCAGCATCATACTTTTCATGATTGACCCTCATTTGCTTTTCAACTCGCCTGACATGTTAGTATAAATAAATCAAATGAATTTTCAGCAACTGGCGGAATAATTATCAGATCACACAAATACGACGGAAGAATCATCAAAGGCCCAACTTCAAGCATTATCCATGAGATCAGGGGTCTTAATGCAAAATTTAGGCTCTTTACTTCTTGAACTTGGTCGCACTGTTATTTTATTATTTATTTGTACTTTTTGTGCACCTTTTTTTATCTTTTTCTTTTGCGTGCTGAGTAGCGAAACCATGCATTGCCGTTCTTTTGATGACATCGTAGCACAAGTAGTAGTAGGGAAAATGTTGAAAATCCCCCTAACATTTTGAATATTTTAGAACACCCCTATGTTTTATCGATATCCTCTTTTAGTCCCTACAAACTTTTCTTGGACCAGAATACTACTTTGTTCAGCCAGAAATAATAAGAAGGGAATACTACTTTAGAAAAATATAACTAAAAGAAAAAAATGAAAACGGAAATAAAATCATAAAATTTAAAAGCGAATAATATTTTGCATAAAAGTACATTTATATAATATAAAATTATCAAACAAAATAATGTTCCCTAACCCCCACCCCCCCCCCCCCCCAATCCCATCTTTTTCGATGCCTTCAAAACCCCCCTATCTTTTTAGCCTTTCTCAGAACCCCCCTATAATATTATCAAAAATTCCCTCTTATTTAGTTATATTTTTGATAATATTCAGAAAAATTAGAATTTTTTTGAAGGAATCTAAAAAGATAGTGTTTTCTTGATAATATTCAGAAAACTTAGCGGGTTTTTGAAAAACTTCCCTAAAAAAACCTTTCTTGTTATCTCTCATACACATAATATCATTTTCACAAACATCCTTTCTGACGTAACCAGATCCCGTGGTGCCGTCACATCAAACCGACACAGACCACCAAAGAGAACAACAGCAAGAACAAACAACAGATCCAGCTGGAAACAACTCTCTCTCTCCAGTTCGAGCCGTGACTGGAGAGCAAGGAGGAGTGAGAGTGGTACCGATACGGGTGGTGGCCGTACCGGTTCTCGCTAGGTTTCTCAGCAAGCGCCAGCTGGCAGAGGGAGTAATAATAATCCTGGTGGGAGTTCTCAAGTTGGGAGAAATTTCATTCCCTCTGAAAGATCAGGTGATTTTCTGTCTAGTATATGTAAAAGTTAAAAATAATTTTCCAATATTATGTTAGGAGGGTCTGGTTAAACGTGTATTAAATTGCGACGTAAATTTTGAGGAGTTGATGTTTATAATTTATTTTATGAGATTTACCGTAGTTTTTGAAAAATTCTTGGCATTTATTGGTGGATAATTTACATACTAAAGTACTGATTTATCTTAATGTGATCTGTGATGGTTGAGTACTGGTCTGGATCTCAGTACTCTTTATCTTTTTCTTTACTTTAATTTGTTTAATTGATTCGTTAGAATTATTATTATTATTATTATTATTATTATTATTATTATTATTATTATTATTATTATTATTATTATTACTACTACTATTTATTATTATTTTTAATAATAATAATTGTTGTTGTTATTATTATTATTATTATTATTATTATTATTATTATTATTTACAGAACAACCTAACGGTTCAGCGAATTTGCTTAGACAAGTTTTGCCAGCTGTATCTGAAATGGTAACTTCTAGAAATTTAAATATAAGGAGAGGCCCTTCATCTTATCAAGTAAGGATTATTTATAATTTTTAAATTTCCTAATACTTGTTAGGTTTTTATATGATTGAACTTTTTCAACATTTGTTGTGTTTGTGGTTATTACTGCATTTGAGATGAAAGTTGAGATTATCTTGTTTATAATTTTTAAATTTCCTAATTATCAGTATTATCTTTGGATGATATTTTGGTACTTATTTCCTTTTTAAAAAAATAATAGTAATAATACTGATAATTATTATCATTAATATTTTTATCATCATGTAGGCTAATCATGTTGACCCGTTTGAATTTGATGAAGATGCACAGCCTCCTCCTAGAATCGTACGTGGAAATTGGCGCCGTTTATCTGAGCAAGTAAGACTTATAATAATGTATAATCATTAGATACATGTGAAATTCTTTAATAGATACATGTGAAAACAAATTTAAAATCAGACATAATTTGACCTACGTTTACGCTGCATCTAAATGATATGAACAAAAGTGATGGTTCATTTTTTTGTGTTGTTTACTGCTCTTGTTATGTTCTTATATTTTTCTATCTTTCGATGTTATTTATGGAATGGCACTTAAATTCTTAATTTCAGGAAACAATTGTTGTTTTGTAGGCTAGGAACTCGAATGATTGAAATAATCCTGATGACTCAAGAGAAGGTTCTAGTTCTAAACGTCAAAGGTAATTTTAAATTTTAACGTACTAGATTTTGCATAATCTCTTTCTTTTTCTTTTGGTTCTGAGTTCCATAAATGAGGTTTAATTTGAGGTCCCGTTAGTAGAGTAAATTGGATAAAATGAAGAGTAATTGACACCTACTTTTCTCACAAGTAGTTCCCCAAATTAGTTTCTTATTGACATTGTTTCTATCAATCAAGATCTCTAATGCTACTTTTTTTTTTTTAAATGTATCCTTTTCTTATGCAGAAATAATGAATGATTTTGCAGGTCTTATGTGAATGAGCTAAGGGAGTTGGCTTGTTTTTTGGTGGCATAAATGAAACTTCATTTGGTTGTATGCCAACCATTTTGAGTATGAAAGATTTAGTGTACGGTTTATAACCGTTTAGTTTTTAGTTTATGTAAATGGCGAATGTCGAGCGCCGACGGCTTGTTGGCACAGAACAAGCCGGTATGAAAGTTGCTAAGACTTTCTGTAACACTTTCTGTAAGTTTAATGTTTTAATGGAATTGCAAATTGAATGATTGTTCATCTTGTTTTTTTCGTTTTGAGTAACACTAAATGAATGATACGAAGAACATGCCAAATTAACTTTAATATAATTGTCTGATGCGGATTACATCTTCTAATCGATAAACTAATTGGGTTTGGGCCAATGGCCCATTTGGTTTTGCATGAGAGTTTTCATATTTTTTTTTTGTTTGTTTGAATTATTATTCATTTATCTGATCATCAAACTTAGTTATGTTTTATTCTAAATTGTGTCTTGAAGCCTAGCTTCTGAATGTATTTTCTTTGGAGATTATTGGAGTTTGTGCTATTTTTCGTGATTTATTTTTTGAAACAGTGCAATCATTATTTTAGTATTAAGTTAATATATTGAATTTGAGGCCATTATCTTTCTGAGTTTGATCCTATAACTTGACATTGTGTTTAAAGTATGTTTTATAAATTGTTTTGAAACACCATAGTCAAACTACAAATTTTGTGTGTTTTAGTAGTCGGAGAACCAGATGATGGGTGCTGAAATGAGAGTTACTTTCAGCTTGCTGAATGCCTTGAGAAATTCATTGAAATTGAATGGGGCATCTTTGACCAAAATGCTGGTCATCGTTTTCACGATTGTGGAGAAGTCTTTGATGAACCATCGGTAGAAGCAAGCGTGTCTCAGAAAGCTTCTCACTAGAAAGTTTCTCACTCCTTTCACTGACACAGGAGGTAGCATCTTTTCAATTATCTCGATCTTTGACGAACTTACATTTCTCCTGGTTGAGTACTAGATGTGTCTCTTCGCATCTTTTCAACATCCGGGAAATGTTGGACATACATGAGACAAAATGAGTCGCCATACACCGAAAAGTCATCAATGCAGCCTCCATAATTTCTCAATGAAGTACGAAAAAATTGCCATGATTGCCCTTTGGAAGGTCGTAGGTGCATTGCAGATCCCAAATGGCATTCTTTGATAAGCAAAGGTTATGTTAGTTTCTCTTGGTCCTCCAGATGGATCGTGATTTGAAAGAAACTGGAGTAGTCTGTCGAGAATACTTGTGCTTGCCAGCCTTTCAAGCATCATCGATAAATGGCAACAGGAAATAATCCTTTCAAAACCCCTTGTGTAGCCGACGGTAGTCGATACACATCCTCCGGACCTCCAACCAGTGAGTACTCTCGTTGCGATTGAACTCGTCGTTCTCATTCCGCACCACGGGCATAAGACTCATCGACTTACTGTCGAATATCAGACAGATAATCCCCCGCTTTAAGAAACTTTATTACCTCATTCTTTAAGACTTCCTTCATATATGGGTAAAGTATTAGTGGTTTAGTAGATCTTGTTTTGGTTTAATTGAGTTCTTATTTCAATAATCTGCCTTGTGTTTGAAAGACAGACCCACAAGGCAGACTTGGACTGACGAGGCACTGAAGTAGTTCGGAGTTACTCGAGAAAAATCTAGAAGCGTCACGAATCGTAACGGGTTGAAACCTAAGTTGAGCATCTCCGGGGGTATGGACACGACAGTTCACTATGGAAGCCGTCTCTGCTATTGAAGGACGAGTCCCCTCACAATTTGAACCAGTACATGAGATCGAAATCCAAAGGACTCAATAATTAAAACTAAATGAATGCACTGAATCCTAGAACCTTCAAGCCGAGTAACAACCAGTGCTAGTCCTCGACTGTGGTGTGTACTGGGGTAACTACTTTTCAAAATACCTAACTGCGGTTGTATCAATTTGGTTATTGTATTATAGTTCAGACAAAATCGATTGATTTTAGGTTTTAAGAGTTGAAATTAAATAAAAAAGAAATGAAAAAGAAAGGATTGTCTGGACGGGCGCGGGAAAAGTGAAGGTCTGGTTGTACAGAGTAGTCGAAGTCTAGGGTTTTGATTGGTTTCGTAGTAGATCTGTGTGTCCTCCTCTTCCTTGTTGTTGTCCTCCTTCCTCCTGGTTGATGGGGGTTCCGCTTTTGTATAAGCGAAGCCGAGTTGCAACTGTTAATCACCATGCTCCGTCTTTTAGGCGCCGCGATCTGTCACTTATCGCGGTGTTAGCCCTGGAGGAGAGAACCCTTTACATTCTGTGAAGGTCTGTTAGTTTCCCCGAGGACGTTGGACTACTCGCGTGACTCAGATAGCACAGTCTCATCCTCTATTATGATATAAAGATATATTGTCTCTTTTGGCAAAAAAAAAATTTATTAGTCTCATCCTCTAGATCAGTATAATGAGACTTCTACATTCAACTATTTTATATTTATTTTCTCTTGTTTAATGTAAGGTATATTGCGGTGAATACAATAAAGGTATAATGTTTAGAATGTAAGGTATATTATTGGGAATATAAATGTATAATGTTTATAATCTAAGATATATTGTTGTAAACACAAAAAATAGAAATAGAAATCAAAATAAACTATGAAACTTTTGGCTAAAATATATAGGAGTCCGGGAGCCAATAATATGGGCCAGTTGAAACTTTGGGCTGAAATATATGGGAGCCACTACGAGCTAATTAAAAAAATATTCAAGTGTATGTGATGACTCCCAATTTAGTCTCCCATCTTATTGGGAGGTAATAGGAGCTAAATAAGATGGGAGATACAAATCTTTTTTCTTGATATTATCATTCCTTCATACCACATTTTATTCTTAATTAACCTCCAATTAAAACTTATAAAGCTCTTGCATGATGCATCTAATGTAACATCAAAAGAGAAAATATAACCATTCATATTAAATCAATGAAGTGGTTAAATTTTATTCATATCAAAATAATACAACAGTTTTATTATATAAATTTTAACTTTTCTTTAACTATATACCATATGAACTGATAATATTTTTTAATTTATCAGTTTTCTTCCAAGTGATATTAATTTTTTTATTTATTCTTTGTAAGTCTATTTTTTCAATTATCCATTTCATGAAGTAATACTTTTGCAATAAGGGAAGGAGCTAGGCAAACTCTTATCCTAAAGTTGCTCTCATCCTAGCTTAACATGGCAAAATTCATGATCAAAGTCTTTTTCATGAAGTTTTTATGTTGATGTAGCATGTGAATTTTCTTTTTCTTTCTTTTTTTTTTGTTACTTTTGTTTTCTTTTTTGCATATGTAATTTAATCAAGGTATATGAGATCCCCATTCATTTACTCATGCCGCTTTCACTTGTTCTTCTTTTACACTTTTGGGCTCTTTTGGTAGGTTAAAACTCACATAAAACAAAAGAGAATTCTGAAAGGGAGGCTAAGCAATTAGGGGGAAAGAGAAAATTCCGAGATACTTGTGCGATGTGCTTTTGGTGTGAAGTATGGATATTGGAAAATGATATCAACTGAAAAAAAAAAAGTATTGTACATAGAAAAATTAGCATTCAAAATGGTAAAATTATTCTTAATATATGCTAACTTTTTTTTGAGATTGAACTCATAATTTGTGGGTTAATAAAATTTGTTAAATATGTATTATACAAAATTACTTTTGTCGAGACTCGAACTTGGAGAGATGAAACTATAGAGTGCGCTTAATGGGACCCATAGGGGTTCCAATAAAACAGTTTCTACTTACTTTTTTGAGAGAAATTGACTAAACAATTTCTACTAAACCATTTTTCTTGAGAGAAATTGACCATATATATTTAATAAACAACTTCTAGTAACATTCTCTATGTCTTTCGCATTAAAAAAAAACATTTTCTATGTCTTTGCCCTTTTTTTTATCTCACATTCCGATAACCTTTTCTATGTCTTGCCTTTTTTCATCTCACGTTCTTACCTCTCCCAATTCTCCTATTATCTATCTAGCATCTCTTGCTTCATCTTCACCCGATCACTCCATCCTTTCACCTTCATATCTTCTCACTCCAATCTCCTCCACTTATCTATTTTTAATACCTCTATTTTTCTTTTTTATCTTGAAAATCATCACGGTCCACAAGATGAACATGCGGGCAAAGTCGTTCCTTTCATATTGTTTGTCCTTCCAATGTCCTTCATATGCTTTCGCATAATTTAAATTGGGGTTAGTTGCATAGTTCACTAAACTTAAATTTCTTTTGCAAAAATAACATATCTTTGTATAAGCAAATTATATTTATATATACACACACAAACAAGTAGACATTAAAAACAAGTACAGAAGAGAGGCAAGGCAACACTCTCCATCTCAAATTTTAAGACATAAAAATAGCTTCATAATGACGCTCAAACACCACAACAACTACTGCACTCTAAAGTTACTATAGCAGAGAGAAACTAAAAAACAAAAATAAAAACAAAAACAAAGATAAATTTTTGAATTATCAAACAGTGTAGTGTTGCTGTATTGTATCAATGTCGAGCCCCTTGAGCTTCACCACTGATTCCACATGCCCCTTTAATGTATTCAGCTCTCTAAGCCTAAACAAACAATCAAAAAGAAAAATGAAACATTGATTAAATCCTATAGTATGTTAATTACTGGGGTCCACTGGTCTATATTAGTTATTTAGGTTAATGCTTATGCTTTTATGTGAAAATGGTGATGTGATGTATGTACCTTGCGACCTCAGCGCGTCTTTTGGCTTGCTCTGCAATTTCAGACAGCTCTCTATAACTGGTTCTTTCATTAAAAAGAGTGGCGGTTTCAGGAGGCTGGAGACCGTGAAGTGTTCTTTGAGCCATGGCCCATTGTGCCTCTCTCTCCTCTCTCCCGTAATCCTTCTTTGTCGTAAATGCAGTCTAAAATTTAATGAAAACAAACAAGATCAGAATATAGAATGGAATATCAGCATGCCGTTCAAACTTTATCTTCTTTAATTTCTAGAATATGAAATATATCTGAACCTTGTTTTCAAGGAGATTGTCCCAAGCTTTGCCACTGAGTGCATATCGGATGAGGAATTTGAACCAGTCAAGAGGCACAAAAGACACAAGGCTATATAACCATATAATTCCAGCCCATCCCCATCCTATTCCTTTTATACGAGCAAACCCCCAATCTGCATACACCGCAATCACTGTCGCAACCTACAATTTTTTACATAATTTCAACAATTTGCAGTTGCATACTATAAAGAGAACTCACAATTTTAACATTTTGACAGGATTCACATGAGTTACCATCTAGGGAAATATGAAAAAAGAGAGTTACCAGTTGAGCAATTACAAAGGCGCCGAGTAAAAGAAGACCAGGGCGCTCTATAAAACACCAGCTTCTAGACCTTGTAACAAATATAAGAGCTTGACTGATAATACTAACTTGAAGATACAGTGCAGCCATCATTTCGTCATCGTTGTGCCTAATTGACTTAACTCCAAACTTATCCTATAAAACAAAAAGAAAAGAAATTAGTTCAATTTCCTTTTTGGCCTTTCGATTTTTTTTTTAACTTACGGTGAAAAAGTCAGTGTCACGCATTGCCCAGAAAAATATAACTGTCATTAATGCTAAGTAACTGCCGAAGACGACTCCAGTGGCAAAAATCTCGTTCAACTTCCAACTGTCAGGCATTGGGGATGGTTTCACTCGATCCTTTGATATTGTCATTATTGTCCCTAAATTAGTAGGCCATGAATAGACTGAGGAAGTTGTACAAAAAATTCAAAGAGTGAATTTTATGTGGGGAAAACTTACCATCATTCAGTATTGCGATGATTAACACCATGAAAGGTGAGAAGTCGAACTTCCATATCAATGCTATTAGCATGAATCCAACCTAAATTAAATGAAGAAAAAGACCCTTAATAATTTTGTCATAACTACAGCAACTTAAATAATTCTTTTGAAGGATATAGCAACTTACAACGATACGGATGGTGATGGAGACAGCATATATCTGCACAGCAGAGAAAGTACATAATTAACATCAATGCATCATAAATATTAAATAACACAAATTTATACAGCCTATATTTGATTGAGCACCTTACGGAAAATTTACGCTACAGGATTTCCGCACCATTAGCAACAAATAATGAAATATATCTTCTTCATCCATTAGAAAAAGAAGAATATACTTACAGTGTAATTCTTCATCCGTTGAAAAATGGCACGGCTGGTGAGCACTGCACTAATGATCACACTAAGGCCCGGTTCGGTCAGCACAATATCCGATGCGCCCCTGGCCGCATCAGTCGCATCAGCAACCGCAATGCCAATGTCAGCTTTTTTCAGCGCTGGTGCATCATTAACTCCATCACCTGTCATGCCGCATATGTGCTTCCTCTCTTGCAACTTCTTGACTATTTCATACTTGTGCTCTGATATTGTGTTTATTCAGAAAAACAGGAAATTGTGTTTATTTAATTGCGTCTTACCTATATTGGATCAGTACTGTCACTATGTACACTATTGTTTGTGTATGTACCTGGAAACACGCCAGCGAAGCCATCAGCCTTCTCAATCAATTCGTCTACTGGTAAAGAAGCCAAAGATGCATCCTTATTTTGGCTAAGTAATGAAGAAGAGGGATACATGTTTGTGCCCATTCCAAGCCTCCTGCCTGTTTCCTTCGCAATTGCGAGTTGATCACCTGAAATCGTTACATACTTTTATCAATATCTAACCAATAATGAAAAATTAAAAATCATGCTACTGCAACTTTTGGAAATTAAAGTTAACTTACCAGTGATCATTTTTACATTAACACCAAGGTTAAGGGCTCTGCGAATAGTTTCAGCACTGTCATGTCTTGGGGGATCAAAAAGAGGCAATAAGCCTACAAACTGCCATGGTCCACCAGGACTTTCTTTTGTTTTCTCCGGTACTTCCTGAAATAAAATTAAGAAACGTTATAAAAATTTTAACTTCTGATTGAAATGTAAAAATATTTGTACAAGCTAATAGTGAACCTGTCTAGCCACAGCTAAAGAACGGAGGCCGCGTTCAGCATATTTTTCAATTACAGCATGAACCTTGTGCTTCACATCCTCTTTGCAGTTACAAAGGGTCAGTATCTAAACAAAAAGATACATTATTTAGTAGTAATAAAACTAAGAACATGTTGAAATTAAAAAAAATATTACAAATAGAAGTAGAAAAAAGACAAACTTACCTGTTCAGGAGCACCTTTACAGGCCCGATGCCAGTTTCCTTGTGCATCAATATATGTAAGAGCAGTCCTCTTGTCCACAGGATTGAATGGTAGAAAATGCACCTCTTTAATTCCCGCCCTCGCCTGATCGAACACATAAAAAGTACCAAAATTAAAAAAATAACTTCTTTACTTTAACAACAATAAAAATAATGCCAATAATAAATTCATAATAATTACCTCTTTGGGATCAGCAAGCATGCCAACCATAGCAGCATCAATTGCATCCTGATTCTCAGTTCTGGACGCCCTGGCAGCAAGCAGAACCACATGATCCTTCTCCACCCCTTTGGAAAAAACCTCAATCAAGTTCTTATCAACACTCAATTTGTTCAAAGTCAACGTGCCAGTCTTATCACTGCAAAGCACGTCCATGCCAGCCATCTCCTCAATGGCAGTCATGCGTTTTGTGATGGCGCCTTGTTGCGCGAGCCTGTGGGATCCTATGGCCATTGTTACTGATAAGACTGTTGGCATTGCGATTGGGATGCCTCCGATAAGGAGGACCAACAGGTTGTCGATTCCTGAACGGTATTTCCTGTGTTGGATTGGGTACATGACTATTATTTCTACTATTATTCCCAGCCCGATTGAGCATATGCAGAAGTTTCCTATTGCCGTTAGGACTTTCTGGAAATGGCCCACCTGAGAGGATGGAGAAAGAATAGTTCAGTCCAAGGGAAAATATGTATACGCTATTATTGTGTTAAGTTATGTTTAGATTGTAAGAAATTATATTGGTATTGTTTGTGACAACTTGTTTGAAATTATACCATTGTGCTGAAATATATCGGTCAGATCAACAGAATTAAAAATTAAGAGAAATTTGCAATGTGACTCCTGCATTTTGCCTAATGTATAAAATAGAAGAAACTCTATCCTACTCTTTGAAACATTCAAATGATTTGTCTAAAAAAAAAAATAAAACATTCAAATGATGGTGCCTGCTGCTGATTTTTCTTTAACGAGTTAGATCAACTCAATCAAATTCATATATTAACTATATATTATATAAAACCTTTTTTTACATGTAGCTATAATGTAGGAACATTTGTTCCACAATTACATCCTAAACTAAGTTAAAGTTAATTTTAATCAATTATACGTTTCCATGAAGTGAAATTAAAATTTGAACAAACCTGGTTGGTGCTATCAACTAAATGGGCAGCTTTGCCAAAGAAGGTGTGGACACCAGTAGCAATAACAATTGCCTCAATCTCTCCTTGTTTACATGTCGACCCTGAGAAAACTCCGTCAGTAAGCGGCTTCTTTGTAACAGGAATAGATTCGCCAGTAAGGGCAGACTGGTCAATTTTCAACGGGTCCCCTTCTAGAAGCCGTGCATCTGCTGGCACAATGTCGCCCAGCTTTATGCTTATTATGTCGCCCGGTACCAGAATCGAGGCATCCTGCTCACTCCACCTTCCGTCTCTCAAAACCTAAAAGAGAGAATTTATTATTTTTGTGTATTGATTCTATTGAACTATTGAACAAGGTTTGGAAAAATCGGAATCGGAATCGGTCCCTTAAGATAGCGATTTAGAATCGCCTGAATCAGATGGGAATTGGTCGCATTGGCAATTTTTATTAAAAAAAGAATTTTATATAATCTTAAGAATCGGGTATTAATCAGATCGGAGCTTGTCGATTCCGACTCGAATCGGCTGAATTGGAATCGGTATTGGCGATTCTTAGAACAACGCTATTGAATGTATTGGATCAATATATAGATGATTAAAGCTGTAATTAAAAAGTTGACCTTGGTTTTCGGAGCAAGGCCGGCCATGAGAGCTTGGGCAGCATTGCCAGCGTTGTTCTCCTCGATGAAGCTGATCGTGGAGTTGATGACGAGCAGCACAATAATTCCTATGAAATCCTGCCAATCAGGCGGCTTCCTGTCTCCGTTCGCGAGCACAATCGCCATTAGCGCCGCTATCTCCATCACCCATGATAGTGGGTTCCACATGAACCCTAGAAACTTCAGTATCTTGCTCTCCTGTTCACCAAAAATTAAAATATCAGATGGTTCTGTTATAATACTAGAGAATATGTATTGAAAGAAAGAACGATATTTTTGTCCTTTGATGAAAAGTTAGAGGTTATGTAGTATGTACATGAGAAAATTTGAAAAATTTAAGAACAAATACAAATGGAAGCTATGTGGAAACCGAAATAAAATTTAATAATTAAGGGATTGTAATTATAAAAATCGGACCTTTTTTTCTTCGAGCTTGTTGGGCCCGAAGAGCTGAAGACGGCTGGTGCCTTCTTCTGAGCTGAGACCTTCTTTGCTGCATTTCAATTGCTCAAACACCTCGTCTATTGGTATTCTCTCCTAGAAATATTAAAAAAATAAAAGAAGATATAACATATATGAGGATGTTGAATAACTGTAAAGTTAGACCAGATTAAAAGAAAATTGGTTATCCATCATAAGTATAATGTTTACATGATAGTAACTAAGTCTATTTTAAATTTAATGTTTGTAAAAGAGTTAATAGATATGATTACAAACTGAAATTAATACTTTTGACACTAACTCATATATATTCTGATTCCTCCCAAGTTGCTATATTGGCTTGCACAAAGGTACAAATTGTTTTAATTTTAATTGTTTTGTTGTTTAGTGATTATACACTATATCATATGTATTAATATTTCTTTATCTTAGAAAATTCGAAACTATGATCAATGTCGGTTTGTAAACAAATTAACTTTGTAAACGGACTTTGATTAATAGAATTACTTGGGAGATTATAAGCTCTCCTTCAAAAAAGAATTAATATTTTGATTGTAACTCTTTGTAAGCAACTTTCAAATCATTAATAGAGTTTTCTCAAAAGATAATTCTTAATAGAGTAAGCGTAATTAGCCCAATGACATTTGATTACAAATCAATTTTACACATGGCTCGGTTTGTAAACAAATTAACTTTGTAAACGGACTTTGATTAATAGAATTACGGGGAGATTATAAGCTCTCCTTCAAAAAAGAATTAATATTTTGATTGTAACTCTTTGTAATCAACTTTCAAATCATTAATAGAGTTTTCTCAAAAGATAATTCTTAATAGAGTAAGCGTAATTAGCCAAATGACATTTGATTACAAATCAATCTTACACATGGCTCATGACAACAGTTTATAATGATCTTTTTTCAGGATGGAAGTAAATATCGTGATTCACGTGGCATGATCCTTTGCTGTTTACATACGACATACCTTCCCGTGAAATGAACCAACTCATAAAAAAAAGGCAGCAAAGTGGAAATTTTTACAATTTCTCTCGTGAATTTATTGATCAGTTCAAAAAAAGCAAAGAATTAAATGAGACAATTTAAACATAGCACTCAGTAAAATAGAAATAGAATAGTAGTGGTTGGCTCCTGTCGCTTGCTTCCATGTGAGAGAAGACAACGACAGTAAAATAGAAATAGAATAGTGGTGGTTATCCTCTAATCTTTTTTTATCTATAATGCATTTCTGACTCCAAAATTTTCTTTATTTTTTGAAACAGGACTTCCAATTCTTTTTATACTCCCTAATGACTTCATCTTGTATTAAATGTTGTATTATTGACCCACAAATAATTTCACTGTTTATATATAATTTTTTTTGTTTTGATCGAGTATCTAAGAAGTGCAAAATAGTCCATAAATTTCTTTTATTTCTAGCATGTACAAATATTTAATAATCGACATTTGACTACAAGAAAGACCATTTTTTTATGGTGAAGCTCTAATTATTTTGTAATACCATCAAAGGACTATTGCGGAAAAGTTCATTGTTAGTCCATTAGACTCACAAAACCTTGATTTATGATCTTTAAAAATATAAATGTAAGCCCTAAAAAAGTTGAAATTAAAATTGATTTTACTATCATGTTAATCGGTACGGAAATGTGGACCCGAATTATACTTTCAATCTTTGAGACCTTAAAGATTAGTTATATCCCAAGAAATATTTCATGTATGAACAATTACTGCAACTAAAGTTCAATCGGGTACAAATATTATGATAAATAAACCTGCTACACAGATTATTGCAAAGTGAAAGTCATGAAAGAACATCAATGTACTAGAGGGTACAACGGAAGAGTACCCTATAGTCTCTAGTTGAATAGTTGGTCAAAAATCTGGCTAGCCTCAGAAAGAATATAATTTTGGAAATTTTTGAAAAATATATATATATATATAATTATATATATAACTTCAAATCAATGCTGCAAAAATAAATGCCAATAAAGACAAAATTAAAATTTTACTAAACTTGAATATTTATTCAATTCAGAAAAGGTAAAAGTTTTCTTATTACTGAGAAAAAAAGGGAAGTTTATAATATATTCTGGTCTTTTCTTCCTTCAATCTCTACTCTCTAGTGGTGCAATTAAAAACTTCAGATCTGAAAACTTCTCCAGATTTTGAAAGTTAAATTTCAAATCATGATACAATCTGAAGAAATCACTAAAAATACAAAGATATTTCCATGGGTTGCTTAAGAACAAAACACAAAAAATATTTTTCTGCCGATTCAATAAACAATATATTTATTCAATTCAGAAAAGGTAAAAGTTACTGCGAAGAAAAGGGAAGTTTTTAATATATTCCATTCTGGTCCTTTTCTTCCTTCAATTTCTACTCTCTAGTGGTGCAATTAAAAACTTCAGATCTGAAAACTTCTCCAGATTTTGAAAGTAAAATTTCAAATCATGTGATACAATCTGAAAAAATCACTAAAGATACAAAGATATTTCCATGGATTGCTTAAGAACAAAATACAAAAAATATTTTTCTGCCGAATCAATAAACAATATATTTATCTCCTAATTCCTGTTTAAATTCAGTGAAAGGAAAGGGATATTTCCCATGGAAATCCTCAAATCTTTTTGTAAGACGTAAATACAAATCACTAAAATTTCATGAATCAAAGCTTCAAAGGACTCTCTACAACACAATGGAAAAAATCAACAAAGCAGGAAAAGAAATGAGTAAAGATGACTCACCAGATCAACATTCTCGTTCTTGATGTCCTCCAAGCTCCTCTCTGTCCCTGCCATCTTTCTTTCCCCCAACTCTCTCTCTCTGTCTTCTCTCAAATCAACTTTCTATATGAAGGGGGCTATTTATACCACTGGAGTGGTGCTTGTGTGTAAAAGAGAGAGCCTCAAACAAAGTGCTTCAATCCTCCAAAAAGAGCATTTTTTTATCTAGTTAGGTGTAGAAAGTCATATTTGTACTCATGAACGACCCGTTATACTTTATATTACAGATTCTTTATACATATAATATTAATGTATAAAGAAAAAAAAGACTAATGAATCTTCTTTACGAGACGGACACGAGTAGAGTACGAGTGAAGTAGGGTATGACCGTAATATTACGGAATCCGACTTTTTTTTTGAAGTGCCAAAAAAAAAAAAATAATTAAGAGAATAGTCTAGTTTTGAAAATATTTATAAAAATGGCCGTTTCGCTTAGTTACTGGGCGAAACTGAAGTAGTTTCGTCTAGTAACGAGACGAAACACAGACTGGGCGAAACATGCATTGTGGGCGAAATAGACACTGTTCCGCCCAATCAAAAAAAAAAAAAAAATTTTTTGCCAGTTTCGCCGACTGCGCGAAACTGGCACTGTTCCGCCCAGTGAAAATTTTTTTTTTTTTTTTTTGCCAGTTTCACTTTTTTAGCTTAATTCAGTGGGACAAAAAAAATGAGAAATTAGATGTTTCGCCCCGCCACTGGGCGAAACTAATTTTCTATAGACCCTTAGTTGTTACCAGTTAACTGCTTGTCTGATAGTGCTTGTGCAACTAAGTCATCTGCTTTCAAATAAATCAACTAATTTTTTAAGATTAAAAAAAACCTATTTTTATAGACTAGGTCTATAAATATTTGCATTTAATTATGGGACATATTACTAATTTATTACACGAACAATAAAAAATAAATAGTGTTTGTTGATAAGGTAACATTGGAAGGTATATTTTTCAAGCTTCTCATGTGAAAAATATCTCTTATGTTCCATATTTCTTCAATATCTTTATTTATCTGACAATATTTTGTGAGAGCAACAGACAAATTATCTGTATATATTTATTAATTAAATAAAAGAAATACTAATGTGATTTGAGATTACAATCCTTCAATTAACAAATGCACTCAATTAGTTGGATTATAAGTTTTCAATGATTTATATGTCATTATTATATACGCAAAACTCTAGAGAAAAATGATATGAGTATGCCTCTAATTGCTTCTTTGGTAATATAAATGAAATATTTGGAATTATTTTTACTGGCAAAAAAAAAAACTTAAAATTTTTTTTTTTTTGACTGGGCGGAATAGTGCCTGTTTTAACTGGGCGGAAAGTGTGAACAGCGCCAGTTTCGCCTAGTCACTGGGTGAAACTAGCAAAAAAAATTTTTTTTTTGACTGGGCGAAATAGTGTGAACAGTGTCAATTTCGTCTAATCACTGAGCGAAACTGTGTTTCGCCCTGTTACTGATTTCACCCGGTGACTAAGTGAAACGGCTACTTTTGCAAATATTTTCAAAACTAGACTATTTTCTTAATTATTATTTTTTTTTTCGGCCACTTCAAAAAAAAGTCACGGAATCCACACAAGGAATCAACAAGTTGGTCCCTGCCAGAATATACTTGGCAACACATTATTGGAATTCAGCTGCCCATTGACACCTAGACGTAGGATGTTAACTGCTAAATAGGCAGTCAGTTGGACCATTTATTATTCTTTTATATATATATATATATATATATATATATATATATATATATATATATATATATATTAAAGGGAGCTCTTTTTCTCTCATTTTCATTTTTGGAACATTTTCCAAAATAATCTAAACAAAACTTACAATTCTCAAAATAACTTAATCTTGAAAACAATAAGAACCCAACATTCCTCTTATTGAGTAAAAAAAAAATGAAAAAAAAAATGAAATTACGGACTCAAGGAGTTCACTTCATCATATATCAATTAATAAATAAATAACTAAATATCAAGTAAGAATTTGACCTTCTAAGTACTGTTATTTAAACAATTTCGGAATAAAAAAAACGATGCAAAAAAACACTTAAAACATTTGTCAAATGAAGAAATTCTGACCATTTTACCAATACTTGATATGTGGATCATGTAAGATAAAATCAACCTACAAACTAACCTCACTTCGAAATTTTACCTAGTCGGCATTTATCTACTTCTTACAATTACTACGTAATTAGTTAAAATAATCCTACCATATGATTAATCTTGATTGCAAATTAGCTCGTGATCTAGTAGTGGAGTGCAAAACACAATAAGCTATAGATCATGAGTTCAATTTATTTCAATCAAATAATGAATTTGGATAATGAGACTTTTTTTTTAAAATAATTCATCAAATAACACTGGTTTGAAAATAATTCAGCAACTAGCATTTCTGCCAGCCCTACTGGCGAAACTGATCATTTTTTTATTTTTGTTGATCCCGGCTATTTGGCAACCTTAAACACACTTAATTAGGCAAAAAAGACAGTTTCGTCAGAGCCTTTGGTGGAACTACTTGAAAATTATTTTTTAGGCTTTCGAAAGTGAAATAATGCTTGTTCTGCCAATGGGCCTGGCGAAACTGATGAATTCGTTATTTTTGGGCTAATTTCCCTTCTAAATTTGGAAATTAAACCTAAAATATAATTTTAAGCAATTTCGTTAAAGGCCTTAGCGGAACTGTCTTTTTTGCCTAATTAACCGTGTTTAAGACTGTCAAATAGTCGTGATCAACAAAATGAAAAAAGACCTGTTCCCCCAAGTCCTCTAGCGGAGCCACTACAATTCCGCCAGTAGAGATGGCGGGAATGCTAGTTGCTGAATTATTTTCAAGCCAGTGCTATTTGATAAATTATTTTCCAAAATAGTGTTATTTAAAAAAAAAGTCGGAGAGTGATATCGACAGAAAAAAATATTACTTGCTACAGGAAAAACTATCCTAAAATTACATTTTTACCCATTTTAAATAAATATATATGTTATGGAAAGAATCAATATAAATATCTTTTTTGCAATAAATTAGAAAGATTTGTATTCTTTAACAATATAAAACTGGAAAGAAATCTTATTGTCATATCATGTGATTATCAAATTACACCATCATACTTTGATTCTTCTTCCTCCTCCGTTCATCTTTTTTTTTTTTTTTTAACTCCTCAAATGAGGAGGATTATTAGAAAGAAGAAAATCACTACTGACGAGTATGAAACCCACAACCTCTTGGTTGTTGGGGTGATGTATTTACAGCTTGAGCTAGCAAGTTTTGGCTCTTCTTCACCTTTAATTTAGTTAATTGAATTTCTTTGAATAGAAATAAGTATTAAGTCTTGATGATTTGGATTATATATTTTATATTTTGAATTCCTAGTTTTGATATATAATTTGTTTCTATAGAATTGACAAATTATCTCTTACATAAATTTCAAAATGAAAAATGTATTGAAAATAACTAATGCTATTCTTTATAACTGACAAATTAGGGGTGTACATTGGCCGGATTGGATGGTTTTGAATGAAAATTGCAACCCAACCCAATAATAACGGGTTTGCATTTCTCCAACCCGACCCGACCCATCCTAGTAAACAATTTTCTAAACCCAACCATAATTTTCTTGGGCGGGTTGGACGGGTTAGGCGGGTTGATAAGATTTTGAACTTTTACTAAGAATATATCATTATTAAATTATTGACCAAATAAAACATATGATTTTGACACAAGAATATACAAAAAAAAATATAATAATTTGGTATTTAAAAATAAATCATTGAAATTATTTTTAACGAAACACCAAATTCACACTCAAACATACATAATAAAATAAAATATATCATTTATTTTAACTTAAATTCATAAAGTCTCAAGTAAATATCACTAATATGATAAATGTTGTAAGTTGTTCCAGAGCTCCACGCTTCAACCTGCAAAAAAAAAGTTCTTAATGTATTTTTTGTGTATCAGAATAAAGTAGATATTGACATCATCTTAAGTAATTAGCAAATACTAAATCACTGATTCTAAGCTTTAGTCTTTATTTGTGATGTACTACAATCATTATAGAATTTTTTTTTATGATAAGTTTATAATTGGAAACTAAATATACAACATAACATAAAAATTTGATGTAGAATAAGAAATAAATAAATCAAATATAGTGTACTCTATATATAATTTTGGTATGTACGGATTGGGTTGGTTAATACGGATTTATAACTTAAAACCCATAACCCGACCCATAACTACGGGTTATTCAATATTCAAACCCAGACCCAACCAAACAAAATCAAAACCCGCAAAAATCGGGTCGGTCGGGTTGGGTTGGGCGGGTTGAACGGATTAAAAATTATTTGTACACCCCTATGACAAATGTTTAATGCAAAGTGCATGAATATGCTTGAACAACACGACAAATTTGTTACTATTAACTTTTCTTATCACCTATGTTTTAAAGAATGTTATTTTTTATTTTTTTTAATTAAGAAATATTATTAATATTAATATTTTACATCAAGCTTGATTAATAATATATAAATTAGAGTAAGAGACTTTTGTAAAAACAACAAAAATTATAATTTTTTATCCTAAAATTCATTTGTAAATATGTAATGGTCAAGGATGAAAATTAAATTCAAAATTATGAGTTAATTTAGATTCTACTTTCCATAATACATGTATCAATTAATGGGGATAAAATGTAATTTTAGGTCAATTTTTTTTTGTAGAAAGTAATATTTTTTCATGTTGATATCACTATCCAAAAAAAGTCGGATAATGAACCCTCTTCATTCTATAAAAAAAAAAATGATTAATCTTCATGGAAAAATGTGTTAATCCAACTATTGATTACAAGCGTAAATCCATGGACCTTTATATTTTTCTATAGCCTAGTCCAAAATAATCTTAGACTGCTTAAATTTTTCATTTGGGCGAGTAGAATGACACGGCCCACTCAGCTCAAACAAAATTCGGCATATGTTCTCAAAAACAGGAAGGGCTTTCCCAAATCATATTCAATCCGTTTGTAATTGAAAATGTATGAAACAATAGTGAGTTTAATGAGTAAATCAAACCAAATACTTCGGAAATCTCAGGCCATAGGACCCAGATGACTCCTCCTTGCTGGGCTTCTCTCAGATTGCCTCATTTCTACTCGTATTCTCTCTCTCTCTCTCTCTCCCTGCTAAGGAAAATGGGCTTTATTTGAGTATCAGTAGAAGTGTAAAGTTCCCGCCTTAATAAACTCGCTGATTGTTCTAGGAGCTGCACAAGGTAATTGTCTCTTTGATTCTTTTTTTTCTTTTTTTTTGCTGTTAATTGAATCAGCACCAAACTTCTGTTGTGGAATTGGGTCTTACTGGCCTTTTCTCTCCTAAGCATTTCTGAGCAGAGAGAAGGAATGGATGCTGCAAGAGCTCTTTCCTTTTTTTTCCTCAAAAAAAAAAAAAGCTCTTTCTTTCTTTTTTTCCTCTAAAAAAAAACTTTCCTTCTTGCGTTCTCTTGTCAGCTCAAAATTGGTACAATTTTTGGTTTCTGTACCAGTCATATGGTTTATATGTAGCAAGTTTTTACGACAATTGTTTTGAATTTCCTTAAAAATAGGGGATTTTTGCAATTTTTTGTCATTCAAGTGTTCTGTTGCAATATCAGTAGATGCAAGGTGATTTTAAGAATTTTCTTACTTGGTTTTTTTCCATTTATGACTGGAAAATTTCAAAAATAAATTTCACTTAATAACCCTTGAAAATTGAGAATTTCATGCATCTAAAAAATCACATTTTCTGAGAGCATTAAAAAATTCACTTAATAATTGTTGAATTGTATCAAATTTAAAATAAAGGGGGAATTTCATATTTACCCTTCCAAAAAACCCAAAATATCATATTTACCCTTTCAAAATTTTGGAAGGGTAAATATGATATTTTGGGTTTTTGGAAGGGTAAATATGAAATTCTGTCAAAAGGCCCTTTGAATAGCACTAGAATATATAAGATTAGAAATGCACTTTAAAACAAAACAGATTTAACAAAAGAGGCTAATATCAATTCATTGCAGAGAATAAATAAAAAATCATAACACGTAATAAATTCAATTAAATTTTTCTTTCCGAACTACACAGGAAATAACCCTCATAAACCTAAGTCTTCACTAATCCTACTCATGGCTAAAGCCATGTTCGCACAGATAGTGCTTCCTTCCTAACCCAAGTATTAAACCTACGCATCCTATTCTTCCTCTTCCTACCCTCTCCCTTTTTTCCCTCTTCTTCACCACGCACCAGGTCCACCGGTTCGCCACGCACTGGGTCCACCGAATCGCCATGGACTGGACTGGCACGGACCAGGTCTATGTCAGTTGGACCAGTTTTGGCCGGTTCCACAATCCGACCGGCTGAGTCGGCTCAGCTGGTGAAGCTAGAAGGGGAATGCAGTTCATGTATGGTTCTGTATGAGCCGTCTGAGTGGGCTCAGCCGGTGTACGAAATGAATGGTAGGCCCGGTCCAGGCAACTATAAACTGTCTGGCTGAGAGTGATCACGGCTGAAATAATGAGAGCTATGGTGTGGTATGTGATAATGGTAATGGCACTGGTTATCACAATGCAGGTCAAAGTGAAAAAGGATGGTAAAGGAACAGCAGGCGACGCCTGTGTCTGTTCGTTTTTCATTGATTAAAAGAGTGTTGCATATATACAAGAAATATAAAAAGGTACAACAGATGGATAAATAATGATCCATCCTACAAGGTCCATTTTTCAGGAGAATATAATGAGAGAGAATTAATTAATTCGTGAGAGAATAAGAGAATTAATTAATTGGTGCAAGTGATTCTGAGAATTTAGGGCTTGTATTTACAGAGCTTGTGTAGGATGGATGGATCAACCTAAGTATAGCTACAAAAATCTGAGAGAGAATAGAGAGATTAAGTTGGTTATTCTTTCTCTTAAGTGTTGTAGTCTAAATATAGATAGTGCTAAAAAGACTCAACTGACCAAGCTCAGTGCTCTGATTAATTTATTTAGTTAATACTAAGTTTAGGACAAATTTATGATGCCACTTTTACTAGAGAAAAAATATCATGTAGATGTAGTTCATGTTTTGTGAACATACAGTCTATAGCTAGGTGCAATTAACGAATCAATGGGTGTTGCAACTCGGTTAGTACTATCTAATTTCATAAGAAATATTTTTTTCATCAATGTGCAAAATCTAAAAGTTGAAAAGAACATGAGAAAGGCCTTTATTTTTGTAGTCAATGTTGAGCGTGAAGAGATACACACCAGGGCCAGGTGGCAAAGGAAAATCTTACGAGGAAACTTTTTATTATATATTTTTCATTAAACTAAAACTCATTTTTTTGGAGAAATTCATTTTTTTGGAGAATTTTCATTAAACTAAAACTCATTTTGGAATTGTTTTTTTTGTGTGAAGGGATTTGACTGTCTTGTTGTTGTATGATTGTTTAGAGGCTTTTGGTTTGTGAGGGATTTTGGTGTATATTGAAATAAAGGGATTGTTAGAGGTTTGTTTTATTGACAAATGCAAGAGGAAATAATAATAATAAATTGGACTTTCTTTTATGTGTTTTAGTATTGTGTTATTTTGCTTCTAAGATCAATGAAGTGCGATATAAATGATTCTGATGAGTTTGTATTTCTAATTTAACTTGGTTTGGATGATTTTTTGTTAATAGTGAACGATATATACATGGCCATCTTGCATATATAATAAGAAGATTAAACATGTATAGTTAGAATTAAAAGTATCTTTTTTAATGACAACTGGAAAAGAATGCATCCATTCTTCTGATTATCCTGTCACCAGCAGAGAGAAAAAAAGGGGAAATAGCAACTCATGTTTATTAAACGTAATTAGAAGATAAACTAAACAAAAAGGTCTTAAATCAGAAGCATATGCATACTTACGGCGACCCCTCAAAATATCAAACATAAACAAAATAAAAACACACTAATATCAAACATCTCAAAATATCAAACATAAACAAAATAAAACACACTCAAATATCAAACATAAACAAAATAAAACAGACTATAATAGAAAGACATAAACAACCCTAAACAGACTCTCTAATAGCAAGGCAAAAACAAAATAAAACACACACTAATAACAAGACATCAACAAAGATAAACAAAACCAAAAAGACCGCGCTCATATATTTACATAACTCATACTTACTGGACTCATCATAATTAATTACCAAACTAAAATACTCGACTCATAATCACATAACTCATACTTACTGGACTCATAACACTTAATTACCATAATAAAAATACTGAGATAGTACTCAATGACCATAAATCAAGCGGCTGTCATTATCAAATAAGCACCCAACGTCACCTCCACCACCACCTCCACAATCTCCTCCTCCACCTCCTCCACCACCGCCTCCTCCAACTCCGGCGACTCCTCCATATCAGAATCTTCACCTTCTCCATCAACTTCATAAATAGTCGGAAACCTGGCTCCAAGAGCCAGCCTCAGAATCGCCGGATCCACTCCTTCGATGACGAGCTTGTCAGACTCATCCGAGTGCTCGTTTGAAATGACAGGTGGCACGTTCTCATCGGAAAGAATCGGCTCGACACAGATCTCGATGAGGTTCGGAACAAAGGCTGGCAAGTCGGATACCTCAAGCACGAAACCTCCAGTGAAGCAAGAGAGACTAACGGCTCGGCGAAGCCACGAACCGAACTGTTGCAAAGAAAATTGTATTAGATATAATGATTTAAAGATTATTATCCAAATTTATTAATTTATTAAACAGAGAATTACAAATCCAAGAACCAAGATTCACATAATCTTTGATGGTTTGATCATTTACAACAAAATATTTTGGCATGCTAATTATAAATAATTATTTCTACTTTCAAAAAAGCAAGAATTGTGGTCAGATGGCCGGCAAAAGGAACAGGTATATGGAAGAATGGGCTAAATTAAGAAAAATGATAATAAATAATACGTTCATATTATGTACAAGAAGGTAACATAATTCACTGAATTATTCAAATAGAAAGGTCTATAATGAAAGATGATTATAGAGGTATGGAAATTATTCTCAGAAAAGTGTGTTACAATAGTCATTTTCCAAGAAACAATCTTAGCATAATTTGTGACAAATACAACGATCAAAGAATTGACAAGAACGACCATAAAAAACAAAAGAGAAAACACACTGATATTCAACTTAATCAAATTTAATTGTTATCATAATTACCTCCTCTTGCACCTCCTCAACCACCACCTCCTCCACATCTGGCCGTTCCTCTCCGGCGAACTCCGCCTCAAACTGCACGGCCACATCACCATCCGAATCCTCACCCTCTCCTTCAACTTCCCAAATAGTCGGAAGTCTCGCTCCAATAGCCCGCCTCAGAATCGAAGGATCCACTCCTTCTATGATGAGCTCGTCAGACTCATCCGACGGCTCGGATGAAAACGCAGGTGTCACAATCTCACGGAAAGAGTCGGCTTGGCACGGATCTCGATGCGGTTCGGAACTACAGCTGGCGAGTCGGATTCCTCAAGCACGAAACCTCCAGTGAAGCAAGAGTGACTAACGGCTCGGCGGAACCACACACCGATCTGTTACAAAGAGAATTGGAGAATTAGACATAATGATTAAAGATTGAGATTATTATACAAGTTTATTAAATTATTGAACAGAGAATTAGGAATCCAAGAACCAAGATTCACATAATCTTTGATGATTTGATAATTTACAACAAGATATTTTGGCATGCTATTTATAATTATTTCTACTTTCAAGAAAGCAAGAATTGTGGTTTGATGGCCGACTAAAAGAACAGGAATATGGTCAAATGGAAAAAGAAGCTAAATTAAGAAAATGATGATAGATTATATATTGATATTATATAATGATCACAAGAAGGTAACATCATGCACTGAAATTATTCAAAAAGAGGGTAACATCATGCACTGAAATTATTCAAAAAGAAAGTTCTATATTAAAGATAATGATAGATGTATGTAATTCTCACAACAGTAATTTGTAGTATTTTACATCAGTTACTCCAGGAAACAATCTTAACATAATTTGTGACATAAAAAAAGATCAAAGAAGAGACAAGAACGATCATAAAAAACAAGAGAAAAACACAGATCCCCAAATTCATCAAATGTAATTGATATCTTAATTACCTTCTTCACCTTGCAAACCATTTTGATCAGAACAGATTAAGAGAGAAGAGAGCGCAATTAGAGAATAAGATTAAAAGAGTAGTAAAAACAGGTGCGGACTAAATGATGATTAGAGGTGGTATTTATAGCCTAATGAAAAGTTTCAACCAACAAACTTTACCGCCAAAATCAACCAACTCAAAATAATTCAAATTATGTAAAATTACCTCAATTTTCTAAGCTACAGGAAATCTCCATTCCGCTCTCAGTTTGCTCGTAATGATTTATATGCAAGATCAGATCTTTGTTTTATTTTTCCATTGTTGCACTTTTTTGTATTTTATAATATGACATTTCTAAGTTTATTGGAAGACCAGTTGAGGACCCAAGTTGTGTAGCAAAAAAATGACTTTTTGACTCCAGTAAAAGATAAACGGAGCAACATTCAGATAAATTACATTTTGTGACGAAAATGGACGTAAGGGTGTCATCTGACATATTTGAATGGTTTAGAATAATATTATTTTTAAATTAAAAAATGATAAATAAATTTTTTAACTTGACTGAAATTAAGTTGAACTTGAGACTGGTAACCAATCACACATCACATCACGGTAATTTTTAAAAATATTAATTAATCTTTTTAACATTGATATTAAGTAAAAAATGTCACCTTGAGTTTTCATTCAGATAAAAATTACATAACTGATTCATATATTAAAAACAAAATTTTGGATATAAATACATGCAAGAGGAACTAATAGATTGTATTTTATATATATTCTTTTTCTTTAATAATATTTCATTTCTAAGTTCAATAAGTAACAGGTCAGTGGATTCTGATAATTTTGTTTTATGGCAAACTTGGTTCTGATGATTTTTTTGTAATATTTATAAGATAAAATTTGAGAAATTAATGGCCATTATGTATATAATATAAAAAGATTAAGAAGAAATACATAGCAAAGTGAAAACATTTATCCTTGGCAAAGCTAGGATCCATCTAAAGTGAGAACTCCGGTGGTTATAATTAGTAGACCTGAACGCATCAATTTCTTTAAGAAAGAAGGTGTTTTTTACATTTTTAGAACCTTCAGAGTTCTTTGTTGCAATTTCAGCACGATGCAGCAGGGGATGTTTTGAGATTTTTTTTTTGTTTATGTTAATTCGTATACGTCTTTTGAGAATTTGAACTATATCTCGTATATCCTTTGAACTGTATCACTTATAACCCTTGTAAAGTGAAAATTTACTGTAAAGCAGTGATAAAAATTGAATTATTGTTATTTGATTTGTGAAAGAAAAATAAGAAATATTTTTTTCATCAATGTAGCACAAATGCCAATGAACATGAGAAAGGCTTTCTTAATAACACGAGAGGACGATATAGCAAAAAAAATGAAACTATTTAAACAATAAATGCCCAACAAAATGCCGATCTTAATTAATTGCAAAGAAATAGATTTGAACTAAAATGAAACAGAAAAAGTAAACACAGTTACTGAACTAATAAAAAGGAAAACCCTAATAAGAATGAAAACCCTAATAAGAAATAAAGCTAACTCCTAAATCTTAAATCACCTAATCCTAATCAAACCCGCACCCGCAAAAGCAATTCTTTCTTATCCAACGAGCGATCCTACGTTTCCTAGTCCTCTTCTTAACCGCCTCTTTAACTCCCGGTTCGTCACGAACCGGGCCGACCATCGGAACTTGGTCTGCTGTGCTGGCGAGAACCAGGTCCAGTACCGTTCCATTCATAGGACGGGTATCAGCTCGGTCAGCTGTACTGGCCTGAACTGGCTGAACCGGATCAGACTGATCAAATGCATTTCTAACTGGCATGGCGTATGGTTTTGCTTGAACCAGCTGAGGTGTGCAAATGGATCAGGTGTACGGAGTAATGTATTGACCCGGACCAAGGAATCAAAAGAGAGCTGGCCTAGCCAGATCAAGAGGGAAGTCAGTAACAAGGTCAGGTGGTAAAGGCTGCAAAGGAGGGTGCTAATCGTGAGAATGAGGGTCAGAGTGAGAAGGGATGGGACGAACTGCTCGTAAATGTAACAGGAAAAGGGGCTGAAGATTATCATGCTGAGAGAAATCTTTTTATTTTAGAGAAATGCTAAAGCTGAGAAGAGAATAGAGTCGAATAAAGTTGTAATTTCTAGAGGGGATAATTTTGTAGGGAAAGGTTATATATCAGATGGATTATTTAAGTTGAACATTATTTCTGATTCAGTTAATGAAGTTTCTACAGTTCCCAATAATTCATCTTCATCTCAAATAATTATAAATCCTGATTCTTGTGATATGTGGCATGGTCGTTTAGGCCACATCAATCTGAAAAAGCTCACAAAATTAACTTATCTTAATTTAATACCAAAATTTAAAATAAATCTTAATTCTCAATGTGAAATTTGTAGTCAATCAAAACAACCAAGAAAACCTTTCAAGACAGTTGAATTTAGAGACACTAAAATATTAGAACTTATTCATAGTGATGCATGTGATTCTAATAGAGGTTATACAAATGGAGGAAGTAGATATTTTGTAACATTCATAGACGATTTCTCTACATTTTGCTATACATATCTTATGAAAACTAAAGATGAAGTGATAAGGAAATTAGAAACATTCAAAGTAGAAGTAGAAACCAACAAGAAGAACAAATTAAAATTCTAAAATCCGATCGAGGTGGAGAGTACACGTCAAATGAAGTGGCTTCATTTTGTGAACAACATGGAATAATACATCAAGTTATTGCTCCCTACTCTCCTCAATCCAACGGTGTAGCCGAGCGTAAAAATCGAACCTTGCTGGATATGGTCAATGCAATGATCATTAGTTCCGGAGCACCCCAGAATTTGTGGGGGAACCACTTTTATCTGCATGTTACATCTTAAATAGAATACCCGTCAAAGATAATAATAAAACTCCATATGAGCTTTGGAAGGGATCTAAACCTAGGCTTAGTTATTTCCGAGTGTGGGGGTGCTTAGCAAAAGTAGGTATTCCAGAACCTAAAAGAAAGAAAATTGGACCGAAAACAGTTGATGCATTATTTGTAGGATATTTGTTAAATAGTAACACTTATAGGTTTTTAGTTGTCAAATCTGAAATAAATGAAATTGCAAATGATACTATTCTAGAGTCTAGAGATGCAACTTTCTTCGAGAATATATTTCCATTCAAAAATCGTGTGTTGAATGGACCCCCTAATTGCATATTTGGGCTCATTTGGGCTTTTATTTTTAGTATGTATTTAAGACCTTTGACATAAAGGATAAGACAAGGGTTCATTTTGCATCTCTTCATCTCTCTCTCTCTCTCTCTCTCTCTTGGCCACCATTAAAGACACCAAAAGGTGCCTCGAATCCACGTCAAAATTCACGCTTCCGACAAGAAATCCTAACAATCTGGTATCAGAGCGAGGTTCTACACGTAAATCTCTACCGGATTTCACGCTTTGCCTAAACCGGTACAAACCGGTTCAAAACCGAAGGAGGAACTTTAGTTTTTGGGTTAATGGACATGTCGGGACGGTTTGATATTGAGAAGTTTGACGGTAAGACGAGCTTTGCCTTGTGGCAAGTTCGTATGTTGGCAATTTTATCCAGTCATGGGGTAAAAGATGCGATTTTTGGGAGAGACAATTTGCCGGATGCGATAACGGACAAGAAATGGAGAGATATGAATGATAAGGCTCTTTCCATTGTCCAATTATGCCTTAGCAATGGGACATTGCAAGAGGTTATGGAGGAAAAGACGGCGGAAGATTTGTGGGAAAAATTACAAAATATTTATATGAAAAAGTCGCTCACGAATCGATTGCGGTTAAAGTCGCGTCTTTATACGCTCCGGATGTCGGAGGGAGGTTCCGTGTCCGAACATATTTCGGAGTTTGCGTCGATTATTAATGATTTGACCAAAATTGACGCAAAGGTGGATGATGAAGATCAAGCTCTTTTGCTTTTGTGCTCTTTACCCGCTTCATATAAGGGGTTTAGAGATATGATGATTTATGGAAGGGAGAAAATCTCTCTTGAGGATGTTAAATCGAATTTGCAAGCGAAATCTCACATTGATGGTGAGATAACCAACGAGAAAACCGGTACGGGTTCCGGTTTGTTTGTGGATCGCGGTCGGTCATCGGATCGGTCGTCGAAAAATTGGAGAAGCCGGTCGAAATCCAAGGGTAAATATAATCCAAATATTATTTGCAATTATTGTAAGAAAAAAGGCCACATCAAGGTCGATTGTTACAAATTGAAGAATAAGCAATCGGCGGATAATCGTGGCAAAGGTTCCGAATCGGCTAATTCAGCAAATATCGACAATTTTGATTCGCTTTCCGTTGTCGATAATTGCTTAGAGGATGAGAATTGTTGGATTATGGATTCGGGGGCATCTCAACATATGACTCCGAATCGAAGTTGGTTTGTAAAGTACGAGCCTACGGATGGGAGAGTTATTATGGGAAATAATAATTCTTGCAAGGTTGCCGGTACCGGTTCAATATCGCTCAAGTTTCATGATGGGCGAATTCGGACGTTAACGGGTGTGAAGCACATACCCGATTTGAAGAAAAATCTTATCTCGTTGGGATCGCTTGAAGAAAGAGGTTGCAAGTTCCGAAGTGAAGGTGGAGTAATGCGCGTTTCAATCGGTGCCCTCACAATCATGAAGGCGAAACGCATTGGTACACTTTATTTTTTGCAAGCCTCGACGGTTACCGGAAAGGCCGGTACAGTTATTTTGGAAAAATCGGGTTCAAGCCCGGTTCAAGAAAACCCGCCGGTTCAGCAAAAACCGGCCCGGTTCGCGCCGGTTCAGGATAAACCGGCTCGGTTCGCGCCGGTTCAGGATAAACCGGCTCGGTTCGCGCCGGTTCAGGATAAACCGGCCCGGTTCGCGCCGGTTCAGGAAAAACCGGCCCGGTTCGCGCCGGTTCAGTAAAAACCGGCCCGGTTCATGCCGGTTCATGAAAAACCGGCCCGGTTCGCTCCGGTTCAGGAAAAACCGACCCGGTTCGCGCCGGTTCAGGAAAAACCGGCTCGGTTCATGCCGGTTCATGAAAAACCGGCCCGGTTCGCTCCGGTTCAGGAAAAACCGACCCGGTTCGCGCCGGTTCAGGAAAAACCGGTCCGGCTCAATCCGGTTCAAGAAAAACCGGTTCGGTTCAACCCGGTTCAAGAAAAACCGGTTCAAGAAAATCCGGTTCAACCCAAGTCCAACCCAAAACCGAATCCGGTTCAAACCAAACCGGTTTGGATTCCAACAACCAAACCCGAAACAAAACCCGTCTCGTTCAGTTCTGCCGCTGTTGTCCGTTCAAGTTCGATTACGGATGAGGAAATTACGAAGTTGTGGCATATGAGATTGGGTCACATGAGTGAGCGTGGTATGACGATTTTAAGCAAGCGAAATTTGTTGGGCGGTCAAAGTACCGGAAATCTGGAATTTTGCGAGCACTGCGTTTTCGGGAAGCATAAGCGAGTGAGTTTTTCGACCGCCATTCATACGACAAAGGAGAAATTGGAATACATTCACTCCGACCTTTGGGGGCCTTCTCGCGAACCGTCCAAAGGAAAAGGTTCAAGGTATATGCTCACTTTTATTGATGATTTTTCGAGGAAAGTTTGGGTATTTTTCTTGAGAGAAAAACGCGAAGTATTCGATTATTTCAAAATTTGGAAGAAACTTCTAGAAACTCAAACGGGTAAACGGGTCAAGCGGTTGCGAACCGATAATGGGTTGGAATTTTGTAATCGCCAGTTTGATGATTTTTGTGCGGCCGAAGGTATTTTGCGACACAAAACCGTTGTGCATACCCCACAACAAAATGGCGTGGCCGAAAGAATGAATAGATCACTTCTTGAGCGTGCGAGAAGTATGATTTCAAATGCGGGTTTGGGAAAAGAATTTTGGGCAGAAGCGATTAGCACGGCGTGCTATTTGATTAATCGATCTCCGACTACCTCGATTGAGTTGAAAACGCCGGAAGAAGTTTGGTCGGGAAAACCGGCCGATTATTCGATGTTGAGAATATTCGGGTGTCCCGGATATGTGCATGTCAATGACGGCAAGTTGGAACCGAGGTCGAAGAAATGCGTATTTGTTGGATATCCCGAGAATGTTAAGGGGTATAAATTATGGTGTCCCAAGTCGGGCAAATTTATCATTTCGAGAGACGTTATTTTTAACGAAGCGGAAATGATTCGAGGAAAAAATGCGCATGAGTTGAGAATAAATGACACGGTTCATTCCGAGGTGGAGCATGATGAGTCGGAAAATGTTGGGAATGAAATACCGCTAAGTGCAGACGGTTTTAAAGGTCAAACCCGAGACCAGTTAGCCCAAGCCGACCAAAACCGATCCGAACCCGATTCGTTAAACCCGACCCGAGTTGATGAAGAAGAAAGCCAATTCGATCCGCAAACGTACGAGCTAACCCGCGATCGTGTCAGAAGGACCATTCGACCACCTTCGAGATATGGATATTCTGATTTTGCGTATTGCTTGGCTATTGCAGAAGACGTGGATAGTTGCGAACCGTCCACGTATAAAGAAGCGGTTAATTCAAAAGAAGCGAAAAATTGGATTTCCGCTATGAAGGAGGAGTTAGATTCGTTGAAGCGAAATGAGACATGGTCTCTTGTGAACCCTCCGAAAAATAAGAAAGTTGTCGGGTGCAAATGGGTGTTTAAGCGCAAAACCGATGGCTCGAATGTGCGCTACAAAGCAAGGCTAGTCGCGAAAGGATATAGCCAAGTCCAAGGTGTGGACTTTAATGACGTGTTTTCTCCGGTCGTGAAACACACGTCTATTCGATTATTGCTCGGGATTGTCGCGTTGAAAAATTTGGAACTCGAGCAAATGGACGTAAAAACGGCTTTTCTTCATGGCGATTTGGAGGAGGAAATTTTTATGAGCCAACCGGAAGGACTTCCGGATTTTGAAAACCTAACCGAACCCCAAACCGAACCGACTCGTGTATGTCGATTAAATAAATCGCTTTATGGTCTCAAGCAATCGCCCCGACAATGGTACAAGAAGTTTGACGCTTTTATGGTAAGCGTTAATTTTTCTCGATCTAATTACGATAGTTGCGTCTATTTAAAGAAATTAGATGACGGGAGTTTTGTGTATCTACTTCTTTATGTGGATGACATTCTTATTGCGTCGTCCAATTTGGGGGAAATTAAGCGGTTAAAAGCGGATTTGAATTCCGTTTTTGAGATGAAGGATTTGGGACCCGCTAAGAAAATTCTTGGAATGGAGATTTCGAGGAACCGACCCGAGCGGAAGTTGACTCTTTCGCAAGCGGGTTTCGCCGAAAAGGTTTTACGCCGTTTTGATATGCATAAATCGAAGGTAGTTTCTACCCCTCTTGCGGCTCATTTTAAATTGTCGGCGGATTTATCTCCGAAAACCGATTCGGAGCGGAAATATATGGAGAAGATTCCATATTCGAGTGCGGTCGGGAGTTTGATGTATTTGATGGTGTGTACCCGACCGGATTTGGCGCAAGCGGTTAGTGTCGTGAGCCGGTATTTGTCATGTCCCGGAAAGGGACATTGGGAAGCGGTAAAATGGATTTTCCGTTATTTGAAAGGTACGATGAATGCATATTTAGAATTCGGATCCGATCCGAATGGTGAGTTAACGGGTTATGTTGACTCGGATTTTGCGGGCGATCTCGATAAAAGGAGTTCGCTAACTGGGTACGTGTTTACGTTTGGGAAGTGTGCGATTAATTGGAAAGCCACACTTCAATCAACCGTTGCTCTTTCGACTACCGAGGCCGAGTACATGGCGTTAACCGAAGCGATAAAGGAAGGTATTTGGCTAAGGGGTTTTGTTGGCGAGGTATTGTCCATTCAGAATCCGGTCACGGTGTATTGTGACAATCAAAGTGCCATTCATTTGACGAAGGATCGCATGTACCACGACAAGACGAAGCATATTGACGTGAGGTACCATTTTGTGCGAGATGTGACGGCGGAAGGAAACATTGTGGTGAATAAGATTGGTACCAAATCGAATCCGGCAGATATGCTCACCAAGCCTCTTCCGATTGCTAAGTTTAAATTGTGTTCCGATTTAATTTCAGTTTGTAACTAGCATGTTGCTAGTACATTATGTATGTTTTTATTTTTTGCATTTGTTTATGTTTAGTTATGATGCAATTCGGGTCCAAGGTGGAGATTGTTGAATGGACCCCCTAATTGCATATTTGGGCTCATTTGGGCTTTTATTTTTAGTATGTATTTAAGACCTTTGACATAAAGGATAAGACAAGGGTTCATTTTGCATCTCTTCATCTCTCTCTCTCTCTCTCTCTCTCTTGGCCACCATTAAAGACACCAAAAGGTGCCTCGAATCCACGTCAAAATTCACGCTTCCGACAAGAAATCCTAACATCGTGTTTCCTCAAATCCTGTTTCCTTACGAAGTATTTCTAGTTCTGACTAGATTCATTTTCATGATTATTCACTAGAACATAGAAGAAGTAAAAGAGCAAGAATAGAAAAGAATTTTGGTGAAGATTTCTTAACTTATTTGGTTGACAACACTCCTTCGAATTTAGTTGAAAACACTCCTTCGAATAAGTTAAGATTTCTTAACTTATTTAGTTGACAACACTCCTTCGAAATTTCAGGATGCTGTGCATTCGTCTGAATCTGTTTTTTGGAAAGAAGCAATTAAAAGTGAAATTGAATCAATAATAGATAACAACACGTGGATTCTCACTGATTTACATCCTGGTACAAAACCTTTAGGTTGTAGGTGGATTTTTAGAAAGAAACTTAGAACAGATGGTACTGTAGAAAGATACAAGGCTAGATTAGTAGTTCAAGGTTTTGGACAAAAGGAGGGTCTAGACTATTTTGACACGTATGCACCTGTCGCACGCATAACTACAATTAGAGTTTTACTAGCATTAGCTTCCGTACATAAATTATTAGTGCATCAAAGCGTTCTTACATGGCGATCTCGAAGAAGAAATTTATATGAAGCAACCAGAAGGGTACGTAGTTAAAGGGCAAGAAGACAAAGTCTATAGACTAATACGATCCTTATACGGTCTAAAACAAGCACCTAAGCAATGGCATGAAAAATTTGATAGTGTAATTTTAGCACATAATTTTCAAACTAATGAATCTGATAATTGCTTATATTACAAGCAAGAAAATGATGGTTGCATTATCTTATGTCTTTATGTAGATGATATTTTAATTCTGGCTCCAAATATAAAATTAATAAATAAAGCAAAATCAATATTATCAAACAATTTCGACATGAAAGATCTAGGAGAGGCAGATGTGATTTTAGGCATGAAAATTTTTAAAACTTCTAACTCAATTTATTATCTCAATCACATTATACTAAATCTATAATTGATAAATTTGGTTTCTCGGATTGTACTCCAGTATCTACACCATACAATCCAAACTTGCATCTTTACAAAAATAATGGAAATTCTGTAGATCAAGGAAAATATGCACAAATCATAGGATCTCTCATGTATTTAACTTACAGAACAAGACCTGATATAGCATACGCAATATCTAGATTAAGTAGATACACAAATAATCCTAGTGAGAGCCATTGGATGGCATTAGAAAGAGTTTTCAAGTACCTTAAGGGCACCATATCATATGGTCTTAGTTTCACAGGTTATCCATCAGTATTAGAAGGGTTTAGCGACTCAAATTGGATCTCAGATTCATTAGATATTGAATCTACAACAGGCTATGTTTTCCTTTTAGGAGGTAGTGCTATATCGTGGCAATCAACTAAACAAACTATAGTTGCCAAAAGTACCATGGAAGCAGAATTAATAGCTCTAGATACCACTTGCACAGAAGCGGAGTGGCTAAAAGAATTATTGTCAGATATACCCTTAGTTCCTAAACCAATACCATCTATTTTAATAAATTGCGATTCTAGAGCTGCAATTGATTTTTGTAAAAAGAAACTTATAAATTCAAAGTTGAATAGACATATTAAAAGACGACAAAAATCAGTTAAGCAACACATTAAAAATGAAATTGTAAATATTCAATATGTAAAATCAGACATCAATTTAGCCGATAGCCTTACAAAAAGCCTTGACCAGAATAAGGTCCTTAAATCATCGAGGAGGATGGGTTTATGCCCATAATGAGCCTTCTTGCAGTGGTAACCCAACCTTTGTGATAGGAGATCACTTGAATAAGGTTCAATGGGTAATAACAAACCGATAACTTTATTTATGAGCTTTAACTCCAACCCCATCCCTATGGTGAGTATGCTCTATGTAGTGGTATAGGATGAGCATTGTAGCTCTCAATGAGAAACTGAGGCGATAATTTCTGAGATTTGACTCTACACACATCTCTGGTAGGAAACTCACCTATATGAGAGTAACCGTATATGGCTATAAATCGGGTAAAATCGTCGTTTATATTTCACACAATTTAGCAAAACAATTTTTATTTCCCTATTAATCAATTTACGAGTATGAGCGCTAAATAAGTTTAGGGGTCGAACACAAGGAGGTGTGGCCTCAAGAACTAACTAGTCTCAATGAATTATCTCTACTGTAAAATCTTTTAATTCAAGATTTATTAGGTAAATTTCCAAGTTTAAACTCAATTTTTAGTTTTGTCTTAAGAATTCAGCACGTCACACTTTAGTAATTTAATTCGTAACTAGAACAAATAAACTCCGAATTCAACTCACGAGATACCGTTAAAAACTAGAAAAAGAGATCTAAGATATGGTTCTTTACTGTTATTATTATTTTATTCAAGATTTTTGAGTTATTTACAATTCAGTCCAGAACTTATTTCAGATTCGAAATCGGTTCAGCAGCAAATTCAGAAAATTATAGAAAGCTTAAAAAACCCCAAAGGTTTTACATAAATTCAATTATCAAGTTGTGGATTAGCTGTTAAAATTTGGTACAATTATTTTTTGTAGTTCGAGATTTATAATGAAAACTCAGATCAGGATCAGAAACTGGGTCTGACAGACCAGTACTTATAAAAGTTGTAATATCTCCTGATCTGCTTTAACAACTATAATTTTAAAATTCTAACTACTTCAAGTAGGTCTATTTTTGTATTTTTATTATTTGTTTTTATTTTTTTTAAAATACAGAAGATAAGAAACAGTAAATCTGGACAGAAAGATCAAAAACAGAAACATTACAAATTTTGAAAATTAATATCTCACAGATTACAAATCGGAATTGGGCAAATTTTGGTTTGAAAATTATCTACTAAATGAGAACTAAATTATAAAATTATTTATTTAATTTTTCAGATCCGAATTAGACACGAAATTAGTGTAAAAACTGAAAAACAGAGAAGAAACAGCAGCAAAACAGAAACTGGATTAGGGTTTGATTTTCGGTTAAAAAATAAGGATTTATAGGAAATTTAGATGATGTAATAATCATTAATCACTTAGGGTATAATTCTACAGATTTAGATGATGGATTTGAGCAATCTAATCTAAGATTTACTCAAGAAATTGATTCAAGAACTAGTTCATCCCAGAACAGTCATTTCAAAACAAAACTTGAATTAAATCAATCACAACTCCAAATTAATCACACAAAATACTAAGCTAAGCTTTCTAAGTGATCAACAAGTCAATAAACTCTGGATTTAATAGATAAATTGATGAAAAATACTAAGCCAAGCAATTTTTTCCCAATTTATTCAAAAATATGTGTGTTCATGACTATTCATCAAAATTCAGCAAAATTACAAGATATTAAAGCAAGATTTCATGTATACAACTCATAAATTTTGCTCCCTATGTAAATCTACTCACACATATTCACAAAAACAAGAATTTGACAAGATTTCATCATGATTATTACAAAATCGAGTTCTTGCGATCTAAAATTCAAATCAAGATATTAAAGAAGAATTGGACTAAACCGAGAGTTGGAGGATGAGCCGGTAGCTCCGTTGAATCGATTCGAACCTCCAATTGCTCCTTGATTCAAGCTAGAATCGACCGATTCGAATTTCACCCAAATCAGCCCAAATTTTCTCGATTTCACTCAAAAATGAAAATTAGAGCTCAAGAAAGCTTGAAACTTAATAATGGTGGTTCTAGAGGTAGAAGAAGAAGAATGGAGAGTGGTGTTGCGTGAAAGGGAGGTCTGTGGAGTGAGTTATGGACTTGAGAAGTTTCAGCTCGAATTGGGTTATTTCAGCAAAAACAGAATTCAATTTCATTGAACACTTACTTCAAACTCAATTATCTCACTCAATTCTTCATCAATTTTTGAGTTCTTTACATGGTTGGAAAGAGGGGAACAAGGAGAAGAGATTGGCATTGGAATCATAGCAAACAGAGGTCTGTAGAGGAAATGGCGAGCTCGAGAATTTCTCAGCTCAAAACAGTCGTCTTTCATGGCTGACAGGAGGTTTTGCGCGTTTTGCAGCCAACTCTGGCTGGTCCAGCGATGGTGAATCATGCCGTTGTGCTTGTCTTGTCGAGACGAGTCAAATGTCATTGAGTTTGTTCAATTTCGAGCAATTTGAAAAATTCACATTTTTGAGAGAGAAAGAGTTGACTTGACTGCAACGGTTGACTCTTCAGATTTGACCAGAATTTTTGCGCGTCGCATTTTCTCTATTCTTGCACTGCTAGTTTTATTTTGAGGTGTAAAACAATGTTTAGGATCCGCTTAGTTTGAACGTCACGTTCCGATTCCAAACATCATGAAAAACATGGACGTTCCAAGAGCCCGCCTCAGAATCGAAGGATCCACTCCTTCGATGACGAGCTCGTCAGACTCACCCGACGTCTCGGATGAAATGACAGGTGGCATGATCTCATCAGCTAAAGTCGTCTCGGCACAGATTGCGACACTCGAAATGACTGGTGGCGAGTCGTAATCCTCAAGCTCAAAACCACCAGTGAAGCGAATATCTGTGTGTTTTCTCTTATGTTTTTATGATCGTTTCTTGTCTATTCTTTGATCTTTTTATGTGTCACAAATCATGCTAAGATTGTTTCTTGGAAAATAACTAATGTAAAATACTATAAAGCAGCGTTATGAGAATAATTTCCATACTAAGATTGTTCAGTGCAAGATGTTACCTTCTTGTTTCTCTACTATGATAGTTCATTGAAATATTCGTCTTTCATTATGAAACTTTCTGAATAATCTCACTGCATGATGTCGCTCCTTTTTCCATTCTTCCATATTCCTGTTCTTTTAGCCGGCCATCGAACCACAATCTTGCTTTCTTGAAAGTAGAAATAATTATTTATAATTAGCATGCCAAAATGTTTTGTTGTAAATGATCAAACCATCAAAAGATTATGTGAATCTTGGTTCTTGGATTCATTATTCTCTGTTTAACCATTCATTCATTAAACTTGGATAATAATCTTTAATTCATTATTTCTAATCTCATTCTCTTTACAACAGTTCGGTGCGTGGTTCCACCAGGCCGTTAGTCTCAAGCTACTTAATTATTTTATAAGCAAACAAAAGGAAAAAGATAATGAAAAAAATAAATAATAAACATTTATTTAATTATCCTATAAGCAAAATATAAAGACAATTAGAAAAAAAAATTGTAATGGATAACTATTATTTGTCTTCATGAGGAAAAATAATAATAATAATAATAATAATAATAATAATAATATACAAAGAAAAAAAAATATATAATATAATATATACAATTAAAATGAAAAATATGACAGCCCACGGGTCTCTATCTCTCACACTGATCACTGCACACATTTCACCTCCTCTCTCTCTCTCTCTCAAAGTTTTTATTTACAATATTATTATATACAAAATATTATAAAAAATGGACAAAAGAAGGAAAAATATGTAGACAATTATTTTAGTATTTTATGAGCAAACAAAAGAAAGAAAATGGAGAAGAAAAAAAATAGTATGTCGTAGTTAATAGGAGAAAGGAAGACATATAATACACAACTATTATTTGTCTTCATGAGGAAAAAAATACTAAAATGGAAAAAAATAAAATCAAAAGAAAAAAATTATTTAAAGCTACTTAATTATTTTATAAGCAAACAAAAGGAAAAAGATAATGAAAAAAATAAATAATAAACATTTATTTAATTATACTATAAGCAAAATATAAAGGCAATTAGAAAAAAAAATTGTAATGGATAACTATTATTTGTCTTCATGAGGAGAAATAATAATAATAATAATAATAATAATAATAATAATAATAATAATAATAATAATAATAATAATAATAATAATAATAATAAGAAAAAGAAAAAAAATATATATAATATAGGAAAAATACTAAAATGGAAAAAAATAAAATCAAAAGAAAAAAATAATTTAAAGCTACTTAAATATTTTATAAGCAAACAAAAGGAAAAAGATAATGAAAAAAATAAATAATAAACATTTATTTAATTATCCTATAAGCAAAATATAAAGGCAATTAGAAAAAAAATTGTAATGGATAACTATTATTTGTCTTCATGAGGAAAAATAATAATAATAATAATAATAATAATAATAATAATAATAATAATAATAATAATAATAATAATAATAATAATAATAATAATAATAATAATAATAATAATAATAATAATAATAATAATAATAATATACAAAGAGAAAGAAAAAAAAAATATAATATAGGAAAAATACTAAAATGGAAAAAAATAAAATCAAAAGAAAAAAATAATTTCAAGCTACTTAATTATTTTATAAGCAAACAAAAGGAAAAAGATAATGAAAAAAATAAATAATAAATATTTATTTAATTATCCTATAAGCAAAATATAAAGACAATTAGAAAAAAAAATTGTAATGGATAACTATTATTTGTCTTCATGAGGAAAAATAATAATAATAATAATAATAATAATAATAATCATATACAAAGAAAAAATATATATATATAATATAATATATACAATTAAAATGAAAAGTATGACAGCCCACGGGTCTCTATCTCTCACACTGATCACTGCACACATTTCACCTCCTCTCTCTATCTCTCTCTCAAAGTTTTTGTTTACAATATTATTATATACAAAATATTATAAAAAATGGACAAAACAAGGAAAAATATGTAGACAATTATTTTAGTATTTTACGAGCAAACAAAAGAAAGAAAATGGAGAAGAAAAAAAATAGTATGTCGTAGTTAATAGGAGAAAGGAAGACATATAATACACAACTATTATTTGTCTTCATGAGGAAAAAAATACTAAAATCGAAAAAAATAAAATCAAAAGAAAAAAATTATTTAAAGCTACTTAGTTATTTTATAAGCAAACAAAAGGAAAAAGATAATGAAAAAAATAAATAATAAACATTTATTTAATTATCCTATAAGCAAAATATAAAGGCAATTAGAAAAAATAATTGTAATGGATAACTATTATTTGTCTTCATGAGGAGAAATAATAATAACAATAATAATAATAATAATAATAATAATAATAATAATAATAATAATAATAATAATAATAATAATAATAATAATAATAATAATAATAATAATAATAATAATAATAATAAGAAGAAAACAATATATATAATATAGGAAAAATACTAAAATGGAAAAAAATAAAATCAAAAGAAAAAAATAATTTAAAGCTACTTAAATATTTTATAAGCAAACAAAAGGAAAAAGATAATGAAAAAAATAAATAATAAACATTTATTTAATTATCCTATAAGCAAAATATAAAGGAAATTAGAAAAAAAAATTGTAATGGATAACTATTATTTGTCTTCATGAGGAGAAATAATAATAACAATAATAATAATAATAATAATAATAATAATAATAATAATAATAATAATAATAATAATAATAATAATAATAATAATAATAATAATAATAAGAAAACAATATATATAATATAGGAAGAATACTAAAATGGAAAAAAATAAAATCAAAAGAAAAAAATAATTTCAAGCTACTTAAATATTTTATAAGCAAACAAAAGGAAAAAGATAATGAAAAAAATAAATAATAAACATTTATTTAATTATCCTATAAGCAAAATATAAAGGAAATTAGAAAAACAATTGTAATGGATAACTATTATTTGTCTTCATGAGGAAAAATAATAATAATAATAATAATAATAATAATAATAATAATAATAATAATAATAATAATAATAATAATAATAATATACAAAGAAAAAGAAAAAAAATATATAATATAGGAAAAATCTAAAATGGAAAAAAATAAAATCAAAAGAAAAAAATAATTTCAAGCTACTTAATTATTTTATAAGCAAACAAAAGGAAAAAGATAATGAAAAAAATAAATAATAAATATTTATTTAATTATCCTATAAGCAAAATATAAAGACATTTAGAAAAAAAGATTGTAATGGATAACTATTATTTGTCTTCATGAGGAAATATAATAATAATAATAATAATCATATACAAAGAAAAAGAAAAAAAAATATAGTATAATATATACAAATAAAATGAAAAGTATGACAGCCCACGGGTCTCTATCTCTCTCACTCATCACTGCACACATTTCACCTCCTCTCTCTCTCTCTCTCAAAGTTTTTGTTTACAATATTATTATATACAAAATATTATAAAAATGGACAAAAGAAGGAAAAATATGTAGACAATTATTTTAGTATTTTATGAGCAAACAAAAGAAAGAAAATGGAGAAGAAAAAAAATAGTATGTCGTAGTTAATAGGAGAAAAGAAGACATATAATACACAACTATTATTTGTCTTCATGAGGAAAAAAATACTAAAATGGAAAAAAATAAAATCAAAAGAAAAAAATAATTTAAAGCTACTTAATTATTTTATAAGCAAACAAAAGGAAAAAGATAATGAAAAAAATAAATAATAAACATTTATTTAATTATCCTATAAGCAAAATATAAAGGCAATTAGAAAAAAAAAATTGTAATGGATAACTATTATTTGTCTTCATGAGGAAAAATAATAATAATAATAATAATAATAATAATAATAATAATAATAATAATAATAATAATAATAATAATAATAATAATAATAATAATAATAATAATAATAATAATAATAATAATAATAATAATATACAAAGAAAAAGAAAAAGAAAAAAATATATATAATATAGGAAAAATACTAAAATGGAAAAAAATAAAATCAAAAGAAAAAAATAATTTAAAGCTACTTAATTATTTTATAAGCAAACAAAAGGAAAAAGATAATGAAAAAAATAAATAATAAACATTTATTTAATTATCCTATAAGCAAAATATAAAGACAATTAGAAAAAAAATTGTAAGGGATAACTATTATTTGTCTTCATGAGGAAAAATAATAATAATAATAATAATATACACAGAAAAAGAAAAAAATATATATAATATAGGAAAAATAGTAAAATGGAAAAAAATAAAATCAAAAGAAAAAAATAATTTAAAGCTACTTAATTATTTTATAAGCAAACAAAAGGAAAAAGATAATGAAAAAAATAAATAATAAATATTTATTTAATTATCCTATAAGCAAAATATAAAGACAATTAAAAAAAAATTGTAATGGATAACTATTATTTGCCTTCATGAGGAAAAATAATAATAATAATAATAATAATAATAATAATAATAATAATAATAATAATAATAATAATAATAATAATAATAATAATAATAATAATAATAATAATAATAATAATAATAATAATAATAATAATATACAAAGAAAAAGAAAAAAAAAATAGAATATAAAATATACAATTAAAATGAAAAGTATGACAGCCCACGGGTCTCTATCTCTCTCAGTGATCACTGCACACATTTCACCTCCTCTCTCTCTCTCTCAAAGTTTTTGCTTACAATATTATTATATACAAAATATTATAAAAAATGGACAAAAGAAGGAAAAATATGTAGACAATTATTTTAGTATTTTATGAGCAAACAAAAGAAAGAAAATGGAGAAGAAAAAATAGTATATCGTAGTTAATAGGAGAAAGGAAGACATATAATACACAACTAATATTTGTCTTCATGAGGAAAAAAATACCAAAATGGAAAAAAATAAAATCAAAAGAAAAAAGTAATTTAAAGCTACTTAATTATTTTATAAGCAAACAAAAGGAAAAAGATAATAAAAAAATAAATAATAAACATTTATTTAATTCTCCTATAAGCAAAATATAAAGACAATTAGAAAAAAAAAATTGTAATGGATAACTATTATTTGTCTTCATGAGGAAAAATAATAATAATAATAATAATAATAATAATAATAATAATAATAATAATAATAATAATAATAATAATAATAATAATAATAATAATATACAAAGAAAAAGAAAAAAATATATATATTATAGGAAAAATACTAAAATGGAAAAAAATAAAATCAAAAGAAAAAAATAATTTAAAACTACTTAATTATTTTATAAGCAAACAAAAGGAAAAAGATAATGAAAAAAATAAATAATAAATATTTATTTAATTATCCTATAAGCAAAATATAAAGACAATTAAAAAATAATTGTAATGGATAACTATTATTTGCCTTCATGAGGAAAAATAATAATAATAATAATAATAATAATAATAATAATAATAATAATAATAATAATAATAATAATAATAATAATAATAATAATAATAATAATAATAATAATAATAATAATAATATACAAAGAAAAAGAAAAAAAAAATAGAATATAAAATATACAATTAAAATGAAAAGTATGACAGCCCACGGGTCTCTATCTCTCTCACTGATCACTGCACACATTTCACCTCCTCTCTCTCTCTCTCAAAGTTTTTGCTTACAATATTATTATATACAAAATATTATAAAAAATGGACAAAAGAAGGAAAAATATGTAGACAATTATTTTAGTATTTTATGAGCAAACAAAAGAAAGAAAATGGAGAAGAAAAAAATAGTATATCGTAGTTAATAGGAGAAAGGAAGACATATAATACACAACTAATATTTGTCTTCATGAGGAAAAAAATACCAAAATGGAAAAAAATAAAATCAAAAGAAAAAAGTAATTTAAAGCTACTTAATTATTTTATAAGCAAACAAAAGGAAAAAGATAATAAAAAAATAAATAATAAACATTTATTTAATTCTCCTATAAGCAAAATATAAAGGCAATTAGAAAAAAAAAATTGTAATGGATAACTATTATTTGTCTTCATGAGGAAAAATAATAATAATAATAATAATAATAATAATAATAATAATAATAATAATAATAATAATAATAATAATAATAATATACAAAGAAAAAGAAAAAAATATATATATTATAGGAAAAATACTAAAATGGAAAAAAATAAAATCAAAAGAAAAAAATAATTTAAAACTACTTAATTATTTTATAAGCAAACAAAAGGAAAAAGATAATGAAAAAATAAATAATAAACATTTATTTAATTATCCTATAAGCAAAATATAAAGACAATTAGAAAAAAATTGTAATGGATAACTATTATTTGTCTTCATGAAGAAAAATCATAATAATAAAAAAAATATACAAAGAAAAAGAAAAAAAATATATATAATATAGGGAAAATACTAAAATGGAAAAAAAAAAATCAAAAGAGAAAAATAATTTAGAGCTACTTAATTATGTTATAAGCAAACAAAAGGAAAAAGATAACGAAAAAAATAAATAATAAACATTTATTTAGTTATCCTATAAGCAAAATATAAAGACAATTAGGAAAAAAAATTGTAATGGATAACTATTATTTGTCTTCATGAGGAAAAATAATAATAATAATAATAATAATAATAATAATAATAATAATAATAATAATAATAATAATAATAATAATATACAAAGAAAAAGAAAAAAAAATAATATAATATATACAATTAAAATGAAAAGTATGACAGCCCACGGGTCTCTATCTCTCTCACTGATCACTGCACACATTTCACCTCCTCCCTCTCTCTCTCTGAAAGTTTTGGCCATCATTGGCCCATTATTTGTATTTTTGTCCAATTCTTCATTTTATGGCCTTTTCGCCTGTAAAATCACACAAAAATGTATTAAGAGGTTTCAAATTATGTTGTATGAATTATGAGCATTTTTCATACATTTAATGTGAATTATGATTGAATTTGAGATGATAAAAACCTCAAAAATGTGTATAAAAATACACATTACAATGGCCGCGGTGCGGGACATGGATAAGTCCCAAAGACTCTCATGAAAAATCCAAGATAAATGTGTATGGCCAATAAAAAGCACAAAACCGCGATAGCGGTATCCCTACTACCTACGTGTTATAGTGGTATTTGGGTAAAAGGAACAAGTTCAAGACTAATTAGTTCACTTCGTTTCCTCCAAATTAAAGCTATTAACACTAGATGTAACTTCAAAACTTATAAGATACTCACATTGAACGTGTAGTATAAATATCCGGCAGAAAATGAATTTTATTTTGAATGCTTTTTTTTAAACTTACTATTTTCTTTAACAAAACTATTTTAATATTATTATTTTAATTTATTTTTTATATATGTTTGGAAAAATAAATTTTGAGTTTTGTGGGGGATTTTTGGAGAAATAAAGAATATTGAGAATTAAAAACTCAAAATTTACATTTCATATTTAATATGGACAACTTATCATAATATTCTCCATTTCGTATTTGACAGATCTCTCAATTTTGTAACTTATCTTCTCATTAAGATAGTGAATATTTGGTCATTGAATCCATTTGTAACATATCCTAATTGAATCCAATTTTCTTACCGTTTGACTCAATCTAAATACAAAATTTGATATTCCAGATGGTTCTTGGTTTTGTAACCTATTCTCTCATTCCTTGTGTGAAATTAAGGATCGACGTACACACCAAGTTCTTCATCGCATCCGGCCAACTAATGGGCTCTACTCGATTCTATCCACTCCAATTAAATCTCCTACTGTTTTTTCTGCTCATCGAGCTTCTCCAAATCTTTGGCTTCGGCGACTTTGTCATCCGTCAAATGAAGTAGTTCATCTACTAGCAAAAAATAAAAAAAATTCTCTTTTCTTCGAACAAATTTGAGTTATGTTCAGATTGTTGCAAAGGCAAATCTCATCGAATTCCTTTTCAATTAAATAATGTAATAGCAAAACATCCATTAGAGCTTATTCATTGTGATGTATGGGGACCTTCTCCTGTAATTTCAAATAATGGCTATCATTTTTATGTTTATTGATGATTTTTCTATATATGTATGGATTTATTTTTTGAAAATGAAATCTGAAGTAAAATATGTGTTTGAAAGATTTAAAGCTCTCGCTGAAAATACACTTTCTTCTACTATTAAACGAATTCAAATTGATGGTGGCTCAGAATTCTTTTTTCTCTCACAAGACTATCCACAAATTCAAATTCAAAAATCTTGTCCTCATACTCCACAACAAAATAGCCGAGCTGAAAGAAAACATCGTCATATCACCGAATTAGGATTATCTATTATATCTCATTCAAAACTTCCCCTTTCCTTTTGGCCTGATGTATTTTTCAGCACTGTATATGCAATAAATCGCTTGCCTACTCTCAAATATCCTCATCTATCACCATATAAAGCTTTATTTCATAAGGATCCAAATTATTTAGAATTCAAAACGATTGGTTGTCTTTGTTTTCCTTACCTCAAACCTTACAATTCTCACAAATTAGACTTTAAATCTCAAAGTTGTGTGTTCCTTGGATATTCTTCAGATTATAAAGGATATAAGTGCTTTCACATTCCTTCTAACAGAATTTATATTTCTAGACATGTTGTGTTTGATGAGACTATATTTCCTTATGAACATCTACATCCATCTACTAAAACGAACACTGTACCATCTTCTACTCATTCAAATACCCTCTCCATACTCTTAAACAAAACACATCCAATTCAACAGCCATCTCCTTCTTCTTTACCTCCATCAACAGAAACATCCTCAACTTCTACATCTCATATCTCCACCTTACCTACGCCCACCAATGCTTCAAATAATGTACAAACTTCATCTCCCACAATCCAAAACTCTTCTCATACTTCTACACATTCTATGCTCACTCGTAGCAAAACAAACAACAACAAACCAAAACAACATCCAAATTACATTGCTCTCACTGTGACCACAAACCCTACTTTACTTTCACCCAAAGAAATTGAGCCTACTTGTTATACCAGTGCAGTCAAATTCGATCACTGGCGCCAAGCAATGAATGATGAGATAAATGCCTTGATTCAAAATGGAACTTGGGTCTTAGTTGAACCTCCACTACACAAACAACCAATCAAATGCAAATGGATCTTTAAAATTAAAAAGAATGCTGATGGAACAATTGAACGATACAAAGCTCGATTAGTAGTAAAAGGATTTACACAAGAGCATGGGATAGAATATGATGAGACATTCAGTCCTGTTGTAAAACCGACAATAATTCAATTAGTTCTCTCCATAGCATATAGTAAAAATTGGATTATATGCCAATTAGATATAAATAATGCTTTCTTGAATGGAGATCTCATTGAGATTGTTTATATGGATGCAAGGCTTCAAGGATCCTAATTTTCCGAATCGAGTGTGTTTAACCAAAAAAGCTCTCTACGGCCTTAAACAAGCCCCGCGCGCGTGGTTCCATAAATTAAGCTCCAGCCTTCTTCAAATGGGGTTCAAACAATCGATAAAAGTTCTCACTCTTATGTTAATATATGTGGATGATATAATTCTAACCGGCAACAATAAAGACCATATCCAACTCATCATTTCGACTCTAAATGAGAAATTCAGTTTAAAGGATTTGGGATCTTTACACTATTTTCTTGGCATTGAATGCACCGAAACAAAATCTGGCTTGCACCTTAATAAAAGTAATTATGTCAAGCAATTACTTACTCGAGCTTAAATGGATACTCCTAAACCTGCCTCAAGTCCAGTGGCTATTGGCGAACAACTCTCAAAACTCTCTGGTAATCCAATCGATTCACCTGAATTATATCGTAGTATCCTTGGTGGCCTACAATATGCAACCTTAAGCCGTCCAGATATAAGCTATGCCGTCAACAAAGCGAGTCAGTTTATGCATTCACCAAGAGATTCTCATTGGGCATTAGTTAAACGCATCCTTCGCTATTTAAAAGGTACCATTAATCATGGTCTTCTCATTCGAAAAACTGCTGATTTCTCTCTTCACATATACTCTAATGCGGATTGGGCTGGTTGTCCCGATGATCGACGATCAACAACTGGCTTCTGCGTGTTCTTGGGTCGCAATTTGATTTCCTGGTCTTCAAAAAAACAACCAACAATCGCTCGATCTTCTACGGAAGCTGAATACAAGGCACTAGCTTTAGCAACTTCTAAAGCAATTTGGTTACAGTACATGTTGTACGAACTCCACATTCCTCACTCAGGCCCACCGATCCTATACTGTGATAATTTAGGTGCTACTTACCTTGCATCAAACCCAATTTTTCATGCACGAACGAAACACATTGAAATTGATTATCATTTTGTTCATGAGAGAGTTACTGCAAAAGAGTTGATTGTTCGATTTGTGAGTTCTACAGATCAATTAGCCGATATTCTCACAAAAGGACTGGCTGTTAAACGATTCTCAAGTTTTCGATTCAAGCTCAACGTCGACAAAATCGATAGTTGACCTTGCGGGGGGCTGTTGGAGAAGATAATGAAGGTTTTCATTATCTGAAGAAATTAGAATATTAAGTAGATAATTAAATATTAGTTGTGTTTCTAGAAGTTGGGCTTAAGTACATTGGGCCTCAGAATTCAAAGTGTTATTCTATCCACTACTCACATGTTTCTGTTATAATCAAACGGTCTAAGTGATATTTGCTATAGATCAACGGCTCTGTTTAAATGAGTTGGTTTTCTTATCTATTAGTTTTTATTTTTAATTTTAATTAATTGTAAATTCCTGCTTATATATATAGCAGAGTATTGTAAAGAACATTTAACAAAAAAAAACAAAAATCAAAATCAAATCTTCTTCTTAATCTCTTCTTAATCCTCTTATTAAAATTTACAAAAACAGTTAATTGCAGGATGTTCTAGTAACTTGTTCAGAGATCTGGTGCGTACGTGTGCAATTTGTGTCGTGCGTGCCGGTCATGCGGCGGCCGAAACAAATCTAAAGCTTCTTGTGGAAAGAGGCCAATGCTACAGCCGCCGGTAGCTAGGGTTCCAGCAACAGCTAGGGTTTCGTGCTGAGAGCGACAAAAACTAAGGCTTCGTACTGAGAGTGGCGAAAACTAGGGTTTCGTGCTGAGAGCGGTGATAACCAGGGTTTCGTGCTTGAGCTAGCAGACAGAAGCTTTGTAGTGAGCTAGCAGATGGATAGGTGAAAAGATCAGACAAGAATCTATAGTGAGCTAGCAGATCCGACAAGACAAGAATCGTGAAAAAAGAGCGGAGAGCGAAGAAGAGAGAACAAATACGACGGTTCGGAGGGCAACCGACGGCAAAAACGTGCAAAAAAGGAGCTAAGACCAATAAAAGAAGAGAGAAGAAGCTGAGAAATGAGAGAAGCAAGCTTAGAGAAACGGATGAAGGAGATGTTGAAGAGAAGAAGCTTGCGTCGATCTGGTTGGTGGGGGTGGGGCAGGGGCGACGGCTAGGGTTTCAGCCCCCACCCCAAGAAGGAAGTTTTTGGGACTTTCAAAATCACCTAGAGAAATAACCCAACCTCGACGCCAAGTTATTTCATGACAAGAACATGTTAAATCAATGATCTAACAAATTAATCATCAAAAGTATGACACAAGCATATTGTTAATTAATGATCTATCTCGTATTCTTATTATAAAAGCACATGAATAAATTATCAAACAAATAAATGATACATTTATGAATCATTCTCATATCTTTGCAACTATAAGATATTGGAGAAAATCATGATTTGTCAAAATGGTATGCTTGATGTCCTTTCTACTATATAAATTATAATATGAAAATTATTTAACACTTACTTCATCACAAGCGTGAATTTTGTTTCTCACATCAATATATTTTATTTCCAGTAAGAAGCTTTTGTTTTGATGAATTTGAATGATCAATTTTGATTTATTTTCTTTGTAGTCCTTTTTTCTGGGTTGATGATGTATGGTCCGACCAATAAATGGATTTTAGAAAGTTTTGTTCAACGCGGATTTCAAATGACTTGGAAGACAAAAAAGAACATCAATCCATTCAACACTTCAAGTAGCATTGGCAACACAAATTTCAACTTTCAACCTGTGAACTTTATATATAGTAGAATAATTTCCGGAGTCTTACTCGCCTGGTCAAATTTTCAATATATCACAATTTGGTTGAACAAACTCATTTTAGAATACCGAAACAACTATTCAATATCATTACACAATCAGCAGCGGATCTTAACAAGGATTGGAGGAAGTCATGATAAACACTATTTGTAAATTGTAATTAGTTTCTTATTCAGTATTTAAATTTATAGCACTAAAATTGATATGTTGAACCTCACTAATCAATTTAATACAACTCTATTATATCATGTATTATACCAAGGAAAAGTTTATTTGTCCTCCTAAGATCCCTACTATTCCCCTTCAATATTATGTTGATAAATGGGCCCAATCAACCATAATGGTCATTTAATAAAAAAAGTGTGGATTCTATTTAACAATGATAATTCGGTGAGTGGGGGGATGTTAAGTGGGGGTCATGTGCTAATAATGCCTGTTGAGGCAAAAAGACGAAATAGAAGTCTGAAGAAATCAAGAATGATATAGCTCTTCCAAAGCTAATATGTCCAATTTATGAAGTGGAACTTGTTCTTGCAGTTTTTCTCCATTATCTTCTTTTTAGGGCAAATTTGCTCTGTTACCAAACCAAACCATAAGCTTCCTTCAAGGTACAAATATTTTCTTTATCTCAAAGCTTTGCTTATTTCATTTATTAATTCTTCCATGTTCAATCCGCAGTGTTGGTTAAGTACCCTATCTCGGTTCCGACCTAATCAATTCCTGTGGGTGGACCAAATAATTTGTACGGACATGTAAAACTTGAAAATAATAACAAATTTTCGCCGCCAAGGAAACAAATCCTATATATGTTTACAAAAAGTTTACTTAATTGATAGTCTTATTGAAAAGAAAAAGGACCATAAAACGAGAGTGAAAAGATACTATCCTAACCATGTTTTATGCGTCAATAATTAATTCTACTGGTCTGCCTCAAATCTGTTGTATGCCTCAATAGTCCATACTTGCATAAGAACTCCAATTAAAATAAGGTTATGAAGAAGCGGTGCTAATACTAAATTGAATTTTAGGTAAATATGGAGAAAATTTCAAACAAGTTGTTCCACAATTGCCACTCCGAGGAACGCATTGCCAATAATAGGAATCTTGCATCGAACCATGAAATTTCAGAGATGTCAACAACAACTGTAACATTGAGAAACATAAGTAGCATGCTTTTCGAAGAAAACAATAATGAAAATACTAATGTATTTATAGATAAGGCTGCTCTCCAGGCCGTTGAGAGATCGTTTTACGATGTTCTTGAACAAAAACATTCATCTTCCCCAAGTGATTTAGAACAGTCCAATGTCCCACAGATGTTTCCTCGTATTACTAACCAAATTCAAAATGAGAGCTTACCAAGTTTAGAATTCAAAAGAGAGATGGAAGAAGGAATGAAGTTCCTTCCAAGCATTGATAGCAACAGATCGACTGTGGATTTACAAGCTAATAAAATTTGGTTTCAATTGAAAAGGAAGAATGATAGTGATTTAGTTCAAAGGATGGTAAATGATGGTGAAGAAGATAGAATTAACATGATGTTCAAGGCTAAAAGACATGCAAATTCCGCGGAGTTGTCCCTTGCGGAAGGACAAAAATACAAAATTAGTGTGCTTCATTACAAAAACCGAGATGCGCTACTTGATAAAGTGTTTCTTCTACATGAAGAACATTATGCAAAAGAAGCACTTCATCTACGTGTAATCATGCAAAATGGAGCCAACTCGGGTAGTAAACCGGGAATCCATGAGAACTCAGTTGATTTAAGAACTCTTCTTATCCATTGTTCACAAGCAATAACTATAAATGATGGAAATGCCAATCAACTAATAAAACAGATAAAAAGACACTCTTCTCCTTATGGAGATGGGATGCAAAGGATGGCCCACATCTTTGTCAATGGACTCGAAGCTCGTTTAAATGGAACCAGTAATAAGCTTTACAAACTCTTGGTGCCACAAGGAACAATAACAGATATGTTGAGTTGTTTCCACATGTATCTAGTATCATGCCCGACTCTCATGGTTTCACAGTATTTCTTAAGCTATACAATCCTTAATGCGATCAAAAAGAAATCAAAATTGCATATCATTAGTCTTGGCACAGATTTTGGCTTCTATTGGCCATTTCTTATTCATGAACTCTCTAGAAGGATAGATGGGCCTCCGAAATTTAGAATAACTAATATTGAAAGTCCGGGATCGAGCTGGCCTGCTGAGCGAATTGAACTGGCACGACAAAGGTTGGAATTTTTCTCTAGAAGTTATGGTGTTTCTCTTGAGTATAGAGTCTTAGGGACAAAATGGGATAAAATTTGCCTTGACGATCTCAATATTGAGAAAGATGAGGTGGTTATTGTGAAGTGTTATCATGGTTTTGAATATCTACAGAAAGAAACAGATGTGATGAATAGCCCAAAAGATCAAGTTCTTGACATTATACGACAGATTAGGCCACATGTTTTCATCCAATCAATTATTAATGGATCATTTAGTAGTTCATTTTTTGCTGACCGATTTAAACAAGTACTTCATTACGCTTCTGCAATGTTTGATTTTTTTGATGCTACTATGCCACACAATAATAAACAAAGATGGTTTCTAGAAAATATTATGTGGGGCCGTTCAGCGATTAATTTGATAGCATGTGAGGGGCCAGAAAGGTGTGTAGGGGCAGAGACATATAAGCAATGGCATACTAGGAACTCAAGAGCAGGACTTAAGCAATTGCTTCTGGATCGTGTCATATTAAAGAGAATCAAAAATAAGGTGAGTGAAGTTTACCATAAGAGCTTTTTTATTGATGATGATAAGGAATGGCTGCTTTTGGGATGGAAGGGAAAGGTCATGAGCGCTATCTCAGCATGGCATTTAAGGCAAACATGAAATTATTTGTACTGAAATTATATTTCAACAATATAAATGTATTAAAGGTGATTTATGTATTCAACATACTTTAGTACTGTGTAATTGATAGACCTTGAAAGCATTTTGTATTGCTTTGAATTGAGATTGTTTTCCTTGTGTCTCTTCCATTTTTATGCTCCTTGAGAGCTTGTATCCAATTAAACCTCAAAAACACAAAATATGCCTTAATCCACTTTTATGGAATCAATCAAACCCTAATTTAGCCCCCAAATCAACATTTGTCGCTAAACAATTTGCAAACTATTAATTACAAGCTTTAACATTCAAGAAAACCTATTGATTACAAGCTTTAATCCATGGACCTTTATAATTTTCTATAGCCTGGTCCAAAAAACATAAAAAAAAAAAAAATTACACATTTACCAAACGTATGATAAAATCAGCCTAGAAATTAAATTCACTAGCAAAAGCTTCGCGCGTTGCGCAAGATAAATATGGCATCATACGGAAACTATTTGATTACATCACAACAAATTATAATAGAACATGATAAAAATAAAAAAACTTTTTCGAATTTCAGTTTTCTAACATAAAATAAAAAGAACAAAGCAAAAAAAGTGCTCTTGGGTTAATTGAATAAAATTCTGTTATGACCGTCTAACATGGGCAAGTTTGTTTGATATAACCAGTAATGCAGGAATGATGTATAATCTAAATCCCCTCACAAAGAAGCCTTCTTATATCCAAAGCCATGAATGTTACAGGCCCTAACTCCGAAAGAACTTATGATCAGCCTCCAATTGTACTCTTCGTATTCATCTGAAAAAATAAACATATTAATGACAATAAATCATCCAACTTAAATACACTTTAAATTTCGAGGGAGTAAGGCAGAAAATAAATATGAGTTAACTTTTGAGTACTAAATAGCCAAATTGAGATTAAAAAAAATTGCAAAACTGAGATCAAAGGCATATTTGCATTGTGGCTCTTTGCTGGAGAGGTGAGACTTCAAGAAATGATAAAACTCTACATTGAACCTTCAACAAAAATCAATCAACAAAACTTATGAACTGGAAAATTTTGATACATAAAGCTCAAAATAAAAATATCCCAAAATGCCCCTCCTAGTCTTAACAATGGTTCAAAAATAAAAATAAAAAGTATGTAAAATGAGAAACATACACACAGATTATATTTAGCAAAAATGTTATTGTTATATGAAAACACAAATAAAAAAATATGAGTCCTATTCAATGGAAAAATTAAATTTCACAAAACATATTATAGGATTAGTGATTCAAGAAATATATCAAGGCTATAGCTCCTTCAAGACACTATCATCCCATGTCAACCCTAATAAGTCTCAACTTAAATTACATATTTATTCATAAAAAAATGTCGAATTCAGAAATTTATAAACATGATATAGTAAAACCTCAATGCATTAATCACTCAATAGAATCAACTAATACCATTTTAAGGCTCATTGCTCTATTTTTCATTTTGAGGCCTAACTTTTTAAATTTAGGCATAATGCAGGGTTTGTTTGAAAATATCCCATTATTATTTTAAGACTTATAATTTGGGGTTTATTTGTGCATTTTGACTTTTTCAGTCGGCATGAGATGTGGAAAGAACAGCTTTTCCAGGAGCTTGATGAGTAGAGTTAATTTTTGTTTTTAGGAAATTACATAAAAACCCCTAAATTTGTTTAATTTTGTTTTTTGAATTTTGTAAAACACAGAGAAGTTGGGCTTGACGACATCTGGCAGGATGATATCAACGAAAGATAGTTTACTCAATCGCAAGCGCAACGGACCGAATAATGATAATAAATGCTGAATTATTTAAAGAGTTCATAATTGTGCCTTTTTATTGAAGTTTTGAGACTTCAAGATGAATAATCGATCCATATAATTGTTTCCTTTTTTGTGGGGCAATTCAAATTTGTTTAATTATGCGAAAAGGGCCTAATTGCTTGGTTATTTGATTTTCTGAGGGAGGGCTTGTGGAAATGTTATATAACACAATTGTGGTTGTCTGTATATATTTGGATAAAATGCTATGCAATTTTAAATTACTTATATACCTTATCATCAGTCCTGAGGCGTTTCTTACTTGTAGAAGATGATTTTCCTTTATCACAAATTTAGCTGCCTTTCTCTCTCTTTTCGATATGTCTATTAAAGGGAAAAAAAATTATAGTACTGTAAAAATTCTGATTTCACGAAATATTACTTTAACTGAAAGAGAAACTTACGCATAATCCAAACTGCTTGTGAGGCATTCTGCATTATTGAATGATGAAATTACATAATCTACCAGTTTTGTTTGACATTAAATCATTCATTGATGAATCCCCTTTTACTGCTGAAAAATTAAAAACTTTCCATAATTAGAAATATATACATGCCAAATTTTCACAATTAGAGACATAGTTACATAAAAGAAAAAAGCAAACGTTTGATTAATTCAAGAAAGTGCGACAAAATCCATACCTAAACACATTAAATTATTAAACATCAGGGAAGTCCAATATTCCATTAGTGTCATCAAATTTTCAGAGACCCATTTTGTTAAATCCACAATCGAAATGCTAAATTAGAATTGAAAGGTATATGACAGCTCTAACAATGAATTGGTGAAAGTCAAGCTTACAGGGTGAGCATCATAATTTTGAGTCTGAAATTGAAATATAGTAACAATCAAGAATTAAAATTTCGAAAAGGTCTAAATTGGAACTCAAAGAAACATATCCTTTTAAGTTTGTGGCAGAAAGAGAAGACCTGGCGAAGGATTCCATCCAAGCAATGTGAGCCCTTCTCTGACGGGATTCGACTTTCACCCTTGAAATTGCTCGTCATTCCAGGGTTCTTCCAGTATTGCTAAACATCATCTAAAACTTCTGCATTAAAAAATGAACATAAGAGAGGACAAAACCGAAATTATTTCATAATTGAATCTTGAAAAATTATAGAATTCTTATTAAATTGTTCTATTTTGGATTACAGGCTTCAAGTACCATCTCATCCCTGTAAAGACCCCTAATATTATAGGGAAATGTTTCAAATTTGAAAAATAAAATAAGTTGAGAAAATGGAAAGAGGAGAACAAAGAAAATTCTGAAATTGAAAAATTCATTGTTTTAATTTCAATCAATTATGAAAAACTTACGTCAATTTGTTACTTGACTTTTCTCTATCACTTCTTGGACCTGGGAGGTGGATTCCACCCTGTTATCACCAGAAAATCAGCCATCTTCTGTTCATCTGTGAGCCGTATCTCCAATTTTGAGAAATTCCTCAAACCCCCCCCCCCCCCCCAAAATTATTGATCGAATTACACACCCAATTTCGGAATCTCACGAATAGGGAAAACGAAGGAGAAAGACAAATCGCGACATTGTTGAGGACTTTGAGCTTTAGGCTGAGGTTGGGGAGCGAGAGGAAGAAAGGATGTTTTGATTTTCTGCGGCAATACTTTGTAAAAAACATGATTAACTTGAGAGTTGTTTATAAAATATCTAAAGTCCTTTAGTTATGGGCCATGCATTTTAATTATATGCATGTGAAAAGATGACAACTGTCACGAAAAAATCAAAATTAAAAGCATTGAAACTCTAACAGAAGAGAAAGGAAACAAATACCCAATGTGTTCCAAAAAAATGCACATGTTCAACAATTTTTGTATTTTTTTTTAATATATGTTCAGCATTTTTTGCCATTTAACATAAAATATGAATAAATATTTTTGTTATTTATAAGACTATTTTTTCTTCTTTCCAAAGCTAATTGCATTTGTATTTATGTTGATTCTTCAAAATTTTCCTATTTCATTATCAGCCAATTCAACGGTCTCATTCAACCCCAAGTCTGAATTTTTAACACAAAATAAATATTATTAATGCAAACATATATGAATTTTGTATTTGTTATCTTAATTTCTTTTCCTATATTAATTTCCTATATTTTTTTAATAATTATTATACTTTATTCTAATTTTTTCGTATTTAAAAACAAAAATCCGACGCACCGATCCGACACGGCCGAAACCGACCGGCAGATGCATCCGACTTTCCGATCGGGCTTAGCAGCCGACTCCGATACCGATACCGAAACTACGGACCATGCTATTAAGTGAATTTTGTTTTTGAACTTTTCCAGGGTCATAAATGGAATAAAATCAAGTAAGATAATTCTTCTTACAATCCCCCGCATCTGTTGAAATTGCAACCTAACACTTGAATGATAAAAATTTGCAAAATCCCCTATTCTTGAGGAAATTCAAAACAATTGTTGTAAGAACTTGGTACATAACATGTATTAACGATATGATTGGTAGTTTGGTACAACAACCCTGAATTGGTACTAACTCTGAGCTGACAAGAGAGTGCAAGAAGGAAAGAGCTTTTTTTGAGGGGAATAAAAAAGGAATGAACTCTTGCAATGGTTTCTTGCGAATTCAATTAACAGAGAAAAAGAAGAATGCAAAGAACTAATTACCCTGAGCAGCTCGTAGAACAGTCAGCTAGCTTATTAAGTGGGAAACTTTACCCTCTGTGGTACCCTCTGTACTGATACTCAAATAAACCCCCATTTTCCTCAGAAGGAAGAGAGAATACGAGCAGAAAGGAAGCAAGCAGAGAGAAGCTCGGCAAGGAGGAGTCATCTGGGTCCGTCCTATGGCCTGAGATTTTCGAGTTGAATTTGATTTGGGGAAAACCCTTGTTTTGAGAATGGAGAGAAATCGAGTAGAGAGAAAGAGAAAAGAGATTAATGGAAAGCAAGATGGTTGCTAGAGTGATTGGGACTGGGAGGCGGGTAATAGAGATGCTTAGTGGTGTTGGGCTGAGATTATTTTCATATTGGATCATATTGGACTAGGTTATAGAAAATATAAAGGTCCATGGCTTAAAGCTGGTAGTCGTAATCAATAGTTGGATTTGTAAGTTTTTGGATCAAGATTAAGCATATGGCAGGTTTATTTTAACTAATTACGTAGTAGTAATTGTAGGAAGTACATAAATGTCGACTAGCTAAAATTTTGAAATTATTTATAGGATATAACCCTAAACATTTTTCTCTTCATCCCTCTTGCCACATCATTCCATTATTTTTATCCATTGGATCTACAAATCAAGAGCTAAAAAATATTAATGGAGAAGAAAATAATAGTTCAAATGGAGAGATTTATTCTCATTAATTTGAGAAATTTGGACACGTGTACTATTTCTGATTTGTTTGTAGCAATTTTATTATAACTCAACATGTGACGGGTCATTTTACATCCAAAATATGAAGCAGTCAATTTGCCACACCAAGACTTCAAGTTTTGAGCCCCATAAATATGAGTTATCATTAATTTTGATCAGATATTTTGTGGATTTTTGTATATAGTTTATATGAGGTGATGATTATGTGACAGTGATCAGTTGGATAAAAAATAAAATTCTTGTTCCATGCCTGATCCACTGAGAATACTCAGAAAATAATTAATCCTGGCTGTCCCCCCTCATCAGAATCAACCACGTCAGTAATAATTATCCTAATCCTGGCGGGACCACTTCCAGAAGAATAAGCCACGTCACTCTTAAATTTGAGCCGTCCGATCAGATTCAGCTATTAAATATGCACCGTCCGATAATAATCAAATGCTCCACAGAACACAGTTGAAATAAAAATTCTTTCTGAGCTAAACAAAACAAACAGAGCGAAGAAACCAAAGTCTCTCCCACTCTCTCTCCGCCTCTCCCACTCTCGGCCTTCTCTCTCCGCCTCTCTCTTTGACTCAGCCGGCCTCCGCCTGTCCCTCTCCGTCCGTCTTCGCTCTATCTCAGCAATTTAGTGGAGAGCTTCATCTACACCTATTGAAAAAGTTGAGCTCTCTCTCAAACAATTTCTCCTTCTTTCGAGCTATCTGAAGAGCGAGCCGTTCTCACCCACCGACAAATGGGCCTGACATTGTTTGGATTCTTGTGTACGTTGATGACATTCTTATCACAGGCAATAATTCCCAAGTAATTCGTGTTGTTCTCAGTTTGATGATATTTACGCATATTCCAAGCTACTAATATATATTTTTGAGATTGAATTTTAAAGTTAGAAGAAGTCGCAACAAGACTGTTGGAACGAATATTCAATCGCATAAAGACACAAATTTTCAACACTCTAAAAGACAAGAAGACGACTTTATTATTTAAGATTTTTCAAGCGTTGGAGCTCTTCTTAGTCTTTAATTTATCTAGGTTTAATTTATTTTTGAGTTATTTTATTTAAATACTAAAATTGAGAGAAACAATATTCAAAATCCAGCTTATTCCCTACTTTTCTGTTTAAAACGGAATAAAGGTTGAATTCCTTTGTCTATTCAGTTTTAAACGGAATATTCTGTTTAAAATGGAATTTCTGCCATAACGACTATTTGAATGGATTTCTTCCATTTTTCAATTCATTCACTCAAAACCAATTTTCTAAAAGAGCAAAATGCGATATTGTTTCCCCCTCTTTTTGTGTTTGATAAATTTACTCAAAAATCTTGTGAGCCAAGAGAGGAATTTGTTGTGAGCAAGTTTGCTAGAGCTTGTTTGTTAATTTGGATTGAAAGAAATCTGGTTTGTTAGTTTGGATTGAAAAAAATCCGGTTTGTTAGATTGGATTGAAAGAAAGCCGGTACAAGTTTTATTTCATCGATTCGCTACGTGTTGTAAAGAGAGCGGTGATTCGAGTCTAGTAAAGAAACGCTATTTGAATTAGTGTAAACGGAGCCGAAAGACAAGACCCGAAAATTAAGCACTTGTGAAAGCGAAAAGGTTCGCTAGCAAGAAAATGGTGGTAGCTCACGCAACCACCTAGCCGAACTTCGTCAACAAGTTTGCGTGTTTGGTATTGATCCATTTTCTCGTTTCTATTTATTTGCTTTTAATTGTTATTATCAATTTGTATTAATACAACCATCAATTAAAAGTAAAATTAACCAAAAGTTACAACATTACAAAAGAATTTTAAAAATCACACTTCCGCACGATTTAGGTCTATTCACCCCCCCTATAGGCCGTAATTAGTTAACAATTCGGACTATTATTGAAAATTTAAATGCTATTTTTTCTTTGAAAGATTTAGGCTATCTTCATTATTTTTTAGGGTTACAGTGCACAAAAGTTTCTAACGGTTATCATGTTTCTCAATCAAGATACATTTGTTGGGAAACCCGTAGCCATGTACATTACATGCGCAGCGGAACCTACGGGTTCAACCCTCCCTAGGATCATCGTAAAGGAAATAAAGGTACGAGATTATGCTATTAAAATTTATACCTCGGATCTTCCTGATTCGGGAGAGAGATGCGGATGTAGGTCTGAACGAACTTCCTTCTTGCTTCCTTCTTCTTCGTGCTCCTAAAGCTCGACTCGAGCGAACTCCTTGCTTCTCCTAGGCTAAAGAAACTGATCGCTCGCTAATCTTAAAAGCAGAAAACCTCTACTCGTATCCACGTCGAACTTCAAATCGTCGGAATAACCGGACTCGGCTAGACGAGTCCGGAAATACTTTCAGGAGGCTCTCTCTCTTTCTCTCTGTATTACGGCAGCCTGGAGGTTCTGTAATGTGTGTCTAATAGAGGGGGACTGCCCCTTTATTTATACTAGAGAGGGAGGCGAAGGATTGCTTAGTTACCATAACTAAAACCCTAATTACAGCGCTTATCCGTTCTCAACGGACCTATTCCGTTGCCAACGGAATAGGGTTTTCTAATCTGAAAACTTGGCTGTCGAGAAATTGGCTGAGTTATGTTGCCAACGGAACTGTTCCATTGGCAACGGAACTTCCGTTGGCAACGGAACTGTTCTGTTGCCAACGGAACTGTGCTGATTTTTGCACAATCATTCATATCAATCATCCAACGATCGATTATTTCTTTCACCTATTTATACATCATATGTATAACTATTTAAGAGCATTTCTTTCCCGACTAGACGTTGTTCTATACCCATGTTAAATGAAATGATCAGCGATCATAAACCTATCTGAATAGACATTTGATTATTCCTTTTGTTCTACGATATACGTCTTGATCATAAGGCACGGTAATATGTCATCCTTGAGTTTGATCAAAGTCTCTTTCCTGATCGAGAATTAGACTGAACAAATACAAAATGATATTAACAACGCATGTTAATCCATTTTGAGCATGGCCATGCATTTCCTTCAGTCCTAGTTCATCAGGGGGCCCAGAGATATCTCCCTCTTAACGAGAGGAACAAATCCCATCTTGGTCACTCACATTCCTCATCATGATTCAGTGCATACCTAATGATGACCCTAATGATCATCCCATTACGGATGACGTAAGATCATATTAAAGTATGCAGTTCCTCATACAGAAATCCATGGTGACCTCAGGTTGTAGGAACAAGCACACAATTCATATGAGAATCACTAATGACATATACCATGCATATTCTCATAGTGTGATCAGTCCAGTACGTGTTCTCTAACACGTGCCTATATCCCAGACTTGACATTCCTATGTCCATGATCAGCAGAACATGATCATCCAGTCTACGAATATACTAGTGTAAATATGTAGCTTCTTACCTGAAGTATATTTATCTCTATAAACATCCCACAAATCACTAGGGATAGTTTAGAATATCATTCGTTGGTTCACAGTTCTACTATCAGAATCACGTATTCTGATGACGTGAACCCGAAGTGTCATTCATGGTCAATCTAATATATGTAAATATATTAGTCACCCATACACTCATTCATATATGAACTGAATAAACGTGTTTCTCATAATCTAATCTCTAGTCCAACAGTTTGGCCTAGGGCATAATTCCTTCAACATTCACAATTTATTATTGAAATCTAAAATACAGGATGCTAAACCATGTACTACTCTGATGACACCAGGAGAATCTCTTTCCAAACATCAAGGGGATCCTCTTTCAGACCCGAAATCATATCCCTCGATTGTAGGAGCACTTCAATATGCCACAATCTCTCGTCCCGATATAGCTTTTGCTGTTAATAGAGCTAGACAATTTCTCCACAATCCAACTGATGTTCATTTGACTCTTGTCAAACAAATTTTGCGATATCTTAAAGGAACAATTGATCATGGACTAATAATTTCAAAATCCGATAAATTAACACTTCATGCTTATTCTGATGCAGATTGCCGGGTGTCCAGATGATCATCGCTCAACTACAGGATTTTGCGTGTATTTGATTTCGTGGTCTTCGAAAAAACAGCCGACCGTGTCACGGTCTAGCACCGAGGCGGAGTACAAAGCTCTTGCCTTAGCGACAGCTGAAATTATCTAGCTTCAATCTCTTCTTTCCGAGCTATCTATTCCCATGGCGACACCTCCTATTCTCTGGTGTGATAATCTTAGAGCGGCATTTCTAGCTTCAAATTCTTGCTTCCATACAAGAACGAAACATATTGAAATCGACTATCATTTTGTACGAGAACAAGTTCAGGCAAATCAATTATGTGTTCAACTCATCTGCTCTCGGGATCAATTAGCAGATGCCCTCACAAAGTCGCTTTCCTCAAGCCGGTTGCAATTTCTCAGAAGCAAACTGGTTGTCTATCTGATGCCCAGTTTGAAGGGGGTATTAGGAAAAAAAATTACATCTTTGGCAATTGATAAAAATCTGTGTAATAGGAAGCATATCTCATCATTAGTATTAATAATTAAATATTAATTAATTAGGAATAAGATTGCATAGGCCAACGGTCATATTCTTATTTGATTATAAATAGTTGTACTCCTCAAATTGTAAGAACACACAGAAAATATCAAAATTATTTATTCTCTTTAATCTCCTTCAAAAGAAAATTATGACACCCCTTCTCCATTTTTACATAAATTTTTGGAACATTTATTTAATTTAGGGTAATGTGGAATCAACTCATCAAGCAGGTGTTTGGCTTTTGAAGATTCTACATGTGGGGTATTTGCTTATTAAAATGCTAGCATGTAAGTCTCTCTTTATATTAATTAATTAATATTAATTAATTAATAATTATAATGAATATTTTTTTCTTAATCAAATTATATTTGATTTTCTCAGTTTTAGCAAAAAAGAGACTTGCCAAGTGATTAACTCTCTTGTATTTCCAGTCATTTTAAGATTGCAGTTAAAAAATAAATGACAATTACTAAATTAATAATTGAAGCTTCATTCCATGCTATTTTTGAATTTGGCTAACTTAACAAGGAGTGGCTGATTTCGGGGGAAATATACTCTTCCAATTTATCTTATTTAACATAGTTCTTCTAGAAATTCAGACTCTACCATATATAGAACTGCATCCTTTCATTTATAAATATCACTCTCATTGTATCATATATAAATATCTTGCTCTCATTCTATCATTTTCCTAGAAACCCCTTACAATTAGGGCCGGCAAAAAAACTCGTAGCTTGATAACTCGCTCGAATTCGACTCGAAATAAGCTCGAAAAAGCTCGTTCGAAAACAGCTCGAACTGAATTCGAGCCGAGCTGAGCCTAGCTCGAGTCAAAACCGAACCGAGCTCGAGTTGGTCCCAACTCGACTCGAGCTCGACTCGAGGTCGACCCGCTACATAGTTTGACCCGTTATTCATTTATATCATATCTTAAATTTTAATCATAAACTTGAGCTGGCTCGAGCCGAGTCGAGCTGGCTCAAGTTTTAAAACAAAATCCCTAACAAAGTTATCAAAAAAATAAAACTGCACTAAACTCGAGCTGGCTTGAGCTCGTATCTTGTTAAAACTCGAGCCGAGTCAAGCTCGAGCCAGAACTCGAGCCGAGCTCGACCTGGTCCCAGCTCGGCTCGAACTCGGCTCGTTGCCACCCCTACTTACATTAGCCGCTAATAATTCATATATATATAAACTAGAAAGTAATAATGTAATATAAATCATTGTTAGATAAGAAGCCCAAAGAATCACTTAAAACATATAAAAATAAAAAAGCCAACTCTGTATAATTGGAACGGAGCAAAGATTTTTGCCCAACTCCTCAAAATCTTTTAATATTGAACCCTCAATTTTTTTTAGTATCACCACACATCCCTCAAATATCTTCCATCCATCTGTAGACTCTTAACAAAGCTTTCAGTCTTTGAGTTATCCATTGAACCCTACAAAAGATACACCAAAAACATATAAGAAAACAACAAATAAATAGAAGAAAGAACATCTAATCTATATATTTAATAAAATATTTTATATATTTTTATAATATATATTACCTGCTCTTGAACTATAGTATGAAGAACCTTGTGCACGTCTTTAGCCATGCCTTTAGCATCACCACACACGTAAACATATCCGCCTTGTGAAATAATATTCCATATCTCAGAAGCCTATTAAAAATGAAAAGTTTGTTACGTAAGTAAAAAACAAAGTATTTTTAAAATTGAAAAGATAAAACCAAAAATAGTTAAAATTAATAATTAATTAATTATAAACTAACATTTTGAGCCATTTTATGCTGAACATATTCTTTGGTGGGGCCCTCGCGAGAGAATGCAACAATCAGCTCAGAAAGCGCGCCTTGCGAGACAAAATTATCCAATTCATCCCCATAAATATAATCCTATAAATAACGTAAAAATATCATATCAGCCATTTATGAATAAAAATCTCACCAAACTAAAATAAAACATAAATAAAATTATTTCTAATATATACCATTTTGCGGTTCCTGCAACCAAAGAAGAGAACTGAGTGGCCAAGCTCCACTCCAGATTCCTTCAAAGCCAATCTTTCCTGGAAAAATTAAATAAAATAAAACATATATTAGAGGAATCCCCTGTGTTTTCTGAGTATTAAAAAATCCTATAGGGTGTAATATACAATTTCCTATAATCATTCACCCCTTTTACATGATCCGAAACACAATTTCCTAAACTCCAGACGGTTTTTCAAAAAAAAATTCTAATAAATAGAATATTTTGCAAAATTACCAAAAGTAAAACTGAAATTAGAATATTTAATTACTTAAGAAAAAGTGATAAACTAACAAAATAGGTACCTGTAGGAAGCCTCTGAAGGGAGCGAGACCAGTTCCAGGTCCGATCATAATAATCGGAGTTTTAGGATCGGAAGGCAGTTTGAAATTCGACTGTCTCACAAAAATCGGGGCCCAGCTACAGTCACTGTTCTCTTCCTTTGGAATCGCGTTCTGAAATTGATTGTTAAATCATCAAATTTTGAAATTTGAAGTCTCACTAGTTTTATATTATAATGATAATAGTTTAATTTTACACGAGGATTTTTGAATTAAGTAAATTATAATGTTATAATACCTTCATCCAAGTGGAGCAGATTCCTTTGTGAACTCGTCCAGCTGGCGTGGTCTCACAGACCCACGCACACGTCACATGAATTCTAGACGGTGCCATCCTACCAAATAAACAAAAATAAAATAAATATTTCTCCCAATAATTACCAATTAACTCAACAAATAAATAATATTATTTTAACAAATTACTTTGCGGAGGAGGAAATGGAATAATATCTGGGCTGGAGGCGAGGTGCGATGGCCGCGAAGAACACTCCGAGCGGCGGCTTTGCCGTCGGAAATTCCGCCATTACTTCTAACAAGCTTCTTTGATTTGCGACTATCCATTGCGCATATTCATCCTGGCCCCCCAAAAATATTAAAATTACCAAATGATAGAAAAATATGACAAAAGATACGTCAAAAGATATAAGTTGATAAAAATTTAAACCTTTCCAGCAGGAGAAACCAAGAACTTCAACCTCTCGGCCTCGGACGGATCAGACGCGTGAGCAGCCAACGCAACCAAAGCACTCTAAACAAAAGAAATAGAAAAGTTAAAAATCTCGAGGCAAAACTATGAAAATTCCAAACTTTACGAGGGCACGTACTTTCTTAGGGGAGTTGAGGAGGTCGGCGTAGCGGGCGAGAGCGGACCGGAGAGTGATGGGGGAGGGGAAAGGGGGAGCCAATGAGGCGGCGCCAAGTGGCGAGCCGTCCTCCTTGTCTGAATGGATTGAGAAGAGGGTTTCAGAGGGGTAGTCGAGGAGTTTCAGAGATTCCTCCACGGTCTCGGTGCAGTTTTCGGTGTATACACCAACGTGGTCTCCAGCCTCATAACTAATTAAAAAATAATAATAAATAATGAATTTAGAAAGGGAAAAGGAAGGTTTGGTTAATTTGATTGAAGAATAAAAAAGTAAATAATAGGGCAGTTCCTAGGGAAAAAAAAACTATGGTATCTAAATGTTTTAAAAAATCACCTATAACTTGTGTTTCAGGCTTTCAGGCCCTAATTTTAATATTTTAAAAAAGTTTTATTGAGATCCGAGGTTAAATAAATCTAACAATCTTAGGGGGTACAAAGGAATTTGTCCCTTTTTATAGGGGATGACATGCAAAATATTCAGAAAACGTAGGGGGTTTTAAAGAACTTTCCCGAATAAAATATATTACCTTAGGCTGGTACCAGAAATGTCGAACTCCAAATGAGTGCACGAGCGGTCTGAAGCTGGAGTGTGAAGCTCCTTTTTAACAGCCACATCAGCCCTAATATAAACAAACAAATAAATACATAAATAAATAAATAAATAAAATTTATTTCATTTGTGATTAAATAATTCCTTTTCAAGGGCCAATTGCATGCGCAACCCTACTAAACGTAAGAAATATCACGTATACCCATACAAAACATTAGAAATATCATGTGTAACCAACCCTCATTACTATATATGTTACAAAAGGTCCATAAACCACCATTCCTTTATTATTAAGCAGGAAACTGAATCAGTATTTTTGAAATAAAAAACAGGAGCGAAGAGGGGTACTTCTGATATTTCTCATTTCAGAGGGGTATTTATGCAAAAAACTAAATACATAATTTAGTCTTTGTAAACCTGCAGGGGTGCTGACTGTCATGAACAGTATTGCCATTAGAGAGGCTCCAACTCTTGTCCAACCCACTCTCTCTCTCCTCTTTGTTAATGAACACGATTCTGTACTCAGGAATCGCAGCTGTGTATGGGGTCACTGAGCCCGACACGTCATCTTCGTCCCTCAGAAGTTCATCCAGCTCTGGCCATAATCCCTCCTTCCTGAAATAAAAAAGAAAGGAAAAAAATGACAAATTTGCCCTTGTGAAAGGTTGGAATGTCAAATTCAAGCTTATGGTATTGCAGATAGCTGATTTGATAGTTTAAAAGTGAAAGTTTGTCTTGTTTATCCTTATTAAATAAGGAACAATTCATATATATATGTAAATATACCCTTGTGAAAAGATGAAGTCAAATTTTAAATTTAACGTCGTGATATTTCAAATGTCAAAATTGAACCTTCTAAAATTCGATGTATGTTGAGCTTCTTCATGCAAAATCAATAAAAAATTCATGTAAAAGGTACTTGGGTTTAAAATGGATAAATTTGGTATTATTATGGTTTAGAGTTGTTTTCTTCTTATGTATTTTTTATCTGAAACCCTAATTTTGCGCGTACCAAGCAGAGAAGTCATCCTCAATACATTGATCATCGTCTCCAAGACCAACTGGTATGAGTCGCTTTGCTCCTATTGTATAAATAATAATAAAATAATTAGTTAATTGAGCACAATTATTTCATTTTTTATTATTAAATTTCTTTTTGATTTTGTTTAATTATTAATTAAACTGTTTTACTTGTTTAATAGTAATACATACCCTGTTTTTCGAGCACTTCATCTACCACCTTTGCAACCTGAATTAAAAAAAATTATAAATTATTATAATTATATTTAAGATGTTAATTAATAGGGGAATGAAGAAATGAATTAACTAAGTATAAACCTTATTGAAATGCTCATATTGTCTATTGCCAAGACCAAACACAGCATATTTAAGATTCTTGAACTGATCAACTTTCTCCTCACCCTGATAAGCATTTTAAACCCATAATTAATATAAAATTATGTATATAATTATTTATTTACAAATAAAAAATATTATCAATTATTTTTTAATTTTTACCTCTGTAAACCATTTGTAGAACCTGGCAGCATTATCAGTTGGTTCACCATCTCCATACCTATTATACAAAAAATGAAATAAAAAAATTAAGTTATCTCATTAGCATAAAATCAAACTTTATAATAATTAGGGTAATTAATTTATTTTTTAATTAAGGGATGAAATGAAATATTTATTTTTACATACGTGGCCATAAAGAAGAGAGTTAGATTCTCTTTCTTCAGTTTCTCCTCATACTCATCATCATCAGCTGCATAATCATCCTATATATAGAAATAAAAAATACAAAATTACAAATCAGTCCTGCAGAATTTTATTTTTTACTAAATCATAATTAAAAGAAAGAGAGATAGAGAGTGAAATTGTACCATATCAACCACTTTGAATAACACTTTCTCATATCTTGCTTTAGCCTCTTCAACTAGTGCCTATTCATCAAAATTGAATAAATATTCATCAATTAATAAGAAGAATAACTAAATTAAGATTTTCCCTAATTACCTTTAAATTGTGCAAAAGAAATTTGACTAGTAATTTTTACAGTAAATCGTGTATTTATACTGGAACGGATGAAAAGAAATTTAAAGACATGTAAAAGATCAGAGTAAATTTTACAACACAAGTGATTCAAAAATCTAAAATAAACAATAGATCGAAACTTTTTTTCTTTTTGTTCTTTGAAGTACAAAAAAATAGTAAAATATTTTCATCTTCAAATAATAAAAGCTAACAGAACAACAGATTCCATTTTCTATATTTCTTTCCTTTCACTTTTCCCACCAATTATTTATCGTGACATAACCATTCACCATATTATTAATTAGTCAACAACAGAATCATTTCAAAACAGAATATTCAGATTCTAAACGAACACAAATAACCCACCAACCACAACCAAAAACCAACTCCAAATTACCTTAGCGAAGCCTTCAGCCGTGCCAGTCTGAGTACCAAAGAACACAGTCACCTTCTTCTTCCCTCCGTCCATCTCCTCCGGCGGCGGCGGGGCCACCTTAACCGCCGCCGGCCTGACCAACCCCGCCTCCCTCTTCTCCCCGCTCGACTTCCTCCAGATCAGAAAAAAACCCAGTCCGACTAACACAGCTACCCCCGTAACAAGTAACATCATAAGTTCCCTCTTCTCCATGATAGAAACTGGGATCACTTCTCGCCCGGTGAAGATCGCCATGAACAGGTCGACCGGCGAGAGATCCATCTGTTCCGTCTGCATCGTCGGATTCTCTTATTTCGTTCTGAGATTTGTGTGTGGGTGTTTGGTTGGAGGTTGGTGTGGAGAGAAGGAAATGCCAGATTTACGAGAGGGAAGGTCAGGTGAGAAGAGTTTATATAGGGGAGGGCGAGAGAGTTTAAGTTTTCACCAAACACAGATGGGTGAATACAACTCCGCACCTACTCCTCTCAATTGCTTACATGGACCTGGTCCAAGTTAGATTAGACTAATAAAGTCAAATTTTGATTCACATATTTTCTCTTTTTTATATGCAATTAAAATTAATTTCCAATAAATAATAAAGTATATTAGAGTATTTTCTTTCTAAATTATTTGGAACTAGTTCATTGTATGAGATTTTATGTTTATAAACAAGGAAAATATGCAATCATGACGACTAAATCGCTCCCGTCAACGGTTACTGATTGATAGATTGCTCGTTGAGTTATATATGATGTTTTTTATTTTATATATTATTTTGTGTTATAACTTATATATATTGTTTTAATATATATTAAGGCAAATGAGTTCGTGGTCTAGTGGTTGACTGCAAAGCACAATAAACCAAAGGTCATGAGTTCAAATCTCATTTGCATCAAAAATAGCTGTTGAACATAGAGTCATCTCCATTCTATAAAAAAATATTTTTTTGTGTGTTTTTAGCTGTTTTTTTGTTTACATATATAATTTTCAAAATTTATATTTCATATACTATTTTTCTAATTTGTAACTCTTTTTCTATTCTTATATATTATTATTGTGGTTTTATATAATATTTTTCTAATCTACGTACTGTTTTTATATATAGTATTTCATGTTGTTTTGTTCTATGAATTGTTTCGCTAGACCGTGGTGTTCAACCATGGAAACCCCCTGTCGTGCATTAGCAAGTATCTATAAATAATTATTCAAATTTTTTTAAGTGTCAACAACAATTCAGTTATCTTTTCTTTAAAATTATGAGATTCTTTTTATTTTTACTATTGTACTACATAATTCTAAGAATTGAAGATCTTAGTTACCGGAAATGCTCATCACTCATCTGTACCCCGTTTCCGATCACTTCGTATCGGAACGCGAGTCTCAAGTGTACCGGAATACTAGAAATAGCGAATCCGGCCCATAGAAAGAACTAAGAAAAAAAAAGCAAAAACAACGAAAAAACAACGAAAAAAATGGTGCATATGTAACTTATGTGTAATGATAATTTCTAATTTTATATGGCTTTTTCATTTCATCATTCAACTTTTTATTTTTTGATCTAATGGCCCATATATAACTTGTGTGTAATAATAATTTCTTTGGTGGTTTTATTATAAAAATAATTTTAAATTGGGCAACATAGATCAGAAAAAATGTACAGTATTGTTTATAATATTTCAAATGCTGCATTTATTTTAAACATGGAATGGAAACAAGTACAATGAAAATATTTTTTTTAAGGAAAGATAGTTTAACATTGTAAATATATTTCATTCATATAATACAATTAAGCAAAGATGCATAACAATATTGTTAAGATATTTCATGTATAATGAAAACATAGTATTTTTATATTAAATTTATATACATATATATACACATATATACCACCGTATCCATAGCTAATCCCGTATTGAAAGACCGTACTGTCTAATCCTACCCTCCTTCACCCTCCCTCCCCCCAAAACCCCCAATTGCGTATCAGAGGATATAGCGTATCGCGTACCGCGTTTCTGACAACTATGTTGGAGATTGTGACTCATATAAGAGTTTTTATGGAATAACATATTATACTATGACTAATGTATTATATTATAATAGAAATTCAAGATGTATGCATTTTTTCTCTAAACTTATTTATAAATACTTGGTATTAGGAACAATTGAGATATGTTACTATATAGAATAATTTATGACGGCATTACAAGAAACAATAAACAAGTTAATTATATACAAAAATTACTTGCAAATAGAAACTATATATGTTAATAGGTTCACATTCTTTTTATTAATAACTCATTGACCTCATTTTGTTCAAAAGTTTCAACAACATTTGATCTTTTCCACCTAACTACTAATACAACGCAATAAAATTATATACCGAGTGCATGTAAGAAAAACTTGCCGCGCATACTCTTCCCAGAGCTAGTTTTCCGTAAGCAAGCAACACATGACGTTTATTAATAAACAATAAATAACATATGCGTTTACGCAAATACCCCTGTCAGTTGAACCGGTGGATTATTGGCGCGCGGACCAAGACCACACACGCTGAAACATTTGAGATCTAACCCCACATCTTTTATTAATTTTATTTTTAGAGTTTTTCACATATGCTTGATATATATATATATATATATATATATATATATATATATATATATATATATATTATGGCTTTTGGCTTGTGGCTATTTTTATTATCCATTTTTTTTACTCGTTGTTCATTTTTTTATATTTTGATATTCACTCTGGCCAGTAGTGAAGTTTAACTATATTTACTGGGGAATCAAAATTCATCTCTATACTGATTAATACTGTACATAAATTTTGGGGAGCTAAATATATAGAAATACATATATTTCAAAATTTTATTTACTAAAACACAGTTCTGAATCTTGACCCAATTTGTTGGGTGGCTGTAGTAAAAAAAAATACACCAAAAACCTTGGAGGGTGAGGGGGGAGGGGCAGTATACATATAACTTATAAATCTATCACAAAATACAGTAACAGTACTATATTTATATACTAAAACTCTAAAATCTAAAAGGACGGCTGCTCTCCTAGTTATTCTCAAGATTTGTCACTTTTAAAACACTACTCATATATACTACTATTTTTTCAAAAATCTTGGGAGTAAGGGGGCATGCGCTCCCGTCTCTATAAAGCTTGTTCCTAGCTCCCACCAATAATGAATGAGGATAACTGATGAGGTTGAAAATAATATGATGTAGATAAAAGTACAAACAAAGTATTATATAATTTTTGAAGGAAATAAGTATTATAGAATTCAATGCAGTTTTTTACAAAGTTCATTGACTAGATTATTCAATTATAATTTGCATAAAAAGATGTTGGTCTATACATATCATTATTTTTCTATTGACTTTTTAAGCATGAAGAGGGTGAAAAAGTTGACTATTGAATATCATTAACATTTTCTAAAAACGTGCAATTATCTATTATTTTAGGGATGAATTTAAATTAACTCATGCATTTCTGATTATACAGTTTGTTTTGTTTTGGAAAAATAGACTTCCTCTCTTCAACGGCATAGAACGGAAGTGTTAAATAATTCACACAAGTTGAAAAGACAAGTTCCCTTGTCTTTCATTTGCTTGACTTTTCAATTTGACAATTCAATTACTCATAAACCAAATTAATATATCTACCAAAATTATGATTCTGAATATTTTCTAAGAGAAAATTGGATACTTTAGCATTAGAAGATTTGTCATATATGAGTGCATGACCCCAATTTTTTTAAATATTATACAACATAAAATGCCTCAAAAGTATAACTTATCACTTTAAATTCATTTATTTATTTTCTGAAAAATAATTAAAATAATTAAACCTAACTATTAGTATTTAAGGTTGTAGTATCTTTCATTAGGTCACCATCACTTGAAAAATGGAAGTTAAACCATCTCAATTCTCCAAACTAGTTGTTCAAACATGCTTAACTACAAAATGTACTTCTTTCTACTATTAAAGTCCTCATAGAATTTAGTTGATGGCTTAAGTTTTTTTCTAATATAGATGATCCAATACTAATTGTCTATTTTTCAAATTAATAATTAAAATAACAATGCTGTAATCTCATAATAAAAAGATTCGGTGATCGTCTTTAGATGTCGTAATTGCGGTTCTTAATAAAGATCAATTTCATGTGTACTACAAAATATTATGTATACCCTTACAAAATGAGACATATATGGCCCTACAAAACATAAAGAAAATACACCACGGATGCTCCTCTTATCCGTATTTGTTCCAAAATATTTTTCAAATTACCTTTGTTAATTATATTTTATTTATACATTAGTAATTAATTTATTTAAATAATACATAAATAATTAAAGACTAAAGGGATAATTTTGGGAAAATGTAATTAATATGTCCAGTGTGGTGAACTCATGTATGTTATCAGATTTGGTTTCTTTTTATTTTTATTTGAGAAGAAACTGAAAATTCACTACAACAAAATAAGACAAAAAAGAGAGAAAAGGAGAAGTGAAAGGTGAGGGGGTCCAATAGTTTTTCCACACAAGTCAATATCAGTCTAGAAAAAACCATGGTGACATATTCTATACTTGGGATGAGACCACAAATTCCAAATTAAAATGATTTATTTTGTACCTTAATTCTGGTACAAGATGGTATTTGAGCGGATTTATGTTATATACGTCTTACTTTTATCAGATTCATTTCATTAGGTTATTTATCACTGAATAACTTTTAATATGCCAAAATGATTGAGTTTTCAGTAATTGATTCGTTAAGGTTATTTGGCATGAACATAATTTATTTTGGTTTTCTTGTTAGTCCGATTTTGACATTAGAAATTAATTAAGGGAACAAATTAGATAAACCAAATAAATCAAATGTAATCCTATTGACTGGATTTAATTTTTTTTCCGAAAAAGTTTAGCATTTATCTAGAAGAAAAGAGACCTAAATTCAAGACAAAATACAAATCAAATTTGAAATAAACAAGCAAATTCAGAACTTATATATGGGAAAGGGCTGTGATATTGTAATTTGATTTGTCTTCCAAGTTAGCTTTTTAACCAATGATCAGTTTCAAAAATGACTATTGCCAGGAAGATTTAATAGTGCTGACAAAATATCTGTTCAAACACAACTAATAATTAGAAATGGAAACTTTTTTCTCATACGATTGAATCAATTTTTATTGTAAAATCAAACATTTTGTTTTTCTCTTTCAAAAATAGCTATTAAATATATTAGAAACAAATCAAAGAATGATCATCAGACATTCACCTTAAGCCGACAATATAATACCGATCAATTACTCTGTTCCCTCCAACCAATCCACCTAAATGACCAGAAAGACACCATCTCCTGGAAATGGGAACAAAATGAATGTTTCTCCGTCAAAAGTGCATACAAATTCATTAACCAAGGTGTTCACATCAAATCTAAATACCGATCAAGCACCGCTACGAATTAGGTTCTTTGGCTGGCTATGTACAAAGAACAAGCTACCGACGATTGACAATTTAGCAAAGAGAGGAATGATTCGCCCAAACAGATGTCAACTATGCCGCACAAAAATGGAGTCAGTACAACACTTGTTCACACAGTGCCATTTCATGCAAGAAGTATGGACGAACGTCACAAATACATACCAACAAATCTCTCACTGGAACGTACACTCAATATTAGAAAAATTGCTTTCACTGGACTCATTAATCAGGCAAAAAGCGATTATCCTAGCTTCTATTTTCTGGGTATGAAAAAAAAGATGTAACCGAATCTTCAGAGACGAAGCATTACCGACAAATAAAATAACCGATAGAATACAAGATGAAATAAATTTTTGGGACTCAGCTCTCACACCGCCACAGGCTGCTACTTAATTTTGTGGGGGAGAAATCTCCTCAACCCCGCTTTACTTTCATTTCTTGTAGAATTTTTTCTTTAATTTCGGTTTGTGTAAATAGAATTATTTTTATTAATATATTGGAAATAGGATTTTGAGTCTACTTCTTTCAATCAAAAAGCAAGCCGATAATAAATATTTCCAGCAGGGTTGTATGCACAAAATTGCAACTTATTTTATTTACACAGACAGACAATTTGGCGTTTGTTGAACCACAATTCTATGGCAGGCGAGACCATGCAAATATTCGTATATTTTCAGGGGCAATATCGTAACTAAACTAAGCTTGGGAGAAAAGTACCTTCCTGTTGCGACGCTTTTCTTGAAGCCTCTGCTTCAACAGTCAACTACCCGGTTTTTAATACAAGATTCAATCCTCTACGGTCCCCTAGAACTTGATTTGTCCATCGGTCAGTATCATATATGTACCAAGTCTAAGTCGAATTCTTGTTCGCAAAGTATTTTTTTTTTCCAGAATAATTAATCAGATGATACTATTTCGAAAATAATTCAGTACTAATGATATTTTCATTTTTTTTGATCCCAGCTATTTGGTATCTTTAAACACGCTTAATTATGGAAAAAAGTCAGTTCCGTCATAGAGTCTGGCGGAACTAGGTAAAATTTATTTTTGGCCCAATTTGGACGGTGAAATTGGCCCAAAAATGACGATTTCATATGTTCCGCCAGATAGTCTGGCGGAACTGGAGGCTTTTTTCAAATTACAATCTGATCCATCAGTACCTCTGTTGGAACTATAAAGAAATAACAGGTTCCGCCAGACCCTCTGGCGGAACTGGAGGCCTTTTTTCAAATTACAATCTGACCCAAAAAAAAATAAAAAAATGGGCTAGTTCCGCCTAAAAAAAAAAATCAAATTACAAGTTCGAAGGTCTTTCCGGAGGTATTTTCTCCCGATACCCGAACTGTCGCATCACCCTTTCAAGGCGATAACGTTCGACGATCCAGAAATAAATCAACGGCACACTAAGTAGCGTCGTAGTTCTTTCTTCCTGACAAATGGGTGGTAGTCTATCGCGGAATGGCTCATAAGGTGTCCAAAACACATCACTGGCAGGCATGCTATCTAACAAGTCGCGGTTCTCCCACAAATGAGTAGTCGACAGATCCTCTTTAACTTTTACATCTCTCCAGAGCATGCCAACCGTATCATTGTAATCCAGATTGTTGTAGATATTCAATCTTCCCGGGTTCAATGAAACTTTCGGTCTTCCGGTCGCAAAATGTTGCCATGCCCATAGTTCAACGGAACTAGCCCATTTTTTTGATTTTTTTTTTGGTCATATTGTAATTTGAAAAAAAGCCTCTAGTTCCGCTAGAGGGTCTGGCGGAACCTGTTATTTCTTTATAGTTTCGCTAGAGGTACTGGCGGAACTAGTCCATTTTTTTATTTTTTTGGGTCAGATTGTAATTTGAAAAAGGCCTCCAGTTCCGCCAAACCCTCTGGCGGAACCTATGAAATCGTCATTTTTGGGCCAATTTATCGTCCAAATTGGGCCAAAAATAAATTGTACCTATTTCCGCCATACCCTATAGCGGAACTGACTTTTTTTCCTTAATTAAGCATGTTGCCAAATGACCGAGATCAATAAAAATAAAAATATCACTAGTTCCGCCAGAGCATCTGGCGGAAGTGCTAAATACTGAATTATTTTCAAAATAGTGTCATCTGATTAATTATTCTTCAAAAAAGTGCTACTTTGCAAAAAAATTTGTCTAAGTCAATATAAGTATATAATAATATATGTACAATACTTATACTCTTTCTGATATACAGTACTGAAACACATGACTATTTATTTCTTACTAAAATATAGTCTTGATTCATTTTTAATTGACTGGAGATGGTAGTATCTACTAACCAATTCACAGCAGAAATAAATGTTTTAAATATCAAAAGCACACAGAATCAGACCCCCAAACAGGGTCATACTGAATACCACTTTCCTAATTATTTGGATAAACTTTTTTCTCTTTTTGGACTTTATTATGTTTAGAGTTAAAAAGCATTCCTCTTATAATTTCTCAATCCATTCTAGCTTATTAGTAAATCAAATGTGTTTTATCATTATATTATATAATCATATTTATCCTGCAGAATTTCGGAATAACAAACTATAAAATGTATCACCCCTATCCTTACAAAACAGTAAAGACATCACTTATGTAGTTATGCATATAACTTACAAGTGATTATGTAGTTATGTGCTTTCATGTGTGTCTTTCTATGCATTCGTAAAGAGGACCATACATGTGAAGATAACAGAGGATCCGGTATTGGAAGGGTTAGTGAGAGAGCAAGACCGTTGTGTACATTTGAAAAACGAGTGGGTATTTACACGTGTTCCACGTGCAGACCATGAGCTCATCGAGTGGTGGAGACAATATTCAAATCGTTCATGGCCAATTAATTAGTGATTGTATAACATGCATTACATACACACGAGGGGTATATTTGGAATGACAAAATGTAGTGCTAATAGAAATGGACAACCATGCACAATGTGATGATGATAATTTAGTGGGAGATCAAGATCATACAGGTGTACTTCATATCTTTTTCTGTGGCTTGTTTTGTTAGTTGTATTGGAGTTTAACTTTGCCTTTATTATTGTGTGATTCTACCCAAGCTCTAGCCTTTATTATTGAGAAAGTTGCAGAAAAGCACCCGTATTTTGATCATAGTGCAAGGCGAAAAAAAGAATCTAAGTTATGAGAAATTCCAGGAGAATATTAGGAAATATTTATTAATATTCTGTATAAAAAAGGAATTTTTTATGCCGAATCTGTATAAAGAATCGAGTCAATACATGTATAATTTGAGGCATTGATGAAAGTATGTTAATTATTAAGGGAGCACATAATTTAGTTTCATATAAAATTGAAAGAAACGGTGGTCTTGCTTTTATAATTGGGCTGTAAAATTATTGGCTCAAGACTATACAATACAAATTAACAACGTAAAAAAATGGTACAAAACTCAAATAAAAAAATATTACAATTCAATGTCTACAAAATCACCAATGCTGAAACAACAATAAATATTCAACGTAACACAGAAATATCTCTTATTGTGTCAGTTCCAGAAACCAATTTATCCTCCACAAATGGAATTGTTCTCCAAACTTTCATATTTATCGGATTTTCATCATCACCTGATAAATAAATAAATAAGTAAAAAACAATTAAGAAAAATGGTAAGTTAGAATCTGAATCTTTTAGGAAAATCCTCAAGTTTATCTTTTTATTCATTCATTTTTACATTTATAAAGAAGGAACATCAGGGTGTTAATGCAAATATAATTTTGTAATAATTTGTGTTATTGGACTTTTATTTTGGTATGTTTGGGCTGTTTATTTAAGAATAACAATATTAAAATTTGTTTGTGGTTAGATTTCTGTAATCTGCTGATGGTATTTTTGAATAAGATTAAAGCGTGTATTTTGTCAGATTTGAGCCCTATGTTTTTTATTCTCTTTTGTTTGAGTGATTTAATTATTATTAATTATGGGAAAAAAAGCAAACAAAATTTGTTTGTTGGAATGTCAGAGGCTTCAATGAGAAAAATAAGAGAATTGATGTTAGAAAAAATTTGACGTCGGAGAATCCTGACCTAATTTGTTTACAAGAAATCAAATTAAATACTTATTCTAGTACCATAATAAAGGAAATTTATGGAAGTAGATTACAAAGATTTGAATTTCTAGACTCAGTTGGAATCACGGGAGGACTTCTTATCGCTTGGAATAACAAATTATTCAGTTTAAAGAATACATACGAAATGCAATTTTCTATAATTTTACATTTAGAATGTCTTTGGGATGGATCGGAGATTCTAATCATTGGTGTGTATGGCCCTAATGACTCACCTAATAGACAAGAGTTCTTTCAAGAACGTAGAGGGATAAGAAGTCTTTCGGATTACCCTTGGTTGATTCAAGGAGATTTTAATATAGTTTCAAATTTGGAGGAAAGGAGCGGATATAATAGATTCTGGATAGACTCAAATGCATTTAAACAACTAATTGATGATTTACAACTCATTAACTTACCTTTGAGAGGAAAAAATTATACGTGGGGTAATTCGGTGTCAAGAGCCAAATTAGATAGAATATTAATTTCAGTTAATTGGAGGCAACTCTTTCCCAACTCTCTTCAAACAACTACAACTAATACTTGTTCTGATCATAGTCCGATAATTTACACGGCTTCAACTTCATTTCCAAAATCTAATATTTTCAGATTTGAGAATTGGTGACTAAGAACGAAGAAGCAAAAGAGATCATTAGCTCACATTTACAATCAAGATGTGATACGATATATCAGTTTCGAATAAGTTAACAAACTTGGGAAAGACTTTAAAGAAATGGAGTAAGGAGAGAATTGGTAATATTCAAATTGAGATTGAAAATTATAAACACTTATTACATTGGCTAGACAAAAAGAGCGATATTAGAACCCTCTCAACTCTAGAAATTTGAGTGAGTGATAAATCAAAGGAAAGATTCCGGGAGCTAGCCGTACTTGATGAGATTTATTGGAGACAGAGAGTGCCAAGATTAGGTGGATCAAAGAAGGAGATGCAAACACTAAATTTTTCATCAAAAAGCTACCCTAAATAAGAATAATTTAATGATCCCGATGTTGAAGAATGGTGATGAGGAGATTAGAGATTATAAAAGGAAGGCAGATATTCTACATACATTTTATCGGAATTTAATCGGTAATGAAGAGGAAAAAAATTGTATTGACCAAGTTTTAAATCTAAATCGGGTTTTTTTCAAACCGCGAACTAATTGGTCTTGATGAACCATTGAAAATGGTGGAGATTAATGAAGTGGTAGAGCATTGGCCGAAAGACAAGTCTCCTGGACCCAATGGTTTCACGGGAGAATTTTTTAACGCTTATTGGTCTGATTTAAAGGAAGAAATATTGATGATTTTGAATAATGAAGCTCATACCTCGATAGGTCTGGGAAAATTCAATGAATCTTTTATTGCGTTAATTCCTAAGAAGAAAAATGCTTGTCACCCGAAGAACTTCAGACCAATAAGCTTAATTAGTAGCCTTCAAAAGATATTTTCAAAAGCAATGGAATCAATCTGGGATATATAGATGATTCAATTCTAAGGAATCAATCTGGCTTCATTGAAGGTAGGAATATTGCTGATTGTTTTATGTTCGCGAGAAAAATATTACATAAATCCCACATAAATAAAGTTCCAATACTAATATTTAAAGCTGATATTTATAAGGTCCTTGATACAGTTAGTTGGAATTTTATTGATGCTATTCTCCAAGTGAGAGGATTTAGTAATAAATGGAGGACTTGGATACGAAATGTCAATCTAAAAGACTCAACAAGAATTATTTTAAATGGAGTATCTGGAAAAAAATATACACTTAAAAATGGGAGTTAGACAAGGAGATTCTTTATCACCATATCTATTTATTATAGTTATGAATACTTTAGCGAGAATATTTGAGAAATTAGCAAATAGAAGCTTCTTCCTTAGACCTGTCCCGGATATTTATATCGAGCAATTGTATGCCAATGAGGTGAGGTTGCAACCGGTTGGATAGAATCTTTGTGATGATTTTAATGAACACACAAATGACACTAATTGGTTGGTAATTATTCATGAATAAAGCTCAATCAACATTGGGTACCAAGGTGATTGCTGCTTGATTGAGAATCCATAGGTCTAGTTTGTTACAAGAGAAGTCGTTAAATAGCCACATGAAGTCTTCTTTCATTAATTCCCAAAATTTCTTTGTTATTATTTTAAAACTTATTATTATTTTGTCATTTTTGTTGTTGTTAATAATTAAATATATATTTGAAAATATGCGCGATCTTATATTTGGATATCTGTATTTGTATTCCTACTCGGTAATATTCGAACCGAATCCGAATTCATATTCATATTCGTCTCTGTATCCGAAAAATGACATGGATACATCTATGATATAACCCATATTCAAACCGTTTACAACCCTAATTTCGGGTCATGGATCGACATTCCGAGTAATGAACCAACATTTCTGATTATTCAGGTTAATATCTTGTTATTTAATCCCCCACACTATCATTTTTTTGACTGGTATAATCAAACTTCATTCTTTTGCCCGCTTATCAATATCATATGTCTCCCTTCACAATCCAGTGGAAATAGACCTCTGATGAACTTTTCTCCCTCTCTCAATTTAAAATAAGCTTCTTGAAACCAGCAACTCGTGTGAATATAATAATTTAATTTGGAAAACTAATTCTTCTTAAAATTAAGAATTTTTGTGCGGCTATTAATTAAGGACATGTGACCGAGGACAAAAAGCCTCCAAAAAAGAAACCGGTCGCATAATGTATCATGCCACTTATGCACACTTCAAATACTTGAAATCACACAATTGTGAATGTATTTATATGAGAAGATTTTGAAGTTATCTTTTCAATATTATAGATCTCTTGACTATCAACTTTTATATCAACAGCTCATATGTTTGACAACGGAGAAAACTTCTTGAAGACGAATAAAAGAGATTTAAGAAAACACTATGTTTTGTTTTCTTGTAAAACCTTATGTTTTGTTTTAATTTTTATTTAATAAAAGAGAGCTGATACTGTGTGACGGTACTGTAGCGACTCTGTAGCGATAGTATATAAAAACTGAAAACAGTATATATAAGCATATGAACTGAAAACAATATATATAAACATATGAACTGAAAACAAACAGTATATAAAAATTCATTCGATAAAATAATATATATTTAAAAAAAATGAAAATAATATATACAAACATATAAAATGAAAACAAACAGTTTATAAAAATTCATTCGGTAAACAATATATATTTAAAAAAAATAAAAAACACGAGAAAACAGTATATAGCGTATATAAAAACGCGAGAAAATAGTATATAGTTTCAATCCGTCGTTACAGAGTCGTAGAGTAATCTGCGTGATTTCCAATTTTACTTAATAAAATCCCGCCAAACACTTTTTACCAAACAGATTCTAGGAATTGAATTATTAGCTAGCCCATTATTCCATTGGAAGAGCAGAAAAGTCCAAAAAGAAGAGAGATAGATAGATCTCCTTCTGCTTCGCAAATTTGATCGTCCAATTGCCGTTGGATTCTGACCGTCCGACTTTTCTCTCTCTGACTTGCGGGACCCACATTCAAAACCAAAACGAAACTATTTTATTTTACTTTTAAACGGGCCAATTTAGTCCTACACTAATTTAATACACATCTTATTCACGTACACCTGGTTTTGTACACCTCTGTTACAAATTCGATTTCTAAGGCCCACATGTCAGTGACATGTTGGTTCAGTTAGCTGTTTAATAAACCAAGTTTATGACGATCTTTTTTCTTTACTCCTTTTTGTTCCCATCTCGTGCCTCCAGTTCTTTTCAAATTCAACGTAAACAAAAACCAAACTCAAAGAAAGAATCAGAAAAGAAGAGGAAGAAGAAGAAGAAAAAATTGAACTTTTTCAGTATCCATGTCCATGGCGCAAGCTCAGTTCGATCTCAAAGTAAGAAAAAAATCGTAAAATCCGTTTTTCTCTCAGATCCCCCTTTTTTTTTGATATAAAACCCGAATCTGACGATTGTTTTGCGAAATTTATTGCCAATGCAGAGTTCTGGTGTTCAATCGATTGGAATAAGGTTAGTTGATCTGTTTAATCTGTTAAATTGCGCGATTTCGTGTTTTGGGCGATTTTTGAAAGTTGGTTTGTGTTGAAATTCATGTACAGTGAGAATGCGTTTGCAAATGCGAATAATCTGGAGCATTGTGCGAAGTACTTGAACCAGACGCTTGTCACATTTGGGTTTCCAGCCTCGCTCGATCTCTTTGCGACCGATCCTGTAAGTATGAAATGTTGTTCATTTTCTTTTATGAGGGAAAGACTGCCCCTTGATCCCTCAATTGTTTTTGTTTTCTTCAAATTGAGTTTCTGAGGTTTCAATTTTAGCAATTATCACTGGATAGTGGACTCTTAGTACTGATTCTATAACTGTGAAATACTCAATTTTATGTATCTATCAAGAAAAGTTTGCATCTTGGCCCCTCAATTGTCATATTTTTAAAATTATATCCCTCTAATTTTAATTTTGTCACTTGTCAGTGACCACTGATTCTGTAAGTGTGGTATGTTCACTTTTGGTATCTTTCTCATGAATTATGCATCTTGGCCTCTCAAATCTTTTTGTTTTCCTAAATTTCTATCCCTAATTAGCATTTCATATAATAGCGGTTTTAAAATTAATACTAATTTTATACAACTTTGGCCTCCACAATCTCACATTTTAAGAAATTAGAACTGTATCCATAAACTTTCATCTTTTTTTTTCTACAGAAATTTTATTTAAATATTTCAATAAATGATTTATGATTTATTTTATGAATAGGTTTCAATTGCAAGAACCTGCAATTGCATTTACGCACTGCTTCAACAGAGACAGAGAGATATTGAATTCAGAGAAACTTCTAATGAATCGAAGCAAAGGTGATTCAAATTTCAAATCTGTGAAATATTTTCAATCTATGAAAGTTATGATTTATAATTTTTGACTTTTTTGTTTATAATTACAGGTTCCAATCTGACATTTCAAGATTAGAGGCCAAAATTGAAAGACTTGAGGCTCAAATTGCCTCAAAAGATAGAGAACTAGCGACCTTGACTCGCACGGTAAGATATTTAAATTTGTTTTTTTAATTAATTAATTAATTTAATTGTTTTTTAATGCTAATAGAAATTAAAATTATTAGGAGGCGAAAAATAAGGCAGCTTTAAAGGCTCAAATTGACAAGCTACAACAGGAAAGGGATGAATTTCAGAAAATGGTCATTGGAAATCAGGTTGAGATTTACTTATTTACCCTCATATTTTTTGAGTTTTTAGTTTTTATTCTAATTAATTTTGAAAATATTGTTAAAATTTAATATATGCTTTTATTCTTTTTTGATTTAGTAATTTGTTCTAATTAATTTTGAAAATTAAGTTACAGTTTACTTATGTACCCTTATTCTTTGAATTTTGTAATTTAGTGTAAGTAATTTTCAAAATCAGTATGAAGTTTTCTTTAATACCCTTAAATTGTTTGAAATTTGAATTTTGTAATTAATTTTGGAGAAAATTGGTTTAGAGTTACTCATATACCCTATTTGTGTTAAAGGTCAGGTAGAAATTATCTCATCTGTCATTATATTGATTGATTTTTGTATTTTCTTCTGACCAGTTTTGCAAATCTCGCTGAAATTTAATCTGGCTGAAATTTACTCATATACCCTTGTGTTTTAATTATATTGGGAAGTCAAGGAACTTTACTCGTGCATGTACCCTTAGGTTTTTCGAATTCTGTATCTTTCTTCTAATTAATTATTTCATTTTCCAGCAAGTGCGCACACAACAGATACATGAAATGAAGAAAAAAGAAAAGGAATATATCAAGCTTCAGGTAATATTTAAACAATTTAAAATATTACTGTAAAAAATAATATCATCTGATTATGAAAAATTAAAATGAGTTTTTTTTTGTATTTTTTTTAATTCAGGAAAGATTAAACCAAGTATTGAATGAGAAAAAGAAAGAATCTAAATGTGGGATGGAAATAGAGAAGTTCCTTCAGGTGCATTATATTTTCACCTAATTTGTGTACTTTTAATGAATTTTTTTAATAATTTTTTTTATTTATAATTTTTTTGGAAATGTAATAGAAAGAAGGGAGACAAAGAGGTACTTGGAACGGAAAGAAAGCTGATGGGGATTTCTATAAAATGATTGTAAGATTTCAATTTTCAAATATTCCCAAAAGTTTGAATATATAATTCATTTTCTTTTTATTTATTAATCTTTAATATCATAATTTTACTTACTTTTCATAGTCCGATGCATACGAAGGAAAAAAGCAAGAATTAATGCAGGAGAACGCTGATTTAAAAGCCTTATTACGTTCCATGCAGGTTAAAAAATCATTGTATCCTTAAAAAATATATCTCACAATAATCATGAAATTATTTACGATTAAATTATTATTTATCTTATTATTTTTACAGATGGATATGCGTAATTTTATAAATGCTGAAAATGGATTAATTCAACAAACGCCTGAAGCCAATGGGAGGCAAAACGGGTCCCCTCAATCCACTTTGGGGGGCAAAACGGTAATTTTATTAATAGTTTTTTAATTAGGGGTTTTATTGATTGTTTGGTATATTAATTATGTTTTGTGTGATTTGTAAATGTAGGATATGTTTGACCTGCCTTTCCACATGGCGAGAGATCAAATTGAAGAGAGTTTGCGCACCAAGATGGCTTCCATTAAGGTCAGAATTGTAATTCTGCGAAATATAATTAAATAAAAAGTGCAAATATTTACGCTACAAAATGAAACAATGAAATGAAATTAATTTCAACCATTTAACACAAATATTTAGGTAAGTTCAATTAACATTATTTAATTGTAAAAAAAATGGAGTATTGTCGGCTTCGAATATGGTCAAAACTGTAATTTCGCAAAAGATAATTAAAAAAAGACGCAAAGAATTCGTGTTAGGGAATGAAACAATCGAAATCTATTTTGATTATTCAACAATAAATTTTGCAAGGTTAGTTCATTGATTGAATATTGATTCAATTATGATAAAAATGAAATATTATAGGTTTCCATTAAGGTCCAGATTGTAATTTCGCAAAATACAATTAAAAAAAGGCGCAATGAATATGCATTCGGGATTGAACAATCAAAATTAATTTTGAAATTCAACAATAAATTTTACAAGGTTAGTTAATTGAATAATGATTTAATCATGATTAAAATGGAATATTGTAGGCAAGAATGACGCAATTGCAAGACGCACAAAAGGGAGCTGAAGTGACGTCAGAGGTGACTGACAGAGAGCTCGAATTAGAAGCTCAGCTCGTTGAGGCCAGAAGCATTATTCAAGAGCAGGTATTTTCATTTATTGGAAATTCACAAATAAGTCCCTGTGTTATGTTGAAATTGCAAAAATGCCCCTACATTATTTGAAATTGTAAAAAAGAAAAATGCCGGTGTTATAACCGAAATTGTAAAAAATGAACCCTATTCGTAGTTTAGAAGTAATACGGTTAGTTTCCTACTCTGATTGTTTGAAAAAAGAAACATTTTTTTGAAGTTTATGTATTCTCTCAATCTAGATTTGATTTAACTTCAACAAATATTATTTCTAATGATATTATGAAGAGAGAGATGTTAATTAGATAAGTATAAAACTATCGGTCTTAACTTCTAGCCAACGGTGTGAGGAGTTTTTTGTAATTTCGGTAATTATAGAGGTTTTACTTTGCAATTTCCAATAATTCTGGAGCTAATGCTTTTTTTGCAATTTAATTTAATATATCAGATTAATAGTTTAATCTCCAATATTCAGTACATATTTTATTTGAGCTAGTTATACTACATTATCCAATTTGTATATGTACGGAGAAAGTTTTGAAAAATAAATTATATATTTTGGATTTTGAATGCAGGCTTCAATAATGTCAAAGCATTTTGCGAGTTCTGATAAGCCAAGGTTGTTCAAGTTACATTTCTTAATCATTTTCTATGTATGTTATTATTATTTTTTTCTTATTATTTATTTATTTATTTGTATATAGGAGATTGAGTGGACTTGATGGAGGAGAGGAGGAAACCAATAATGTCTGAAATTACCTGCTTCTTGGTACAATATGCATTTTCATACATAATTATCAATAAATACTCCATTTGTGTTCAAATAAATACATTATTTTGAATTGCATGCCACATTTTTTTTATATAGTTATTTCTTTTTCTATGCAGCTCAGAAGCATAGTGGACATCATTGTAACTTAAAAATATATCTATGAAATGATAAAAGGATTACTGTAATCGGCCAAGTAGGTTTAGTTAGCTTCTTTTCGTCTCTGTAGAGCTTAAAATCTGCTCTGTGCACAAAAAATCATGGCATGTACTCACATGCCCTTTTGAACAGATCATACTCTATATTATCTTTCAATGCAATTTATTTTTTTCTCAATTCCAAGTGATAAATATGCGATAAATATATATAAATTGTGTTATATAATAGTCACTTATATATATATTCTTCAAAGTGTGGAACTTCACATTACTTTTAATATTTTTAATATTCTTATACATGCATCCATAAGATTTGGTAGAGGTGGCATCTTTCTAGCAATGATCCGTATCTTATCCTTTTTTATGTATATCTAACTGACCTAGAAATTTTACTTCATTTAAAGCCAATTTTAAAATATAACAACTGATATGTATCTCACTGTTACTTTTTAGGGTGATCCTCTCCGGTCCTACTTTTCAGTTACCATCCATTTCTTATTTTCAGCTTGTTACTGGAAATTTCCGTTTTAGAAAATGATCTATTGCATATTATTACTTTGAAGAGCGTATTACACTTTTGAACTGAAATTTCATAGCGTTGCTTTTTTCTTCTCTTTCAATTGCTGATGATTCACTTTCAATTTTCTCGAGATAGGAAGGGGTCGTGGTATTTTCAAAATTTTCGAATCAGTAATATATATATTTTAAAGATTTAGTGAATAAAATACCGAAAGCTATATATATTGCCCTCTCAAAATTCTGTATAAGTTTAATCAGTAGTATAAATTTTTTTCTGAACCCTTAACATACCCACTCAAAACTCGACAACTGAAATTCACTGTACATCTCCGGTACTGAAGTAATGGAGAGGAGGTCAAATCCGTGCTTAACAAATCAACAAAGAAGGGACCAGATGATTCTGTCTTGTGGGTTATGGATTTTTTCTTAACAACTTGTCACAGGAGACAAAACTAATTGAAGATGGGATATTTGTTTGGGTGGTTCAAGTAAAGCTATAAATGGCATTATAATTGCTTCCCTCGTCTTTCTAAGTGAGGCCTTTTTTTTTTTTTTTGTTTGAGAAATTATATTGGCCATTTTTTAGTTTACATTACTTAATTGATCATTCTATAAATTTAAAATTTGACTTATAAATTGAACTTGAAAGTGAAAATAATAAATAATATAAAGAATAAGAAAATAATTCCTTCTCATTTTTATTTTGAGGTCTATTTAGCATCTAGAATTATTGTTAAAGAATCCTATCTTTGATCATGCCTGGTAATAAATATATTTTAGATAGTAAATGACATATAGCCTAGTTATTATAGCATATTGCATATGCAGTAAGATGTTATGAGTTTAAGTCCCGATAAATATGATAGGGATATTTCATATTTTGTATATTATTTTCTGCACTTTAGTTAGTTATTTTAGTATTTTATTTATGTTTTAGTCAAAGAACTAGCCTAGATTAAATGTGATTGCAAGAAATGGAGCAAAATTATCAAAAATAGAACTCAATTAACCTAAAAATAGTCGAGGAAGTGCATTTATGTACCAAGACTACTCTGAGGATAAAAGTCCTAAAAGTCAAACTTTTAAAAGTTTTAGTAATAACAACAATAAGTTTAACTATTTTCACGATTCGCGACAAAGTCATGAAAATAATCTCGGTATCACAACCGAACGACTTTATAAAAGAGGTCCAAATGGTTATTTTTATGAAATAGTCAACACATATGTCCCGAGGAAGATTCAATTTAATGGATCACAGCTCCAATACTTGACGCGTCTTGAGGTCATCTAGGTTCTCTAAAGAGATCGGAGAATGTCCGCTTTGATTAAGTGTTCACTCGTATCATCTTGAACTTAATCTATTCTTATTCAATAAAACTCAAAAGATTAGTAGTTACGGGATAGTTTTAAATATCATCAAACCCAGAACTACAATCTTCCTCTTTTGATGATTTTCAAAACTATTTCGTAAAATGTGGTATTTTATATTTTCTCCCCCTTTTTGAAAAACAGTCAAAAAGGATAATCAAACGAGAGAGAATAAAGCTCCCATGAATATATGCTCCCCCTAAGTTCAATAATCCATTTTAAAAATATTATTCACAACAAATTTTCATAAAGACAAAGTTTTACATTTGAAAAAAAAAATCTCTTTAAAATTTTTGAACCATACATATAATATTTTAAATAAAGTTCAAAAATAATAGTAAGAAAATCCAAGAAGAAGATACAAAGCACCGACAAAATAATGTATAATGAGTAAATGAAAAATAAGCTTTGAATATGAATTAGATAACCTCGACCAAGTATCGGATCAAATCCTTCACGTGACCTTGATTTGCAAAAGACACAAGTCGCGTAGTCCACGTCTCTTGTTTATTCCCATCAAGTTGTCGAAATTTTCTGTCTCTAAAAAAAAAACTTTCTCGACCAACAAGTTAGATCTGTCAAGACAAAACTTGATAATAACTCCCCCTTAGAATATGTCTAATTTTAAATTAGATGGGAATCGAAGCGTCTAGGTAGACTTTGATTTCTCCTCATTTAATAAGGAGTTACTTTCAACATTTCTATCTTTTCGCAACCACATGTACTTGGATGAAGTACTTATTTTGCCCAAAGAATACTCCAAGGAAATATGACCAATCTCGCAATAATAATTGCAAAACGTACATGTAGGACTCGATGTCTTATCAGTACTCTTTACGAAATGAGAATTGTAATGGTATGAAAATTCGGTTTTCTTTAACCTCGGATCGGTCGACTTGGCACTAAAAACAATTGATTTTGAAAAATTGTTTGACTTTACAAAATTATTTGATTTTTGAAAAATTATTTGATTTTGCAAAATTGTTCGAGTTTGAAAAATATTGTTTTGGATGTTCTTTAGTGTAATGTTTGGGAGCTTGAGTTTTTCTTTGAGTACTTAATTTAATCACCAAAGAAAGAGTTTTGCACTTAATTTTACTACTGATCCATTTAAACGGACTCCCAGTCCGTTTAAATGGATTGGACAGTTTTTCAGCGTTGTTTTTGACAGTGCTCATCCATTTAAACGGATTGGATTTTTTTTTGACCGTTTGAGCTGGATCTTGGTTTGATTTCATTCCATTTTTACTTGGTCCGTTTAAACGGATGTCCCATCCGTTTAAACGACATCCGTTTAAACGGATTAAGCAGGTTGTTTCCTTTTTTGTTCGGTCTCTCCTTCCCTCTTTGTTTTTCTTGCCAATTTTCTGAGAAATTCAAGCAAAACTCTCTCTTTAGTGACTAAGAAAATTACTCTAAATTACTTGTGAGATTAGGGATAATTTAGTGAGCGTTTGATTGATTGATTGTAGTTGAAAGATTGAAAGAGATCTATTGTAAGTTTGTTTCATTGCTTCGTCAAGAGTTTGTTGTAAGGCGGACGGTGAATCGTGGTCTTGTATAAGAAACACTATTTGGATTAGTGTAATCAAGGAGCCGAAAGGCATACCCGAAAAGTGGGTGCTCGCGAACACGGTAAGGGCCGCTAGCGAGAACGGGAGGTCAAGGCATACGCAACCTACTTGACGAATTTCGTTAACAAGTTCGTGTGTTCGGCATGCATTCGTATTTATTTCTTGACTCTTAATTTGATTATTATTATTTCTTATCTATTTATTAATACAACCAATTCGCCTAAAAATCTAAGATCTAAAAGTTGTAAAATCCTAATAAGTCAAGACCACTTTCCGCACAATTTAGGCCTTTAACCCCCACCTTTAGGCCGCAAGCAAACAAGAAGAGTTATGTTAGCCGCGTGGCGTGACAATGCGAGACTACAGACTTAGCATTAGAGATAGAGAGAGAGAGAGTTTCATTTTGAACCTCTATGTATCTTGGTTTTAGTTATTGTATCATGTACTGTAACTAACTCCGCCCTCTAGGACGTGGTGTTTAGTTTATCAATCTAGTTTTCCATTAAGTTGTCTTCTCTTTATGCATATTGTTATTGCTGTGATGTTGTTTGTATATTAATAATTCTTATCTTGAAGTGTGTAGCGACTGACAACGTCGTGATAAAGCTAGACGAAACAACCAAGTCCTAGATCGATCTCTGATAACATTAGACCACTCTCCGCGTGAGCACTGACAACGCGAGCGCGGCCCTTTTTATTTACTTTATTTATTTTTTCAATTTACTTTCTCTCAACCAACCAACTCAATAGATTCGATTTGGATTACTCACCAAAATCTAGTCCGGTTCTCCAACTTAGCCTCCATGTGGATTGACACCACAACTTGCTATAACGCGAGGTTGTGAGGGTGACCAAGCCGCAAACTGAGGTTTATAAATATCGAATTGGAACATGACATATCTATATATACACCCGTCATCAAAATACAATCTTATTTAACGCATATTTAACGTCTCTCAACTCATAAAATATGGGTTAAATCTAGAAAAAATATATGTATTTTTTTTCCAAGGTCATAATATATATTTTAGACTAATTTTAATAGGCCATAATATATATTTGAAAAGTGTATTTAATTAACCGGATATGTCCATCTTTACTCAACATGAATGGAGAAGATCTAATCCACTTGGCCTCTCTTCGGTTCCAAGTGCCAACTGCTCTCTTCAAGCAACAGAAAGAAGCGTTTGATCCGGTTCACAATTTTTTTTTCCCGCAACCTATTACAAACATATTTTATAATAATTTAATGATGTTTCTTTTTTGAATTTGTGCAAATAACTTTTTCAAACAACAAAAAATGAAATGAAGTTATCTTCTTATTGCTATATTTTGCAAACTCAAGAAATTTGAAATAGCTCTTATGAAATAAAATAACTTTGATCTTGCAAATTCCAAAATAAAAAAAAACAATAATTACGTATCCTTCAAAAATATATTTATACAAATTCATACATTGAAAGTTTGAAACCTTATTTTTACAATTTTTTTGTTTAATTATAAATAACACATGATTCATTCCCCTACTCTTTCTGATCTTAAATTACTTCCAATACTAACCTTTACTTATCTCACCTCAAAAAAATAAAATAGAAAATCTGAAAACGCGACGGGTTTTAGCACGCTCAAAACGTGACCGTATATAGTTTTTTTCATTTTTCAATATACTATTTTCATTATTTTACATATATACTGTTTCTTACATATAAAAAAAATCATATATGCTATTTATTTAATTTTATATACTATCAATTATCTTAATATACTATTATTTTCGTGCCGTGCTGCAGAACATGATAGTCTGTCGTGCCATCAAGTTTTTTTTTTTTTTTAAATAACACATGATTCACACTCCTACGTGTCGTCCTGATCTTTTAAATTACTTCCAATACTAAACCTGATTAACCAACCTCACCTAAAAAATACCCAAAAAACAAGAAATAATGAAATTAAGCACTGTGGAGCCTGCATAACAGTGAGACGTTGTACAAATCATAGAGCTCTAACTGCCACAGAGATCCCTAAACAAAGCTAATCCACACCCACCTCAGCTTCCCTTTCTTTCTCTCCTCTCCTTTTGTATATAAAAACTGGCTCTCCTCTCCAATGAGCTAACTCCGATAGAGACTCGTAAGCCTCGCCAGGCCACAGTGTAATGGATAGATAGCTAAGGTAGCTCTACGTCGTCCACTTCTCTTTTTCACCCCCTCTTCCTTCTCTTTCAAGGAGAAAGATTGAGAACAATGGCGGCAGCAATGGCGTCCATGGTGTGCAGCAATGGGTTAAACGTGACGACGCCTCTGACGTGCGGATCGACGGCGGCTTCCTCTTTCTTGGTCTGTCTGCCATTAAAATCGAGGTCTGGAATGGATTCTTAGTTTCTTCTTTTCGTTTTTGTTTTTGAGATTAAGCTAGAGAGGGGATGTGTCAGTTGAGATCTTTATGAATCAATTAGTATATGAAACGGGTTTTGGTCGATTAGGATTGTAGTTTGGCTAGTTCGAGCCAAATTAGTTAACTAAACCTCTATTAAATCAAATGCTTAGATATAATGCTTCCAATTGAGTTCGTCTTTTTTTTTTTTTTAGATATCTTTTGTAGTTAATTCTACTAATTTTATTATTTCTTCTTTACGATAATATTTTAACAATTTTCGCCCTTTTACAGATCAACGCCTTCATTATCATTCAAGCTTCACGTATCTCCTACTGCTGTTGAGGTACTAATAACAATATACAATCACCAATTTACAGCAAATTTAACAACCAGGGGTGTTTTCATAATTTCGAAATTTTTCAGGGGGGGAATTCAAATGACACGGATGCATTACCAGTTCCCAAAGTGATAATTGACCAAGATTCAGATGCTGATGCAACCATAGTTGAAGTTACCTTTGGCGACCGCCTTGGAACTCTTCTAGACACTGTATAATAATCCTACGATAATATAATATAATATTTTTTAATAATAATATTCCTTATTTATTTATTTATTTCATTAACTAATTCAATTATTTTTTGTTTGTGTTTAGATGAGTGCTTTGAAGAATCTTGGGCTGAATGTTGTAAAGGCTAAGGTGCATCTAGATGCTTCTGGAAAGCATAATAAATTTGCCATCACTAAGGCGTAAGTTAATCTTTTTTTAGTTTAATATACCTTTTTTTCTGTATTGTTTAATTATTATTTGCGATAATATTAAAATAATTATGGTAATAATTTACAGGTCTACTGGGCGAAAAATTGATGATCCTGAATTGTTAGAGGCGATTCGATTGACCATTATTAACAACATGCTTGAATATCATCCGGTATTTTTCTGAAGAGACATTTGTATATTTTACTTTTTGCGATTTAGTCCTTTGAAATATGAACAAAATATGGTGGTTTATTTTTTAAATTCAATTATAGGAGTCAAGTAGTCAATTGGCTATGGGAGCTACTTTTGGTACTGAGCTCCCTCAAGAGGTATTTTTTGTTTTTTTAGTTCTATTTTTTTATTACTTTTTATGTATTTAGTTTAAATTTAACTTGAACATAATTTATTTTATCAGCGCATCATATAACATTTTATATTTCAATATCCCATTTTATATTATAATGCACTAAAGGTATAATGAATAAATCATAAATGGACTATTGCATACAAAGAAAAGGTATAATATTAAATAATTATAGCAAATTTTCATTGTCCACCTTGTTTTAATATAAATTAATTTATCTATATAGGTTGATGTGGATATTGCAACACATGTGCATGTATATGATGATGGCCCAGATAGAAGGTGTGCACAATTTGCAGATTAGCCCTTTCCTATTTTAAATCATACACTACAAATTCCTCCAAAATTTTAATGTACACTGACTAATTCAATTAGAAAACATCCAAGGGGAATAAAGAAATAAAAATTATAATTTTGTTTTTTACTAATTAATTTCTTTTTTTTCTATTTATAGTTTACTAGTGGTGGAATCGGCAGATAGGCCAGGATTATTAGTTGATCTTGTCAGAATTATAACTGATATTAATATTGAGGTTCAATCTGGAGAATTTGACACTGAGGTAATTAGTTTGCTAATTAGTTTTCTGTAATTAATTATGCACATTTTTTGAATAAATAAATATAAGTATTTATGATATTTATATTCCTATTTAATTAGGGATTACTGGCCAAAGCGAAATTTCATGTGAGTTACAGGGGCAAACCACTCATCAAGAACTTGCAACAAGTAATTTCTCATAATATGTGATTTTGATTGATTTTATTTATTTTAGTATTTCAAATTTAATCTGAATATTCTATTTTTAATGCAGGTTTTGGCAAATAGTTTGAGGTACTTTTTGAGGAGGCCAACAACTGAGGAAGCGAGTTTTTAGACCACTCGAAATTAATTACCCCCAATATAATACACGAATTTATCAATTAAGAGATTAAAAACCTCTTATTATTCAAAGAGATGATTAAGTGTGCCATTGCGATTTTTCATTTTGGAAGAAGTTCATCCATATTGTGTTCTTTATTAATTCCGACCAGTATGAATGTGGGTTATTACAATTTGTTATAACAAGAATAAGTCATACATCCTTAAATACATCATAAGATCTTTAATTCTTTTTTGATTATTATTTTGGTTTGCGATATATATGTGCTATTTGTTTAATTGTCGTATTTCCACAATACTGATACATAATAAGCCATAAATCTAGAACTAAGATATATTTTTTCTATTAACATGCTCAGAAAGAGCAATTTGCCACATTGAAAACATCATCATTTGAAATCTTTTATTTATCATAGTTTTGTTTGATTAAAATAATAAATAATAAAAATAGAAACTCTTTGCACATTTTGCATATTAAACAAAATAATAGTTTTTTTTTTTGAAATAGTAGGTGAGGGCTTACATATGTTTTCATTAAAATAAAATAAAATAAAAGAGTACTGTTTGTAAATTACAAGTGATCCTAGTGACGACTGCATGTTTGATCCCAGTGTGTAAATTACAAGTAATCCTAGTGACTACTGCATATTTGATCTCTTCTGCCCTAGCTAATTACAAGAAGGGATCCGATATATCATGATGCACTGTAGTACGTCTAAATCACGACGACAGTATATATAACTAATAAAAAAATATATAAATTTGAAAAAACAGTATATATAAGTCATTTTTTTATAATAGTATATACGTAAACAGTGAAAACAATATATAGAAAATAAAAAAATATATTAAAAAGTGGTAAAACAGTATATACAAATTTCAAAAGTAAATAATACATAAAAAATATGTCTAAAACAGTAAAAAATAATATATAGAAAATTAATATATTGAAAAGTGGAAAAACAATATATATAGCAAGATCGTCGTGATCCAGTATGCTACAATGCCATTGTGATATCTCATTTGAGTCATTTCCCTTACAAGAAATAAGGTCTTCATTTGTGTGGCTTGCGTGCTTCAATCCAATCATGCTAGAAGACGTCCTAGAAGACGTGTTCGACGTTGTGTGTGAAATTTCGGAAGATCCATCTGTTACGTTCATTCCATCTCCACTGACCAAGTGTCATATTTGATTATGTATTGTCCATGTGACATATCAATAATATAAATGTGCTTTCACGTAAGCTATTTCATTATGTTATTCTTACTCCCATTGTTTTATGATCACAAAGGAACCAAATTTATGTCACTTTCAAATGCTGCATAGTTAAAAGATACTTAACAAAAATAATGATGACTTCCCAATAAATTTTTTTTACCTTCTTTCATATACAACTAACATAGACAATAATTTATAATGTCAACAATTACTCTATCTATATCAAAGAATTGCACAAAAGACTCATCATTTAATTATTTGAAAAAAAATATTTACAAAGTTTAAATCTAATTTCTATTATAATTGATTATGTAGTAATTATAAATTAAACTGTATTTATTATATTATTTTAAAATATCAATATTAAGTTTTTTTTAAAATACTATTCTACCTAAACAGAATAAATCCTTTCATTTTTTTTTTAACTCCTCAAATAAGGAGGTTTATTTGAAAGAAATCACTCTTGGCGAGTATCGAACCCACAACCTCTTGGTTGGTGGGGTGGTGCCTTTACCGCTTGAGCTAACAATCTTGGAGAAAATAGTAGAGATTATTCAATCAAATTGATTAGCTCAAGACAAAATAAGAACATATTTTTATAAAAAAAATCTTATTTTTAATCATTAGTTATAAAAAAATTTAAGCATATTTTGTATATGACTTGCCCCCCTAATATCAAAGTTTGGCTCCGTCCCTGTATGGCTGCATGACAAAGAAAGTGCCGGCTTCCGGCAAAATTGGCATGTGACTTCTTTTTGGACCGTGGGCAAAGTGACCAAAACCAAGAAGTTTGTGGAAGATAAGAGCACCTCAAAGAGTGAGACTTTTTGCATACTTGATGGCACATGAAAAGTTGGACACCAAAGACGAACTCCTCACTCGAGGATGGATCTCCTCAGATATACGCACACTATACGCTACCTACAAGAAAAAGAAACTCACTAGCACCTCTTTGCAATTGCATCTGTGCAAAACAAGTATGTCTAAAGGCCTCACAGTACCTGCAATTACCTATCCTGCCAAGAGTTAGCATATCAATACAACTATGAAAAACCACGGTCAAGGCGAATCACAAAACTCCACATAAAAAATGGAGTTCATTATGGCTGACATGCTGCAATAAATTGTTGATTTTACATTTATAACCTTTCTATTTTTAATTATTTATCCTTTGATCTTTATCATATAAAGGATATCAAATGTTACATTTCAAGGACCAAAATTTAAATTATGAACGACTATTACATAAAATTCAGATTTATAGGGGGGCCAAGGCTCTGCCGGCCCCCCTGGCTCCGTTTCTTGGTCATTTAATTCTATGCGTCTCATGTTGTTTTTTACGTCATTTGAGTTTATCTTGAAGATTCAATGCGTTTTGAGAGGTTAATGCATCTTTTACGGTTATCATTTTGTTATTTCATCTTCTATGCAAAGCCACCATAATCTCGCTGGAATAAACTTTTCGTCAAGCCAATGGTCTTTCCAAATCAGCGTTTTCTTCTTTGACGATTGCTAAATAGTCGGCATAATGGAGGAAATTACTTTCGTTTCACCATACATTTACAGTATCTCCGTAGCATATATATGCGTATTGTACTTGCCTATATGCCTTTGTCATGTGATCTTATTTTTCAAATCCACTTCATGAGAGCTAGTTGTGTATTGTTAGACCTTTCACTCCTAGACCCCTGTTTGCTTTTGTAATACATAGTAGGTCCCAGTTTGCAAGATGCTTGCCTTTATTATACTCTATACCACCTTTTCATAGAAAGTTGTTGGGGTACTCGTAGTCATGTACGATATATGCGCAGCGAAACTTACGGTTTCAACCCTTCCTAGGATAATTCGTAAAGAAAATAAAGGTACGAGATTACCTATTAAAATTTATACCTCGGATCTTCCTGATCCGGAAGAGAGAGAACGGATGTAGGTCTGAACGATTTTGACTTGCAGTCTTCTCCTTCCTGAAACTCGACTCCGCGAACCTCCTTGCTCTTCCTAGAGATGAAGAACTAGATCGCTCGCTAATCTCCAAAACAGGAGACCTCTACTCGTATCCACGTCGAATTTCGAATAGTCGGAATAACCGGACTCGGCTAGACGAGTCCGAAAATACTTCCAGGAAGCTCTCACAAATACTCCCTTTTCTTTGTGTTATGGCGGCCAAGAGGCTTTGTATTGTCTATATAATAGAGGGGGGCTGCTCCTCTATTTATACTAGAGAGGGAGGCGAACGACTGCTCAGTTACTATAACTGAAACGTAATTCTTGCGCCATTCCATTCCCAACGGAATAGGCTGATTTCCATATATGAAACCATGTCTGCCAAGGAACTTCTTATTCCGTTCCCAACGGAATCATTCCGTTGGCAACGGAATAGGACTGGTTTTGCACAATTGTAAGAATGATGAGAAAATCGTGTCGTTTGCAATTTACACACTCTTAACAAAGATATTTTTATTTTCCCTAATTTCAATATTTAATATATACGTGGTATTGAGTTAGGGGTCGATCCACAGAGAGATTGGCCTTAAGTTTAACATGTTCACAATCAATTATCAAGTTTTTAGGGTCTTATTTGCAAAATTCCAAGGTTTAAACCCAAATTCAAGTTTTATTCAAAATTTTCAGCTCGACACATTTTTGTATTTTTACTCGTGACTAGACCAAACGAACTTCAAATTGAACAATTGAGATATCCTTGGAAACTAGAAAGAGAATTATAGACAGTGGTACCTTATTGGTATTAGGGTTTTATTCAATTATTTCAAGAATTGTGCAGTTTAGTCCAGAAATTTATCAGATTTCTAATTTCAGTATCAGTTAATTTCAGCAAATTCCAGAAAAATAACAACAATTTTAAAAAACATAAAATTTGTACAATAATTCATCTACACTCTAAAGAAAGGACTATTCAAATTTCATAAGATTGTTCTTAACAGATTGGGAGAAATAATTAAAATACAGACAATAGCTCAGAAATTTCAGGAGATAGACCAGCAGTTGATGATGGTACAGTATCTCAAAATATATCTTAGCAAATACTATTTTAAATTTCAGAAATCGATTCCAAACTTTAAATACTTAGATATGATAATTTTTATATTTTTATTATTTATTTTTATATTTTTTAAAAATTAGAAAGAAACTGAATAGAAAGTTGAACAAGAAAAACAGAAACAGAAAAATAACAAATTTGAATAATTAATATCTTACAGATTATAAATAGAAAATGGGCAAACTTTGTTTTGAAAATTATCTACTAAATGAAAAATTTTAATTAAAAATATTTATTTAAATTTTAAGATTTGTTTTGGACTCGAAATTATAGGACAAATACAAACAAACAGAAAAATAACTGCAGCAGGACAGATCTTGACTTTTATGGATAAAATATAGGGAAATTATGACATTGTATAACAAGTAAATCACTAATAACTAAAATAACAATATTAACTGTTATAGAAGCTAGGTTTGACGAATTTCTTTCTAAAAAATCTATCAATAAATGAATCAAAACTTAAGTTGAACTCAAAACTTCCATTTTTAGTTTTTTGCATAAAGCTCGATCCAAAACCCAATTTAATCAAACAAAAACCTCTTCCAAGTGTTCTAATGATCAAATAGTTTCAAAAACACAGATCCACACAATTTCATTTGAATAAAAAATATTTTTTCAAATAATTTTACTCAAATAATCAATATTAAGGTGTTCATGAACTAATCTTCTTAAAACTTTAAAATTGGATGAAATAAAAACAAGATTTCATTACCATGTCATACAAAAAGCCTTTTCCTATCTACAACTACTCAATCATCATCAAATAAGCAAGATTTAAACTAGTTTTAGTTATTTTATTACAAAAATTAAGATCTGAAGAATAGAGCAAAAATAGAGAAATAAAGACGTTTCGAACCGATTCAAGGGATTGGATCCAAACTAGGAGAACCCTACAAGATATCTGGAGCTCCACTTTATTTCTCGAGCCTTCTAGATTGAGAATTTCGTTTTCTAATTCCGTCGATCTATTTCGTCGCGATTTGACCTTCTGGCCTAAATCTCAAGCTCTCAAGCTCTTTAATGACTGACTTCCCTCTTGATCTGGCTAGGCCAGCTCTCTTTTGATTCCTTGGTCCGGGTTGATACATTACTCCGTACATTTGCGACACCTCAGCTGGTTCAAGCAGAACCATACGCCATGCCAGTTCTAACTGCATTTGAGCAGTCTAATCCAGCTCAGCCGATTCAGGCCGGTACAGCTGACCAAGCTGATACCTGTCCGATGAATCCAGTTCACTGCAGACTGGTGGACCTTGTTCACAACAGCGCTGCAGACCAAGTTCATACCATTGAGACGGTTGATCCGGTTCGTAACGAACCAGGAGTTGAAGAGGTTAGAAAGTCGGCCAAGAAGAGGAGCAAGAAACATAGGATGGCTTGTTCGATTGGAAAGACTTGCTTTTGCGGATACGGGTTGATTTTTTGATTTAGGATTATTTCTTATGAGTTTGGTAACTATATATGTTTACTTTTTCTATTTATTTTTAGATGAAATTTATTTCTTTGCAATCAATTAAGATCGGCATTTTGTTGACATTTATTATTAATATAGTTTCACTTTTGTGCTATATTCTCTTGTTTTATTCAGAAGGCCATTCTCATGTTCAATTGACATTTGTTAGCATTGATGAAAAATTATGTCTAGTAAGTTTCACTTTACAAGGGTTATAAATGATATATTTCAATAATTCAAGGATATCTAGTTCCAATTCTCACAAGACGTATATATATAATATATAATATATATATATATATATAATTCTAATGGTACTTTTTTACAGTAAAAGCACAATAGGGTTTCACGCGGTCAATTTTTTTTTGACGATCTATCATCAATCGGCTGTCATTTATTGATGAGTCTTTCTATAGTACCTCCTAAATGCCCCCCATTTTTCTTGATGTGGTAAGTTAATTTATTTTTTAGTGGTAAGTGAGTTCCACACATATATAAAAAACAGTTTTTGTGGAACCCACTTATCACTAAAAGACAAATTAGCTTACCATATCAAGGAGAATGAGGGGCATTTTAGGGACATGTTAGAGTTTTCCTTTATTGATATATCTCATAGGATTTTAATTGCTCACAATGATTTCTAATTATGGTGTGCTCTACATAACTTTACACTTGATCCTTTTTCTTACACTCTTTGGATCATATAGTTATTGATATACCATGTTTTGTCATTTGAAGGTTATAGCTTTTTTATCTCCTTTCTTTATTCTTTACGGTACACATGTTATGCCTCTATTATGCCATCAACCTGATGAGAAAGAGGACAACCCAAATTTTTTACTTTTAGTACATTAAGTTGCTTTTATATCTCTAATTAACTTAAATATATCACTATGTAAGAATGCATAATTGAGATAATGCTCATGTAAATGTACAACAAGGGGATACTATTTTTTTTTCCTATTTCATTTTGTTAACAGAAATGCAAAATAATTTTTTAAAGAATTAGAAATTGGTTGGATAGTGCTCATACTGCATTTGCATCAAGAAATTTTCTCCATTCATATCCAACTCCTAATATAATTAGGATGATAAATGCATACAAATACGAAAACAAATATGGATATGGTTCATATATCCCTGATAAGAATCCGGATTCTTTTTGATTGACAATATATTAAGAATTTGCCAAAAAAATAGTATATTCTAAATTACGGGTATCTACCATCTTAGGTTCTTAAAATTAATAAAGTAGACAATGAGAATATTATGCATAAGTCCTATTTGATCATGAAACTAATCACATACTAATTACATACCTAATTTCATGAATTTTCTTAAAAAAGTAGATAAGGAGAAGATTGTGGATAGGTTTCTCATTTGATCCGAAAACTAATTACGTAATTTCATGAATATTGGCTTAATCGATACTTATTTATGTCAATATAAATTTTGAGTATGTAAATAGGTATATATTGAGTAAAAAAATAACAAATATTCATTTTTGACAATTATTAAGATCTGGACCCAACGAATAAACTAGATATAATTAAGATCCCTCTCTCAGTGACATCTCAAATAAAATAAAGATTATGAAAATTTCGTGCAAAGTGCGATTATCCCTTGTATTCAAAACATTCCCTGCTGCATCCTGCTGAAATTGCAACAAAGAACACTGAAGAATCTAAAATTGTAAAAAACACCTTCTTTATTAAAGAAACTGAAAAAATTGTCATTGTACATTTTGGGTGAGTTTACAGAGAAATCCTCATGAAAATTACAAATGTCTTTTCCTTGGTAGGAAAGAGCAAATACATGAAATTCTGACATGATTGATTAAAAGAGTAAGAAAAAAGCTCGATTAGAAGTAGGATTGTCATTGTACATTGGCTTGTTTGGCTTCTCGCCCCTGCCAGGATTGCACTCGGAGTAGTTCGTACGCTTCTGACGATCGCGTTGTTTCTTGCTTTCCAGATGGTCCAATAAGTGCTCAGCCATTCGGAATCCCATTTGTTGCGCCCTTGCTTGTTGAGTGTCAATCTGTTTGCGTACCATAATAGCTCGTTTGTCACATAGTTTAATGGATGATGCCCCATTTGCCGCCAGACTCAGCTCGCTGTTTCACAATGGAGGAACAAATGTGTGGCTGTTTCTTCCACTTGGTGGTGGCACATAATATATTCACCTTGGTTCGGCCATCCTCCCATTTGTAGGTTATCTTGTGTTAGGAGGCGGTTTTGAAGTAGTAGACAAGCGAAAAATCTCTCTTTCTCCGGTGCTTTAATTTTCCATAGGCTTTTATTCACGCTTGATTTAGAGAAGGATAGGTGAGAATATTATACCCCGATTTGCAAGAGAATTCACTGGATGTTAAAAAGTTTACTCATAAGATTTTCCTTTGAGATCGACAGCAGCAGGATGAATGGCAGGTTTTCCGACAGGAATGCCACCTGCCCCTTGTGTATATCTATTCACACTAAACATTGACTACAAAAATATATAAATAAATAAATAAATAAATAAATTTTATTAATATTATTAATTTTATTATTTATTTATTTTTAAATTACCGTAAAAGGGGCGGCGCCACATTTCCATTTATTAATACTATTTTTCAAGTTAGTAACGGTGTCATGTATCCGTTCAAATCAGCCGCTAATATGTAAGAGCAAATATGGCCCAAAACATTTTTTTCATATTAAAAATATAAATACAAATATTTAAAAAGTATATTAGAATAATAATATTAGAGAGAATATTCAATTATGTGAATAGCTATATATACTTGGGTCTGTTTATAGCTTTTTATATGTTTATGTTTTGCTATTAGAGGGTGGGAGTAAAGTATGCAAGGTTCTGATTTAAGTCCTGTTCTGTTTAGTAATTTAGTAAGTGTTTTTTGAATTTAAGTAATTTAGCAAGTCTTGTTAATATTTCTATGCAATTAATTAAGGAAATTTTGCCATTTCTTCTTTTATTTCTGCTGGTGGCAATGAAAAATGGGAAATTCTTAAAACACCCTAACTTTTCTGGAAATATCAAAAACCCCCCATCTTTTAAATTTCTTCAAAAACCCCCTATAAAGTAGATCCAATTTTTTTTCACCCCCTATGGGGTTAACATTAACATTCATCCCTGTTAGGCTATTTTTTTTTTACCAAAGTACCCCTCATATATACTAAGATTTTAATTTTTAATTTTTTTTAATTTAAAATAAAAAATTAAGAAAAAATATAGAAAACATTACTACTTTATATAACATTTTTTTGGAAAAAACTATTTTCTATATTTTGACTTTATTTATTATTAATATATTATTGCAATAAAAAATTTATGACATGAAAAGGAAAAAATAATATTTGTAATAAATTATTTTATCATAAAATATTAATTTTCTGTATTATCAAGTATATGTCTTATTTTTATTATTTATTGTTTTAAATTTAAATGAATTAAATAATAAAATAAAAACATTAAAATACATGAGGGTATTTTTGTCAGAAAAATAATCTAACTATAGGGGGTGAAAAAAAATTGATTCTACTTTATAGGGGGTTTTTGAAGAAATAGAAAAGATAGGGGGTTTTGATAATTTTTAGAAAAGTTAGGGGTTTTTTTTGAAGAATTTCCCATGAAAAATATGGAGTGAACAAAAATTAATATTTTTTTCTTCTTTTCCCAGTGGTTATAAGAGTTTAGTAAAACTAATGCTTTCAGGTCTATTTATAACCACTGGAGTTCTCACTTTAGATTGATCAGAATGCTAGCATTGCCAAGGATAAATGTTTTCACCTTGTTATGTCTTTCTTCTTAATCTTTTTATATTATATACATAATGACCATTAATTTCTCAGAGTTTATTGTATAAATATTACAAAAAAAAAATCATCAGAACCAAGTTTGCCATAAAACAAAATTATCAGAATCCACTGATCTGTTACTTGTTAAACTTAGAAATGACATATTATTAAAGAAAAAGAATATATAAAATACAATCTATTCCTCTTGCATGTATTTATATCCAAAATTTTGTTTTTAATATATGAATCAGCTATGTAATTTTTATCTGAATGGAAGCTCAAGCTGAGATTTTTTAATTAATATCAATGTTAAAAAGATTAATTAATATTTTTAAAAATTACCGTGATGTGATGTGTGATTGGTTACCAGTCTCAAGTTCAACTTACTTTCAGTCAAGTTAAAAAATTTATTTATCTTTTTTTTTTAATTTAAATATAATATTATTCTAAACCATTCAAATATGTCAGATGACACCCTTACATCCATTTTCATCACAAAATATATCTTACCTGAATATTGCACAATTTATCATTTACTGGTGTCAAAAAGTCATTATTTTGCTACATAACTTGGGTCGTTAACTGGTGTCATATTGTAAAATATAAAAAAGTGCAACAATGGACAATAAAACAAAGATCTGATCTTGCATGGTAAAGTGAGAACGAAATGGAGATTTCCTGTAGATTAGAAAATTGAGGGTAATTTTACATAATTTGAATTATTTTGAGTTGGTTGATTTTGGCGGTGAAGTTTGTTGGTTGAAATTTTCATTAGACTATAAATACAACCTCTAATCATCATTTAGTCCACACCTGTTTTTACTACTCTTTTAATCTTATTCTCTAATTGCGCTCTCTTCTCTATTAATTTGTTCTCCTCAAAATGGTTTGCAAGGTGAAGAAGGTAATTAAGATATCAATTACATTTGATTCATTTGAATATCTGTGTGTTTTCTCTTATGTTTTTATGATCGTTTCTTGTCTATTCTTTGATCTTTTTATGTCACAAATCATGCTAAGATTGTTTCTTGGAAAATAACTAATGTAAAATACTATAAAGCAGCGTTATGAGAATAATTTCCATACTAAGATTGTTCAGTGCAAGATGTTACCTTCTTGTTTCTCTACTATGATAGTTCATTGAAATATTCGTCTTTCATTATGAAACTTTCTGAATAATCTCACTGCATGATGTCATATCATGATCTATCTTCATTTGCTTAATTTGGCTCCTTTTTCCATTCTTCCATATTCCTGTTCTTTAGCCGGGCATCGAACCACAATCTTGCTTTCTTGAAAGTAGAAATAATTATTTATAATTAGCATGCCAAAATGTTTTGTTGTAAATGATCAAACCATCAAAAGATTATGTGAATCTTGGTTCTTGGATTCATTATTCTCTGTTTAACCATTCATTCATTAAACTTGGATAATAATCTTTAATTCATTATTTCTAATCTCATTCTCTTTGCAACAGTTCGGTGCGTGGTTCCGCCGGGCCGTTAGTCTCTCCTGCTTCACTAGTGGTTTTGAGCTTGAGGATTACGACTCGCCACCAGTCATTTTGAGTGTCGCAATCCGTGCCGAGACGACTTTAGCTGATGAGATCATGCCACCTGTCATTTCATCCGAGACGTCGGGTGAGTCTGACGAGCTCGTCATCGAAGGAGTGGATCCTTCGATTCTGAGGCGGGCTCTTGGAGCGAGACTTCCGACTATTTGGGAAGTTGAAGGAGAAGGTGACGATTCGGATGATGATGTGGCCGTGTAGGTTGAGGCGGAGCTCGCCGGAGAGGAGAGGCCGGTGGTGGAGGAGGTGGTTGTGGTGGTGGAGCAGGTGGTGGTGCTGGCGGAGCAAGAGGAGGAGGAGATGGTGATTGAGGGAGTGGATCCTGCGATCTTGAGGCGGGCTCTTGGAGCTAGATTGCCGACTATTTATGAAGTTGAAGGAGAAGGCGTGGATTCTGATGTGGAGGAGTCGCCGGAGTTGGAGGAGGAGGTGGAGGAGAAGGTGATGGAGGTGATGGCCAGAAAGATGATGTTGGTTGATTATTTGATGATTGTAAAGAAACCAGACTATCACACGACTGAACCAGATAACCGCGCCGCTAACAGAGAAACAGAACAACAATGACTGCACAGTAAAACAACAGCAATAAACCAGCAGCGATCTTGTGGTTATCAGCCGTGGAAATAATAGTGCAGCAATAAGCTCACACTAGGCCAAGAAAGAATAATAATAGAAAAAGAAATGATTGAAAAATGAAACTTGAAAAATAAGATAAACTTCTTATTACAAGAGAAAGAAAGAGATACAAAATATTGTTGTTGTTGGAATGAATAAAATTCTACCCCTACCTCTCTATTTATATGCTAGTCATTCCCCATAAAATAGTAAATAAAATATACATGGTAATGCTAAATCTCTTTGTCAAGAAATCTTATTCATGGTAATACTAAACCTCCTTGTCAAGAAATCTTATTCATGATAATATTAAACCTCCTTGTTAATAAACCTTAATTCCAAAAAACCTCTTTCCTAATTTATCGACCGCCTTCATAGCATACAAATGCATCTTTATATTTTAACACTCCTCCTTAAAGTGCATTTGGCCAAGAGCCCCAACTTGGCTCGCAATAACTCGAATGATCCCTTGAAGATGTCAGCCACGTTGTCAAAGCTTCTCACCTCCTCAACTCAAATAATTCCATCAAGCATCTTTTCATGAATGAAGTGATGCTCGATCTCGATGTGCTTGGTTCTCGCGTGACACACATGATTGGTCGCCAACTTCAACACACTCTGATTGTCGCCTCGAATAACAGTAGGACCAGTAACCGCGTTGTAAACATCCTCGACCAATCTCCGCAACCAAACACACTCTTGTGCCGCAAGTGATGACGCCTTATATACTCTGCCTCGGTAGTAGAAAGAGAGACCGAATCTTGATTCTTACTACACCAAGAAACACTTGCAGAACGACAAGAGAAAACATAACCGGATGTCGATCTCCGATCATCCAAATCACCGCCCATGTCAGCATCGGTATATCCATACAAAATGAACTCGGAACCCTTCTTATAAAATAACCTGACATCAAGAATCGAACTCATATACTAGAGAATTCTCTTTGCTGCATCCAGATGCGATTTTGTCGGAGCTTGTATATCCGGTCTAGTAATCGTGAGATAAATCAGGCTTCCGACAAGAGCACGAAACTTCCGAGGATCCGGAAGTACCTTTCCATCATCATGTCTCAATTTGAAATTTGCGTCCAGCGGTGTCGAACAATTATTACCTTCTTTTATGCCAAATTTCTCAATGAGCTTCTTGACATAACCCGTTTGAGAGACGAAATACCCGTCTTTCAAACCTTCCACTTTCAATTCCAGGAAGTGACAAAGTTCTCCAAGATCCTTCATCTCGAATCGAATTGAGAGCTCACCCCGAAGTCTTGCAACATCGTCTTTATCATTGCCGGTGATGATCATGTCGTCCACGTATAAAAGGACGACCATGTATAAACCCGCCTTCCTCTTCACAAATAAACTGTGATCCGAACTCGAAGAAGAATAACCACAAAATTGCAAATATTCCGCTATCTTGCCATACCAAGCTCGAGGTTCCTGCTTCAAACCATACAGCGCCTTCTTCAGCTTGCACACATAGTCAGGACGCACCTTGGAAATATATCCAACCGGTTGCTCCATATAAATCTCCTTGTCGAGTTCACCATACAAGAAAGCATTCTTCGCATCCAGCTGCCACAGCTTCCAACCTAGAGAAGCAGCTATTGAAATCACAACTCGCACGGATGTCATCTTGGCGACATGACTAAAAGTCTCTTCATAATCCTCGCCATACCGTTGAGAAAATCTTCTCGCTACAAGCCTCGCTTTATAAGGCTTAACACTACCATCCGTCTTGCATTTCAACTTGTAGACCCATTTGCAAGTAACCGGATCCACTCCCTTGGGCTTCGGAACAAGATCCCAAATTTTATTTTTCCAAAGAGCTTGCATCTCCTGGTCCATAGCATCTTCCCACGACTTGTTACCTTTCGTCTCCTCAAAGCATGAAGGTTCACCATCCGTCGATCCTGAAAAGAAACACGAATACGTCGACACGAAGTTTTCATCTCTATATCTAACCGGCCGAGTTACCGTCCTTGTCGACCTCCTTAGAGCTTGTGCACTTTCCTCTTCTTGCGATTGTACTTCGTTGCTCCCCCTGTCACCTTGATCCATCTCACTTGAACTCGTGACAGTCGACATAGACGATGAGAATCTCGAATCTTCACTCGGGTTACCCATGTTATCAACACCCAGGTTTCCCACATGAACAACAGGTGACGTCGGCAGATTCGAAACTATCGCTTGGGAACCACCATCACCATATAGAGAAGACGCTTCATCAAACACCACGTCTCGAGAGACAATGAATTTATGAATTGTTGGATCCATGCATTTCCATCCGTTCTTTCTTTGATCATAACCAATGAAAACACACTTCCGAGCCTTAGCGTCTAACTTCGTACTCTTCTCATCCGGTACGTGAACAAAGCACGTACAACCGAACACCTTCAAATACTTCACACTTGGCTTCTCATCGAACATCAACTCGTGAGGTGACTTCATGTTAATCGGACTGCAGGAAAGCCGATTAACCACGTAGGTAGCACATGCCATACTTTCTGCCCATAAGGCCTTCGGTAAATTCTTCGCAAACACCCAACTCCTGCATACCTCCACCAGATGCCGAATTTTCCGTTCCGCCACACCATTTCATTGCGGTGTATAAGCACAAGTCAACTCCTTCTTGATGCCATGCCTCTCGCAAAATGAGAGAAACTCCTTGGATGTAAACTCGCCTCCATTGTCGATTCGAAACTTCTTATTCCTTTGACCAAGCCTTCCCTCAATCATCATTCTAAATTCTCAAAATTTAGAAAATGCCTCTTGTTTCTCCTTCAGAAAATAAACCCAAGTGTACCGTATAAAATCGTCGACGAGTACCAACATATACCGACCACCCCCCGTACGACGTATTTTGCGTAGGACCTATCAAATCACCATGAATAAGTTTTAACACACCGTTACACCTTGACTGAGACTTCTCGAAAAGTAGTCGATGAAATTTACCATATTGGCAACCATCACACACCTCAATACCACTTGCAAAAGAAAGAGATGAAAGCCCGTTGACCAGATTTCTCGAAACCATCGCCTTCAACTTGTCAATACCCACATGGCCGAGCCTAGCATGCCAAACCGGCACGCCATTATTGTTGCTCATCTTGTCAACATACCAAGAAGCTGAAAGAACATACTAGTCCTTTACCCTCTTACCGACATGAGTAACATCACCCTTCACCTCCTCCACATTCTGGAGGAACTTCACATCCTTCGGGCCAAACAATACATAGTGACCATCATCAACCACATTCGCCACCGACAGAAGATTCTTCTTCATACCAGGCACGTGATAAACACTGTCGATAGTTATCGACATGTTATCTTTATCAGACACAACAACCGCGCACTCATTCACCACATGGTGAACACTGTTGTCGGCAGTAACAAAGGCAGTATTGCCTTTATACCCGCGAAGTGAAGAAAACTTGGAATCGTCACCAGTCAGATGATGACCAAAACCGGAATCAATGATCCAATTGTCCTCGTAGTTAACAGAAGCACACACGTCCAACGAAACTCCTTCTGCTACGAAACCCGTATCCCAAACTTCACTCTTCACAATATCCTCCTTACCCGCGGCATTTCCTTCCCTCAACTTAACACAACAATTCTTCCTTATGTGACCGAGTTTGCCACATCGGTAACACTTGATAGCTGACCGAGAACCACTATTCGAGGAAGACTCCCCCTTTTTTGTAACCTCCTTCTTCCGTTCCTCTTGATAATGCGTAGTTTTTACTTTGTTAAACACAAGAGCGTGACATCTCCCATTACCCCTCACTCCTAATACAAGACTCCACACAACTCTTCCACATAGAATAATTCGAAAGATTTAGAGTCTCAATATCAAGTCCACTAACCCGACCTCCAAACTCCATGGATGTCGTAATAAACAATCTTCTTCTTCACCAAGGGACGAGAACAACACCGCTATCGCCAACGTCGTCGTCTACCACCCTTGAAGATCTGATACCATGTAAAGAAATCAGACAGTCACACAGGGATTGAATCAGATAACCGCGTCGCTAACACAACAACACTAAACCAGCAGCGACCTTGTGGTTATCAGTAGCGGAAATAATAGTGTAGCAATAAGCTCACACTAGCCCAAGAAAGAACAATAATAGAAGAAGAAATGATTGAACAATGAAACTTGAAAAATAAGATAAACTTCTTATTACAAGAGAAAAAAAGAAATACAAAATATTGTTGTTGTTGGAATAAATAAAATTCTATCCATATCCCTCTATTTATAGGATAGTCATTCGCCATAAAATAGTAAATAAAATATACATGATAATACTAAATCTCCTTGTCAAGAAATCTTATTCATGGTAATACTAAAACTCTTTGTCAAGAAATCTTATTAATGATAATATTAAACCTCCTTGCTAAGAAACCTTAATTCCAAGATACCTCTTTTCTAATTTGTTGACCGTCTTCATAACATACAAATGTATCTTTATATTTTAACAATGATGATAGCCGATTGATTTATGGTCATTAATTGAGTAATACCTCAATATTTTATTATGGTAATTAAGTACTATGAGTCCAGTAAGTATGAGTTATGTGATTATGAGTCGAGTATTTTAGTTTGGTAATTAATTAAGTATTATGAGTCCAGTAAGTATGAGTTATGTAAATATATGAGTCGGTATGTTTGGATTTGTTTATCTTTGTTTGTCTTGTTATTAGAGTCTGTTTAATCTTGTTTATTTCTTACTATTAGAGAGTCTGTTTATGGTTGTTTATGTCTATAGAGTCTTGTTTTATTGTGTTTATGTTTGATATTTGAGAGTGTGTTTTATTTTTTTATGTTTGATATTAGAGTGTTTTATTTTGTTAATGTTTGATATTTTGAGATGTTTGATATTAGAGTGTATATATTTGATATTGTGAGGGGGTGGCAGTACGTAAGTGTGTATATGCTTCTGATTTAAGACCTTTTTGTTTAGTTTATATGCTTCTGATTTAAGACCTTTTTGTTTAGTTTATCTTCTAATTAAGTTTAATAAACATGAGTTGCTATTTTCCCCTCTTTTTTCTCTGGTGGTGACAGGAAAATCAGAAGAATTGATGCATTCTTTTCCAGTTGTCATAAAAAAAGATGCTTTTAATTCTAACTATACATGTTTAATCTTCTTATTATAAATACATGATGGCCATTTATTTATCAGGGTTCACTAACAAAAAATCATCCAAACCAAGTTAAATTAGAAATACAAACTCATCAGAACCATTAATATCTCACTTCACTAATCTTAGAAACAAAATAACACATTACAAAAACATAAATGAAAGTCCAATTTATTATTATTATTATTATTTTCTCTTGCATTTGTCAATCAAACAAACCTCTACCAATCCCTTTATTCAATATACACAAAATCCCTCACAAACCAAAACCCTCTAAACAACCATATAACAACAAAACAGTCAAATCCCTTCACAAAAATTCAATTCCAACTTCACGCAGGGGGTTCTTTTGGCATAAATGTAATAATTAAAAAAATTTAGTGAGGCGAGTGACCATTAAATGAAGATGCTGACATCACCGATAAAACCTCGGTAACTGAAGCCATTGAACTGACCGCCGCTTTTAATATATCTTGCGAGCAACCTGGCTTCACTATGTCTTTCACCTGAAATAAATAATTTTCATATAAACTTTTTCACAACATAAATTTAAAACATGAAATTAGCAAATTTTCAACATAAATGTTAAATCATGTTTTAACCGTATCAATGAACAATATATCATTTTATCATGTTGCATATTAAATTTCAAAATATTCGGAACTATATATCGTCATCATATGAGCAGATATTTAATTTGAAATATTACGAAATTTAATCTACAGCACATCAAAACGATATATTTTTTTCATCGATACGGTTAAAACTTGAAAACTTGATTTAGCATTGTTTTAGATTAAATTTCAAAATATTTCGAACTATATAATTTCATCATCATGTCGTTAAAATACGAGTCATATGACGATAAAAGATGTAAAATTCAAAATATTACGAAATTTAATCTACAAATACTAAAACGATACATTTTCTCATCGATACGGTCGAATAGCACAAATTACGATGCATATGCAATACTTAACAAGCATGAAGTACAAGACTCAAATACACAATAATTCAACAAAAAAAGAATAAAAATAATAATAAATAAATAAAATAAAATTATTTTTTAACTTTTTTGAACCTTGTCGAGGCATTGTTGGAGTTTATTGATGCGCCCCATGTAATCCTGATCCTCAGCCGACAAACAAACGAATTTTGTATCTGAACCGGGTTTCTGTATAAATCGTCCATTAAGAAACTCACAGCCTTCTCTCTCCACAACCTGAATAAAAAGAAAATAAAAAAGTCATTACAAAGGGAAAGCTACAAAAAGGACCTTGCAAAAAAGGGAAATTGCAAAGAAGCCCCTCTATTTTCGAGAATTTCAAAATCTTTCAGAATCCTTTAATCAATACATCTAATAGAATTCATTTTTTTAAGTTCCCTTCCCGATTGTGTTTTTGGGAGTTAGTGATAAAGAAGCGATTCTTTTTTCGCGAATTTCTAAAAAGAAAAAGAATAATACGATTTTAATTTTTATGAAAAATATTTATAAAAAGTTTACTCATAAGATTTTCCTTTGAGATCGACATAAGCAGGATGAATGGCGGGTTTTCCGACCGAAATGCCACCTGGCCCTTGTGTGTATCTCTTCACACTCAAAATTGACTACAAAAATAAAGGGCTTTGTCATGTTCATTTGAACTTTTAGTTTTTGCTACATTTACGAAAAATATTTCTTATGAAATTAGATAGTACTCACCCAGTTGCAACACACATTGGTTCGTCAATTGCACTTAGCTATGGACCGTATGTTCACAAAACATGAATTACATCTAAATGATATTTTTTTCTCTAGTAAAAGAAGCATCACAAATTTGTCCTAAACTAAGTATCAACTAAATAAATGAATCAGAGCACTAATCAGCTTGGTCAGCTGAGAGTATTTTTAGCACTATATTTAGACTACAACACTTGAGAAAAAGAATTAACCAACTTAATTTCTCTCTCTCTCACACACTATCTCAGACCTTTTAGCTATATTTAGGTGGTTCTATCCATCCTATACAAGCTCTCTATAAATACAAGCCCTAAATTCTCAGAATCACTTGCACCAATTAATTAATTCTCTCAATCTCTCACGAATTAATTAATTCTCTCAATCTCTCACGAATTAATTAATTCTCTCTCTCTCTCTCTCTCTCTCTCTCTCTCACATTCTCTCTTCCTATAATTCCCTTTCAAATGGATCTTCTTCTTCCTATAATCTTTCCTTGTTCATTGTTGAGCAATTCAACCCATCCTTCTTCACCCTTTCCTGCATTATGCTCGTCAGTACCATCATTACTCTTTTATACCACACTGTTGTTTTCCTCACTTCTACCATGCTTATAGTTGCCTGGTCTCGGTCTACGGCTCATTCCGTACACCAAACCCGACTCAGCCATACACCAGATCCTCATCTTTCTACCAGCACAGGATGAGACTCAGCCGGCGGTTCAGCTTGTGGAACCGGCCAATACCAGTCCAACCGACATGGACCTGGTCCGTGCAAGTCCAGTTCATGGCGAACCGGTGGACCCAGTTTGCAGCGATCTGGTGGACCTGGTGCGTGACGAAACTGTGGACCAGGTTCGCGGCAAAGAAGGAGGGGAAGAAGAGAGAGAAAAGGGTGAGGGTAGGAGGAGGAAGAAGAGTAGGATTCGTAGGTTTAAGAGTTGGGTCAGGAAACACACTCTGTGCGAATATGGTTTTAGCCATGAGTAGAGTAGGATTAGTGGAGACTGGAGAGTTTTAGTATTATGAGGGTTATTTCCTGTGTAGTTCACAAAAGAAAATATAATTGAATTTATTTCGTGTTATGGTTTTTTATTTATTCTTTGCAATGAATTGGTATTAGCTTCTTTTATTAAATCTGTTTTGTTATAAAATATCTTTCTGATGTTATATACTCTTGTGCTATTCAAAGGGCCTTTTTGACGTCATTTTAAATTTGTTGTAATTCAAGGATTATTAAGTGATATTTTGAATTTTTTTCACAAAATGTGATTTTTTAAATGCATGAAATTCTCAATTTTCAAGGATTATCAAGTGAAATTTGTTTTTGAATTTTTCCAAGGTCATAAATGGAATAAAACCAAGTAAGAATTTGCTACATAACATGTATAAACAGAACACTTGAAATTGCAAAAATCCCCTATTCTTAAGGAAATTCAAAACAATTGTTGTAAGATTTTGCTACATAACATGTATAAACCATATGATTGGTACATAAACCCTAAACTGGTACCAATTCTGACCTGACAAGAGCTCTTGCAGTATGCATTCCTTCTGTCTGCTCAGAAATGCTACAGGAGAGAAAAGGCCAGTAAGACTCTATTCCACAACAATAGTTTCATGCGAATTCAATCAACAGAAAAAAGAAAAAAGAAAAAAAAGAAATCAAAGAGACGATTACCTTGAGCAGCTCGCAGAACAGCCAGCGAGCTTAATAAGTGGGAATTCAATCAACATCTATTTCCATTTGAATCGGATTATGCTTCATTGGGGAAACACTAGTTTTTCGGATTGGAAAGAATCGAGTAGACAGAAAGGGAGAGAGTTTTTGGTGCGAGTCCGATTACAAGATTAATGGATTAATGGGGTTAGATAATAATTGGATTAAAAACCATTAAATATTTATCCAATAAAGCTTTCAAATAGAAAATCTGGTTTGGGCTGGGTTGGCCTTGTCTACATATAAATTGGAATCTGGGCTGAGATTTACTTTACACAATATTCTGCACCTGCATTGCATTGTTCACAAAATATGAAAATATGAGATTTATTCGGGGTTTGTTCTTTTATTAGAAAACATCATAATAAATTTGTCCTAAATTAATATATCTATCAAATAGATAGGTGAATAACTATATTTTTGATTTATTTTTTAGTCATGTTCAAGTTTCTTTTGCTATTTATCCAATGATATTATGAGTTTTTTTTACAATTGAAATCAAAAGCAATATATAACCATTACATGTAAGATGTTACAGTTGCAGCTTCAAATGACTTTCACTTTAATCATTATTTATTCAAGTGAAACAACATTTAAATTCATGATTATAATCATCTAGTATGAGTGAAGTAATCATTCCCATGATCATGATCATCTAATGAATGAATTGAACAGAAGAACGACATGAAAAAAATGAATACGACCATAATTCATTTTCTTAAGCATTTATGTTGTGTTATCTCAAATCATCACTCTATGATCGTGAAATAGTTAAGCCTCAATCATTGTGTGTATAAAAAGGAATGCGGCCATAAATCATTTTCTTAAACATTTATGTTATGTTATCTCAAATCACCACGTTATGATTGTGAATGGTTAAGTTTGAAACTAAAATAACACATTCTGTGTATAAAAAGAGATCTATAAATCATGACAAAGAAAATTCTGCTGAATTAAAGTTATATGGATTAAGTTCTATTCCAAATTAATTAGTTAGGGATGTCAACAAATGGCATAAAAGACTTTCTTATTTGATTTGACATTGGAGAAAATCAATCTTGTGCGTAGAGACAGGGGTAGGTGTAATAAGGTTTGGAGTAGGAAAAACTACCTATACGAGTTTAAGCTCAGCGTGGCGAAATTTGAATGCTACCAGTGCAATTCTCATGGTGAGTTACGAGATAATCTCCTTTCTTTCATGCATTTTTGTAATTCATTTGTTTTATTACAAAATTTTCAATCAGCACTCATGAATATGTTGACCGATAGCTATGACATGATATAATTGTTCATATTCAAACAGTAACCAAGAGGCGATTTGAAAAAGTTCAAACTTTCAAATGGGGCGACAATTCTTCATCTCAAATGGAGAGGGCTGGTATTTAGTCTAAAATATATTATATAAGGGCTATATACCATATAAAAAGCCTAAATACTACTATTCCTCTCCTAAACCCTACTCAAAACCCTTCTCACACTCTCTCTCTCTTAAAAAACACTCTGTTAACATCATGTCTCTTCCTCCTCTTGCAACCTCTGTTCCGAGAAAGAACCAAGATCAATGGATGCAAAAAGATGCATCTAGCTCTCACTCTGGTCAAGCTCATCAACGCTTACCATCCTTCTCTATTCCTCCCCCAAAATTAGCCATCGGTGCTGCAAGTACAACAATTAGAGCAGGAAGAATTCTGCCAAAACTCTCATCGGAAGAGTTGAATAGACTTGAAGGTAATTCCGGCCAAATGGTGCAGGGAGCTCCGGTCAATTCTCACACCAACTCTGCCTCGAATTTTCTCCAAGCTAAGAGGCTAACCTTTCCTGAAAGTAAAAAGAGGAAACCATGTTACCGCTGCTTTGAGTACAGTCATCCAACGAAAAAATTTCAAAATATTAGAAAATGCTCTAATTGCAAGGGTACAGGGCATATTGCCTTCGAATGCCCTTCACCACCGGCTCAAGGTAGACCCATGCAGCAACAAGTTGATGCTCTGGTCCCAAGAGGCATACCTAGAACGGTTGGGCTGCCTAACAACAGGCCAGAAGCAATAATGGTATATCTCCCTCAAACGAAAAAGCACTCTGATGAGTTGAAGAAATATCGAAATTCATTGGTAATTGATGCAAGAGCTATTATGGGACATAACTTATATGCCTTAAGAATACTAATCATACATCGCCTCAATTGGAAATGTGACTTAGATGTAGTGTATTGGGGCGAGAATCGTTACCTGTGGATTCTCCCATTCGGTATAGAAAGGAAAAAGGCAGCTGAAGCTTTCAATGCGGCAATGGCTGGCACTGATTATATGATATATAATTGGGAAATCTCAATTGATGCCATTCCAGCAAGTCTGGATTAAAAAATCTGGTTCGATCTTGTAAATTTACCTCTAACCAGTTGGTGTTTTGAGGAGTTAGTAGCCATGCTGAGCCCACTGGGCAAATTACTCCATCATGGGCCCTTAACCAATCTACAATCGCTAGAACGCCTTTCTATAGTGATTGCCACTTCAAACCCTGAGGGAGGGTTTGGGGAATCGCTAATTGCAAAATCAGACGGCTTTGCTCAGAGAGTCGCTATTGATGTGACAAGCTCGATCAAGGAACCAATGAGATTTTACTGCCCACCCGACCCCACTCCTACACAACAGGAGTTCGAATCGAAGCTCAATCAGGTCTTATTCGGACGGAACTGGATGCAAGAACAGGCACCAATCGCTGTACCAAATGACCAAGATCTATCTCAGGTGGTGGTGGCTCAAACGCCTATAAACCAGATGCCATGGATGATGAAACAGGCAATAGTGCCTACTCAGGTAACACCTCCTCAGGAGGTTCAGGGAATTCAAGGATCGGTTAATTCTGCAACCGGTAAAAAACCGGCAGCTCCGCATCAAGGAATGTACATCGCTAAGACAGTACAATTCGAGAGTCAAGGTAGCCAGTCAGTCAATCCAGGTGCAAAGGGGACACAGTCAGTGCTGTCCGTACCCAAGACAACCACACTGCCAAAGGCGGCGGCCACCGTGACTAAATCCGCCACCTCTGCTCCTAAATCACGTCAAGGACGTGCCGGCGAAAGGGAATACCAACAACAAACAGCCGTCGGTGGTCACAAAAATTCTTACGCAAAACGACAAAGCTGCAAATCACAAAATGGAGCCACAGCCAGGGAAGTCTGAGAGGACAGAGGGCCAGAGCTCTGTGCTCGCAGGGTCAATTCAGAGTGGGACGAAAGAGACAGAAGTGCTTCAGCATGTCAGGAAGAATGAGGACGAGGCGGAAAGAGAAAGAAAGGGCAAAAAGAAGGTTCTCGAGGAAGGGGCAGCTGTCCAAGTGAGCGTGCAGTAGGAGCACATGGAGACAGCTGTGGGACCAGACAACTCATTGCTCAGCAAAACAGGTGCAAATTTTAACTTTTCGCTTCATTTTTCGGGCCAGCATCATATTAATAACAAACATAGGAATTGGGCCATTATACCAGGTCAAAATGGACTAGAAATAACAGAACTATTCTATAGAAAATCTAATAGGAAACCCAAACCAAAACTGTTTAAGGATTTTATTCCTACAAAAGTTAAGCCCAAAAAGAAGAGACTTGAGATAACAAAGGGGGTTAAAAAATCAATTAAGAACAGTGAACTGATTGAGTCTCTTCAGAATGAACTTTTCAACCCTTCTCCTCTCTCTCTGGAATACATTTGTTCTGTACGCCAACTTTGTGGAACTGCTGAAAATGACGATAAAAAATTCCACAGAGATACCCCAATAATTACAAACAATAATTGTAATAAAATTAAGACAAATGCAATAAGTGCTGGTCTTAAAAATAACCTTCCTGATAAAGACAAGAATATAAGTTTTAAGTCTGGAAAACCTTATACTCATTCCTCTTGCTCTAAAATAGATGAAGACTATGAGGAGGAAGAGGAGGAAGGCGAGTACTACGATGATGAGGACGGTGAGTATTATAAGGATGGTCAATACCAGTCGGCAAATGAATTTGTGGATGAAGTCCTCAACCCAAATGGTGAGGGCGAGAAGGAAGACGAAGACCTGCTCGATGAAGGAGAAGGCGAGGCGGGTGCCTCCGACGAGGTCAAGGCTTGACCTCATGAAGCTCCCATCCAAAACCCATATGTGGGGCCCCAGTTTAGCTTGAGGGGTTTATATTATTTATTGTGTTGTAATGTTTAAAGACCTTAATGTTTTATTTTGGAATGTTAGAGGACTTGGTTCGCCTCATAAATGTAATGTTGTTAAGAACTTTTTTAGGAATGTGGTTGGCAATATTATTTATATTCAAGAATCAAAACTTGTTGCATGTGACTTTTTCAAATTGAGGTGAATATGTCCCTCCAAATATAGGAATTTTTGTACTAATAACGCACATGGATCCAAAGGGGGTACAATCACTGCTTGGACGCTTAACTATACATTACAAAACTCTTTCGTTACGAAACACTCTTTGAATACAATGCTTGTATCTAGAGACGGTCATAAGCTACTCATCTCTAACATATACGGGCCTACAAACGATGACTTAAAAGAGAGTTTCTTCAAAGAGCTTTTGATAATTAAACACTTGAGTTCTTGCCCTTGGATTTTAGTAGGGGATTTTAATATAATCCGAGATAGTGAAGAAAGTACGGGGGATAATCACTCCATCCCTCTAATTAATGCCTTCAATAATCTGGTAAATAACTTAGAAATTAAAGAGGTCATGTTAGTTGGAAGGTTATTTACATGGTCCAGTAGACGACCCATGCTAACACTATCTAGGCTGGATAGAGCGTTCTTATCAGCTGAATACCTACACATGAACCTAGCTATCTCATTAGCCGACCTGCCCACCGTGACATCGGATCACGCCCCCTTACTACTTACGCTTAGGCCTAGGAGAAGGAATAGCATTTCCTACACTAAATTTGAAAGATATTGGCTTCGATATAAGGAGATAAACCCAATACTACATGAAATATGGGACTCACCTAGCAGCTTAAGTACTAATCCAGCGAAAGTACTAATGCTTAAATGCAAGGCAACAATCACAACATTACAAGAATGGGCAAAAGAAAAATTTAATGATAACAGACAAATTGCTTCCCATTGCGAACATGTCATTCATCTATTAGACCGTGCAGAGGAACTCAGGCCTCTCAATGCACAAGAAATAGATCTACGTAAAGAGCTGAAATATAAAGCACAAGAAATATCTGACCTATTTGAAGTAAGATGGCAGCAGCGTTCCTCCTGCACATGGGTGAAATTAGGAGATAAAAACACTGCGTACTTTCATGCACTCGCATCGGCAAGAAGAACAAACAACTTTATATCAAAAATTAGATATAATAACCGAATAGTAATCGATCCCAAAGATATCATGTCTTCGTTTACTTCTTACTTTCGCAATATCTTAGGGCAACAGGGCCCGGCTTGGCAGGTCACAGACCTGCAGCGCATAGCGTGGCGGTGTAACATGAACACTGATCTCTCTACTCTGGGGTAGCCCCTATCAGAGCAAGAAATAAGAGAGGCAACCATGACTATACGGAAAAGGAAGTCATCAGGGACGGATGGTATCCCTGCGGAATTTCTACAGGAAAAATGGGATATAATAAAGGATTCCGTCATGCAAGTGGTGCATGCGTTTAATAATCAAATTCTAGACCTGTCGTTAATTAACAAAGCATCAGTCACGTTAGTCCTTAAGGTTGAGAATGCAGTGGACATTTCAGACTTTAGGCCGATCAGCGTGGTACCGGGTATTATAAAAATTATTACAAGAGTTCTAGCACAGCGGCTGCAACCTCTAATGCAGGACCTAATTCATAAACACCAAACTGCCTTCGTCAAGAAGAGATCAATAGTTGATACCTTCCTGGTAGCTAGAGAGATCTTAAATTTCTACCAAAAAAGGAAAATACCAGCTATCCTAATCAAAATAGACTTTATGAAAGCTTTCGACCATCATTCATCTATTAGACCGTGCAGAGGAACTCAGGCCTCTCAATGCACAAGAAATGGATCTACGTAAAGAGCTGAAATATAAAGCACAAGAAATATCTGACCTATTTGAAGTAAGATGGCAGTAGCGTTCCTCCTGCACATGGGTGAAATTGGGAGATAAAAACACTGCGTACTTTCATGCACTCGCATCGGCGAGAAGAACAAACAACTTTATATCAAAAATTAGATATAATAACCGAATAGTAATCGATCCCAAAGATATCATGTCTTCGTTTACTTCTTACTTTCGCAATATCTTAGGGCAGCAGGGCCCGGCTTGGCAGGTCAGAGACCTGCAGCGCATAGCGTGGCGGTGTAACACGAACACTGATCTCTCTACTCTGAGGTCGCCCCTATCAGAGCAAGAAATAAGAGAGGCAACCATGACTATACGGAAAAGGAAGTCATCAGGGACGGATGGTATCCCTGCGGAATTTCAACAGGAAAAATGAGATATAATAAAGGATTCCGTCATGCAAGTGGTGCACGCGTTTAATAATCAAATTCTAGACCTGTCGTTAATTAACAAAGCATCAGTCACGTTAGTCCTTAAGGTTGAGAATGCAGTGGACATTTCAGACTTTAGGCCGATCAGCGTGGTACCGGGTATTATAAAAATTATTGCAAGAGCTCTGGCACAGCGGCTGCAACCTCTAATGCAGGACCTGATTCATAAACACCAAACTGCCTTCGTCAAGAAGAGAACAATAGTTGATACCTTCCTGGCAGCTAGAGAGATCTTAAATTTCTACCAAAAAAGGAAAATACCAACTATCCTAATCAAAATAGACTTTATGAAAGCTTTCGACCATCTATCGTGGGACTTTCTATACAAAGTAATGAAAACTAGGGGGTTTCCTGAGAGATGAATTAAATGGATACAGCTGTTACTAACCTCATCGAGTTCATCCATGAAAATAAATGGTCAGATGGGACCTCCTTTCTCTCATAAGCGTGGATTGAGGCAGGGAGACCCCCTCTCGCCTCTGCTATTCATTCTAGCGGTAGATACGCTACAGAGAACCATGCTAAACCTTGCGCCATTAATGACAAACGCGGCTAGAATAGCTCCACAGTCGCTGCAGTTTGCAGATGACACTATTCTATTTTGCGAGGCACATGCAAATAATCTAAAAATTATTTCACTCGCCTTACAAAATTTCGGGAAAATGTCCGGACTGATAGTCAACAAAGAAAAAAGTTGCTTTATCCCCATACACATTCCTAATAACTTACATGGGGTGATTGAAAACATCCTTGGCTGTGGCAGGAAATATCTGCCTGTTAAATACCTAGGTTTTCCCCTTTCTCATAAGAAACCAACCAAACTAAGTTTTCTACCGTTGATTCAATCAACGCAGAGGAAACTGGCGGGATGGAAAGGAAAATTCCTATCGTATGGAGGGAGAATGATCCTGATACAATCAGTACTTGTTGCTTTACCAAACTATTTGATGCAAGTATTCCTTCTTCCGAAAGGGGTAGTCAAGGAACTTAATAAAATACTTAGGAACTTCTTCTGGAGAGGAGACCGGAAACGTACAGGCCTCAACTGTCTAGTATCATGGAGGAAAACTTGTCTACCAAGGAAATTTGGGGGAATAGGTCTCCCTAACATTGGGGAGCGAAATAAATCCATGCTCATGAGGTGGATGTGGAACCTTGATAACAACAACGAAGGGATATGGACCTCCCTAATGAGGAATGTGTACGAGGTACAATCAGTGGAGCAGCTAACTAACATTCCGGACAATACAGTGTCATTCTTTATAAAGGATCTAATAACACTGTTGCATATCTATCGAGTCAGTACTCAAAGGGTGAACAATGCGATAGTGTGGAGATGGACTGAGAATGGAATATTCAACTCTAGCTCCGCTTACCTATTTCTGATCAACCCGGGTATCAGATGTGAATGGCAAGAAAGAATCTGGGCAATTAAAGCACCAAATAAAATTAAGATTTTCGCATGGCTTATGATTCATGCTAAATTGCAGACCCACGATAACTTATCTAGTAAAGGGGTCATCGGACCATCTATATGCTATATGTCCATGGAAAACAGGGAAAACACCTATTTAATACTTGCCCGATTGCAAGAGCAGTCTGGATGCTCTTTGAACAGGTGTTCCGGCCATGGAGGCTAAGACTAACCTATTCGATCATGGAATTATGGGACACGAATAGAAAATTCATCCGGACAGCACAAAGAACTTTCTGGGATCAAATCTGGCTAGCTGTAAGCTGGGAGATTTGGCTAGAGAGAAACAGGCGAATTTTCCAAGGACAGACGCTGCCAGCCAACATGATTGCAAGCGAGAATGTTGGCCACCTCTTGGAGAGACACCGGCTGAAGAAGACTTCAACATTCGACGATGAAGAGATGGGGCACAAATGGATACAAGTTGGAGGGAGTCTCAGAGTCCATGTATAATTAGTAGAAGTTTTCCTTGTTGGGTTTATTGTAAATTGATGACCGGTTGTAAATTAAATATTTTGCTAATTAATATAAGCAAGCAATAGGTGATCGCCTATTGTAAGTATTTCCTCAAAAAAAAAAAAAAGAATATGTTGACCGAAGAATATTACAAATTGCTGGGAAAACAATTTAATTTTAGGAAATAAAATTGCAATTCATCTTTCACTTTCAGGGGGTTAATTGTAAAATTAAATATTTCCTGTTTCAGGCAGCGGATGGAAAGAAAATTAGATTATTATTATACAGTTGTTTTGGACGAAGATGACGACATCATTTCGGTAGCCATACTGAGGTTTCCATCGCATTTCTCACCCTCTCTTCTTATAAAACTACACTTCAGTCACTCACATTTTCCACATTAGATGTTTTATAATTTTCTGAATTTGCAGGGTCCAGGGCGTAAAGTTCACGCAAATAGGACTGGTCGGTACATGCACAGATTATAGAGGGAAGGGGATGTGTCAGATCCTCATCTCCTCCGTCGAGACGGTATTTTTTTCTTAAACATACAATTTTACATTTTTGCCCCTGAAAATTTTAATTTCTGAAATATTGTTGTTTCGCAGTTTCTCAAAGCTTTAAATGTGAATCGGTTGATCGTATCAACCATCCCGAGATTGTTGTCCCTTTGGACAGACAAACTAGATTTTAGGACATTGACCTTACTGGAGCAAGAACAGATGAGCTATCATTCTGTTGTTTTGAATAGGGAAGGATCAATCATAGTGCATAAGGTGTTAAAACTTTAAATTGAGTCCTAATTGGGATAGATATTTCATAAAAATGGTTATCAATGCAAATGTTTGAACCTAAGTTTTTTTTTTTCCAGTTTGTGTTTTTATTTTATACTTGGATAATAATACCCAGGCTGCGGGTTTTTGAATATTCTTTTCTATTTCTATATAATAGGAATGAAATTACAATTTTATCAAAACATTATATGAACTGAAAATGACTTGCAATTTGACAACTATGTACAATAATTTGACAACATGAACATCTTTTTCCTTGCAATTGTAATCCTACATTATATAATATAATATAACGAGCATATTTTACGTTTACAGACAGATTAGACAAAAACGATGGCATGGACACACCGTCATATCGAAGATGGAAACTACTACCTGCACAACAACGATCCTATCCGCCCGACAGTAGCGCATCAGTCGAGAGAGTGGTGCGTAAACGGCTGAAGCAACCATATATGCGTATGTGTGTGTGTGTGTGTGTTTGTGTGTGAGAGAGAGAGAGAGGAATGGGAAGAAAAAGAAATGAAAAGTTTGTTTACAAAAAGAGAGAGGCATGTGTCCAAATTTTTGCCTCTAGATATTTTAATTTGATGGTGATAAAACTTATTTTAGCCTTTAGATTGGAATGGGTGGTGAGGATTTAATTGAATGACGTGGCTTAACGTCAAGGCAGGAAATTTTTATGGACTTAAACATACTAGGAAAATTACCCGCGCTTTGCTGCGGTTTCTAAAATACTTTTATTTCATAATTTAGTTAATTTAAAAAGATCATGTAGGTGAAATTGGAACAGAAACTAATCCAATATAAAAAGAGCACAATAATAATAAAAAACATGCGGCAAAGTATATATATATATATATATATATATATATATATATTCTTGGAGATATGTCACTACCATATAATTATACAAGTAGATACCAAAAGCATGTCATACTACCAAACTATATGTCTCAGAGATATCATCCACCGACAGATAATTATACAAAGCTAATAAGATAGAATTCAGAGATTACAATACATCAAAAAGATGTGCTCCGAAGTAATTTAATATAGATAGGCCACTATATCATATATACTGGTTACCACAACTAAAATATGAGAAAAAAAAATATTAGATTACAATACATCAAAAAGATGTGCTCTGAAGTAATATAGACAGGCCTCTATATCATATATACTGGTTACCACACCTAAAGTATGAGAAAGAAAAATATTACAGTATTTGAATAAGGATTTATGGATATTGTTAAAAAAAGATTACCTTTGTTACATTTATTCAGAAAAACTTTCTTCTTCTGGAAATAACACTTTTCTTGTTCGCTTCTTTGGGTACGCAACACTGTCATCAAGAGACCTATAATTGTTGATGAACCATGAAGACAAGTTTGCAACGTGTCAAATGTAAAAAAGTATATACATGTTCAGTGTTGTAATATAAAATAAGCATGACGTTAGCCCAAGATAGTAACGGATTACCTTTTACCCTTATCCTTATCTGGCGGTGGAGTTGCTAACACTTCAGCCGCATTTTCGGTCATTGCCGTAGTAGCTGGCACATTTGTCTTTTCAATGCTGATCGCATTAGCAGATGAAGATGTTGTCTCATCAGTGCCTATAACACTGTCAAAAATTTTTGTGATTTTAAATGTGGATAAACTATTTCCTCCCGCATAGGCATCTCTTTGTACTTGAAAAATATGTGCTTTCCCTATTATATTTTGTAAGGCAAGAGGAATGCCGTCGACGTTATTTTCAATGAATCCAGCATGTGTTTGACAAGGAGTTTTAAAATAAGCATCTCCTTGGTTTGCTAGTAAAACAAAGTAGGTGCTTCCGCTACTATCTTCTACACGAAGCAAGACCTTGTATCTATATTTAAATTATGAAGATGTAAATATATATAATATTATTACATGCATAAAATTAATGAGATACTGTTTGCAGCATATACTCACGAATAGATTGGTGGCTTATCATTTTTTCCACACAATGGGCAAGCTGATCCTTGAGCAATGTTCGTAAAGCTACCACGGCAATGTGCGCAACTTTTATACCACCATGGCTTTGATCTATCAATATCCTTGATTGTACAAATGCACGTATATATGTCCCTCTGAAATTAATATAATTAGAAATATTCATAAGATGCCACACACACACACATATAGATAGATAGATAGATAGATAGATAGATAGATAGATAGAGACATCATGTTTGGGTATCAGCAACAATTCTTCAATTGTACGTCTATTTGTCGTCTTTTGTTGTTCGAGTGGCAAGACATGATGTCTGCGAGATGCGAGCCTGTGTATTACTTTCGCTGGACTTTTCAATCTAATCAATTTAAAACATAGCACATAAGTATTTATACTACGTATGTTATTTGATACATGGCAAAAAAGAAAGGAGAGAGTGAGTCACTGTTTGTGGAATTCCTCGATAGCAGCAGAGCCGTCATTGATATAATAGCGTGATCCGCATGACGTCCCAATTAAGATTTTTCCTGTAGGAGATGTTGCTTGTAAGATAAATATATTGTTCCTTTACAAATAAGGGAAAAAGATAAACTCCTAAGTATAATTGAAGATACACTTGTATTATAAGTATAATAAGAGAATATACATTAGCTAATCTATATATATGGTGTGACTATAGTTGGCTTATATAAGTACATCCAGTATTTAATATAACAAATACGACTAAATGCATGCGAAGAAAAAATAAATTTGCAGACAAACAATTATATTACCCTTTGAAGTCCGGACACGCAATAATGACATGTTCAGTAGCACTTTTCTCTAAAAAAGCTTCGATGTTAAAATCATAGCCGTAGTCTTCCCAAAGACCAACAACCAATCGTTCACATCTGTGAAAAAAAATGTATCTTTCAATCAGTAACAATCTCTTGCATTAAGTCATTCTATCAAGGAATTTGATAGCAGACATGTCAAATATACAAGTAAAAGCATAATTCAAAGAATCAACCTACCTTTCATTTTCAATTTCGATATCTCTTTTGTAGGCAATGGTATTTCCTTTCTCGATTGCATCCATTGGGCCAGCAGCAGTGACAAAGCCTATCAAATCTTTGCAAACATGCGAGAAACAGTCATAATATAATTATTTTAAAAAGATAAATTGAGCCAAAAAGAATTTATCTATCTAGAATTGCTGAATTGTACCAGTCAGAAACTCTTTCTTGTCAGCTCTGTCAGGAATACTTGCGAACGGAGTGAAAAAGAAAGCACGTTCTGGAATAGGCCTTGGTGGAGTCGAAACAGGCTCAATGAGAGTATGCCTAGTCAGATTCAGTATTTTATTTCCGGGTACACTTTTGTAATTTTTAGGTGAAGTAGTAATGTTGAAGCTGTTGAATCGGTATATTTGTCCTTCTGTAAGCTGATCGAGGAACTTGTTTCTATCAGCTAGGCTTGCTGTTCCATGAATACAATCGCCCTAAATATTGTTGAGAAACAATTTTCATTTCTATAAGAAGCTCCGAGGAATAATTGTTGAAACAAAGGAAGAAAAAAATGTATGTACCTGGTCATCAATGAGAGAACAATTCAAACTTATGATTGAGTCCTTTTTATCGGGGATCATAGCATCCCATAACCTATATACCCTGGCGATCAAATAGCCGGATGCATAGCCATGTTGCAACTTTGATATTGTTAGAAGAGCCATCTCTCAGAAGCTACACTGCATTTAACACACACAAAACTTTGTATAATAAATAAACATTTGTAACCAAAGTACAATATATATTTTTAAAAAAAAGTACTACATATAAATTAGAAAATTGAACAAAAGGAATCGAGATAAACTCTATGTGCAAGATTAATTGGGAAAAGGACGCAACTGTGTAGAAGATCCTGAAATACATCTTTATAAACAACATTTTTTGTGTATGTTTCCTGCCCTTCCTTTTGGTCACATATCAAGATCTTCAAACCCTCGCGCGATGTTACTCGAGATAAAGCAATGTACAGTTGACCATGTGCAAAAACAGGCTTAGGCAAGAATACACCGATTTTATTAAGAGTTTGTCCTTGGCTCTTATTTATAGTCATGGAAAAACACAATCTAATTGGGAATTGTCGTCGCTTTAAAATGAAGGGTAATTTTTTGGTTTTTCCAAGAAAAACAATCCTTGGAATAAAAGCTTTTGTTCCGACATGATCCCCTGTTATTATGATGGCTTGAATAACTCTTTTCACAAGCTGAGTAACTATCAAGCGAGTGTCATTGCATAGTCCAATGGATGGATTAATATTTCTTAATAGCATAATTGGACAACCTTTTTTCAAGTTTAGTTCGTGGTCCGGAATACCAGGAAGTTTGATAGAGTTTATGAATTCAGGTGTATAATACCTATTGAAAGCAATACCATCCTGATTTCTCGAAGATATGCTATCAAAACTATAATATGTTCTCTTTTCATTTGAGAAACGCGATAGAACAAATGCATTAATTAAGTCGACACTATCATTTTTTGGAGTGACTATAGCACGTTCTTTGAAATAACAATGGTTTTGAAAGTTGTTAAGAAGATCCCCATATAATTCGTCACAAATCGATGTAATTGGGTCATCATCATATGTGACCAGTAAATCTTGAGGAATATCTATCCAATTTTTTTCAGGATCATCCCCAATTGTTATAGTTGGGATAGTGCCATCACCAACCGCAAGCACCCAATCTGCAAATTCTTTGATTTTAGATATTTGATCATCTTTTCTCAACAACCTCATATTTTCTCTTAGTACAAACAATTGGAAGGTTTTCCATAAGTAAGATTTTGTGATGGAAGCATTTATAACAAGCTCTTTGCTACTTTCTTGCACGACTGGGAGAGTCTGTCTAAAATCACCTCCCAAGAGCATTGTTTTGCCACCAAATGGCATGTCGCCTAGAGAATCATTCTTGCATCTCATTATGTCTCTCAGAGATCTATCGAGAGCTTCAAAACAATGGCGATGGTTCATCGGCGCTTCATCCCAAATAATAAGAGATGCAATTTCCAGTAGTGTAGAAAGGTTTGTTCCTCTTTTTATTTCACAAGTGGAAAAATCTGTGATTTCTATTGGTATTTTGAATCTAGAGTGTGCTGTCCTACCACCTGGTAGGAGTAGTGAGGCTATGCCTGATGATGCTACAGTACAACACCATTTTGAGATCTTACTTTTGAAATAATTGTGTGCCAGAGGAATGTTTTACCGGTTCCTCCATGACCGTATACAAAGAACCGCATGCCTTTTTCCTTAAGAACAGAATCAACAACCAAATTGTAAATATGTTTCTGCTCTGAGTTCAACATGGGAAACCTTCTAGCATGTTCGCTCAAAACGATAGCTATATCATGACTGAGTTCCTCAATGATCAATCTATTTACCACTACACTTGATTCTGGATTTTTCGGGGTTTGTAAACCAAAATCCGCAAGGCAGCTGCCACTTTTGGTTAACAAAGCCTCAATATCAGTTAGAACCTGATTATCAACTTCAGCACTAATAAGAGGTGATTGCATTTGGATCGCATTAAGAATGATTGAATGTTTGTGCTCTACATCTGATCGCATGGACACCCAAAAATTTTTCATCAGACTCGCTGGATTGGATACCTCACAGAATATTAGCATACTCACAAATAATTGCCGTATTTCCCGACCAGTAGCCCATATATCGGCATCAAACATAGCTTGCTCCCATTCCTTGTCGTCTCCAAGCAAACCCAATGCTATACATGCTTCCCTAACTGTTGGATACAAATCGTTGTTTACAGTTCTTATGTTAGCAAAACATGTCGCGCCTTTAATGTAGCAACATACACAAATAATAAAGCTCACCAGAAGCAGGGTGAACATAAGATATTTGGCCTAATCTGCGCCCCTTTTTTCTTCTAGACCAAGTTCTATAATTAGCTTGCCATACCCACTTCATAGGGAATTGAGAGTAAGTTAACGCACGAGCATCATCATACATTTCGTTGGTCTTAAACCATTCTGTAAGCATTGTCTGGTGGCTAGAAGGTTTGCGCAAAACATGCTCTAGTGATTCTCTTTCATCGTAAAGTACACTATTTTGAAATGGCAGGTGCACTGATAAGCGCTCAACTCCGGGTTCCGCCAAATGTATGTTGTACTGGAAAATTCGCCATGCAGCCTCATGAGCTGCTAAATATCTACAATCTAAGTATGAAAGAACTTCATCGAATACAATATCCTGATTTGAATCAGCTGTATTATTAACATTGTAATTACCTATAACTACGAATGATCGATCTAAACCTTTTGTTACGTACTTAAAAAGATATTTAATCATTTGCGCATCACCGGTGCTTTCGACATTTATGTGTGCTTGATATTTAAAAATTAGAGCTATATTATATGGAACAACATGACTATTATCCAATTGAATCCCTTTCTTTATGATAACACGACCATTATCCGTCCGTTTATATTGTACTCTGCCATTACCATCAAGATCAGTTGCATTTACAAAACCTTTTGGGAAATTTTTGGAACATACGTTTTTTATCATACATGGGCAATAAGGGTTTGCTACACCACAAGGACCATGAATCATAAAAGACCTCACTACTTCATATTCATTAGTCTCAGCTGCTGGATCAGGAATTTCAGCACATATGAACTCATCAATTTTTTCAATACTCAATGTTTTTTCAGAATTGTCCAACCATACAATTATATCCACATGTGGCAAGCCGCGCTTTTGAAATTCGATCGTGTAAACTACTACAAAAAGTGGGAGAATTGATTACATAAATGGAAAAGCTAAGAAAATATTAACTATAAAAAGTCGTACCATGACAGATAAGTTTGGGTCTAAGGCCAAATGGAAAGATATATTAGATGGCACTGATCGAAACATCTATTATGTGAAGAACTCTTGGTTCTATGGGCCCCATAATTTTAAAGTAAACTTTAAAATCTATCAGTGGGACTCATCATGGTTGATTTCATGTATTTATTGAAGAGGGCATTTATGGTGCCCCCTCATTTCCCCACAAAAATGTTATATAGCTATGACATCATAGAGAGCATAAATACAAAAAATATGACATCATAGGGGGAGTAAATACAAAAAATATGATATCATAAGGGAGTATAATTACAAAAATCATGATATCATATGGTCCAACGATGATGTATATGACGTTTTTGTGGGGAAATGAAGGGGCAAGTTATAGTTTTCCTTTATTGAATGGAACTTGTGCCAACTTATAATTTCTCTCCCAGTACTATCATGGTGCATACGTGCAGTGGATGTTATTAAACTATAGAGCTAATAGTTAAGAACTAACCAGCATTAATAGGTCCAAATATTATGCCTTGCTTTATATCTGAGATCAACTCGTCAACTTTCATTTTGAAAACTCGCGCAATTAAATCGGGTCTATCATCAGCATTTTGTCCTTCAAGAAGGGCACATTTTATTTCAGGCCACTGATTATTACATGTGAATGTAATAAATAAATGTGGTGGCCCAAAGTTCCCGCAAATAGCCAGCGCGTCTTGGTAATTTTGGAACATGTACCTTGGTCCTCCTCCTGTGAATGACGGCGGTAACACAATACGCTTTCCCAAATACCTGCTGTCCGTATCGCCACGGTGGATTGCATCCTGAATGCCTTTTACCATCTCAGAACGCAAGGTTTCTTGATTATTTCTGATAAAAGACAACCTCCATTGCTCAATGCAAGCAAAAGCATCTACTAAATATTGGTGGAATAGGCGACCACCTCTAAGTATAGTTTCACCCTCATTCTCACGCTTTTGCAACCTAAATGCATAATACTCTGCCATAGTAATGAATTTCCTACGAATTTCGCTCGACTCGTCACAATCAGAATATTGTAATCCAAGCGTAAACCCATTTTCACCATATGGAAATAACAAAGGATATTGTAGTGCCATATAACTGGGGTGCAACATATCAATCCTGTGCAATCGGCCAGTTTTGTGTTGCACAATGATCTCATGATCAGGATGGCCACACCCGAGATCCCCAACAATCAATCCAGCAATCTCATCGACTTGAGGAGCGTCATATTGGAGACCATTATTTTCACGGCTGCTAACTAACCGAATGCCAAGAGTAATGCAATCTGTGTTCCTAAATCTATCACGAGCCATTCTGAAAATTTTAACAAGTCCGTTATTTTCATCAAGCATTTGCACAAATTGATGAACCACGTTCTTTTCAATGTGGGGGTCAATTTTAGATTTTCCCAATACTCTTACTCTATTATCGATTTCATTTTCAGTATCATACACATATAGCTGTGCAAATTGAGGGCTACAACCATCGGTTGGGACCAAAGATCCCATTAAATGGTAGTTTTCACCATGAATTCGATAAACAGATGGCCCCGAAGAGCGTGATGTATGCTCATCAACTTTTGCTCCACTGGAAGTGAACGCAAACATTGAATTAAATCTCCGGATATTTGCGCGATAAATCTTCGATATACGACCGGCAGATCCATCTAGAAGTGTTGAAAGGTACTGCGGAGGTTGAGAAAGAAGAGGTATTTTAACCCTTCCACCGCGGCAACAAACGGAATAAGAAGGGGACACGCTCTTTCTAGTACTGAGAATGGATTCTCTAGACCAAAATAGAGCTCCACAATGCACGCATTTATGCTCAGGACCACCAAAACTCGATGGAGTAAGATGTGGCCCTACAACACAAAATGTTATTTGCTTATGCTTTGGCTAAATTTACTCTTTGATGGAAATAGACAATCAAAGAGGATTTTTTTTTTTTTTTACTTTTTCTAGAAGCGGAAGGAACTTCTGAAGATGTGGACGCATCATCTCTTGATCTTTTGCGTCGTCGTTTTACATTAACTATTGGTACACTCTGCTGTCGCATACATCTTTTTCGTGCAACAATCGTTTTTCTATTCAACCTATTAAGCCTAGCAATTTCGTGAGTCACCATTGCGAAAAAACGCACAGAAAAAATCCTGTGACCAAACATAACAACACAGATCTTACTCCAAAAAGAAAGAATAAACAACCATGTATATATTTCATTTTTATTATTCCTTCAGATTCATACATTTATTTTGTAATTAGTTATTATTTTGATTTGAATTATACTTTTGGAAAACAACATATGATCCGAGCAATGTTTTATTCTTCAACATATAGGCTAGATTTATATTTTCCTACATTTAACTTTGGGATATCATAAACACATATATATTTTAGAAACATCCAAATTTATTTATTGTTTTCTTTTTGACTGATGTGGTCAACAATTTTTTTAAGTTGTCTAAAATTCCAATGAACACACATATACTTTAGTACCCAACTTTTCTTTTTTTGGAAGAAATAATAATAAGGAGGGTCACAATCTTGCAAATTTAGCAAGAACTAGGGTAATGCTTGCGCTTCGCGGCGAGTATTTCAATTTTAATAGTTATTTCAATGTATAACTTGTAATTATTAAAATTCAAAATTAATGTTTGTGAATCCATAATACATAATAATATATGAGAATTCAAAATTGTTGTCTTTGATTTTCTTATGTCATTATGTTTTGACATATTATATTAGAAAAATAAATTAAGTATTAATCAGGCTTAGTTGAATGAGATAAAAAAAATGCAAGATAATTTATTTCGAAGATTTTAGTTGAAACTGCATAAGATTAAATTATAGATTATTAACTTTAAAAAAATAAAAAATAATTATTATATTTAATATTATATATATGGAAAAAATATGTATACTACATAGAAAAATGTAATATTACTCATTCTCTTAAAAAAATTGTAACGACTATTTTTCTTATTTTTTCATGTGTTAAAATTGTATGGATTACACATATATGATTATGAAATCCTTAATACATTAAGTAATATAATATAGTTTTCAATATTCTGAAATTTTGTTTGAGATGATAGTTCTCACATAATGGAGATATAACACTGAACATTAATCTAACTAATCATGTGATATTATGATAATAATTTAAATTAAAAGCTAATATTTGATCAATTTTTTTATTTGACGGCGGAGAGAAATTGATAATAGTTCTCTTGAAAATTTTCACAGAGGGGTAAAATAATATGAAGAGTTTATCATTTTATTACATGTTATTTTAGATAGTCTATATTCATATATTTTATCAAGAAAAAATAAAATTAGAATCATAAAAATATGTCATTATGTGATATTGTGTTAATAATTTAAATGAAAAACTAAGATTTCAAATAGGTCTCTTGAGAATGCTCAAAGAGAGATGAAAAATATGTTATAAGGTATAAGTTAATAAGCATATCATTTTTGTATATCTTCATTTATAGAGTCTATATTCATATATTTTAGCGGAAAAAAAATTGGAATCATAACAATATGGAATTCAAAATAAAAAGAAAATTTCAACAAATTTATATTTGATGATTTTAACATGAGAAATAAAATATATCATTAAGAATTATAATTTTTTAAAGAAGAAAAAAAAATTATTTATATTTTAATGAGTAAACTCTTCATTAACTATTGGTATTGTGATATTGTGGTAATAATTTAAATGAAAAGCTAAGATTTCAAAAAACTTTGATCCAACTTCATTTTCCCTTAGTTTTGATTAAGGGATAAAATCTTTCGAGGGTATATCATGTAACCTGTCTCTTTATCACTTTCTTTGGTTTGACTATTTCAGGACACCTCTTCTTTTTTGCAGATTTGCTTTTAACAGATTGGGCTATCATCTCTGACCTCATTTGTAAATAGTCCTTTTTTTTCAATTTTCCTATTGAAACAATAAAGTATTAAAGTGATTGGTCTTGATGCCCAGGTAAATTAAAACTTAAAATTAACCCCTTAAAAATACGGAGGTATGTTCATAATCTTTTTAATTAAACAAGAGTATATTCACAAACAGAAAAAGGGTGAATGTAGGTCTGTAAAGAAAATATTTAGAATTTAAAATGCGTGTATCCCGGACAAGTAAAATAAAACTTAAAATTGGCATTAAAAAATAAGGAGGTATGTTTTTAAATACTGATAAACAACCTTTCGAATCGGCACCCTTTGGTTTCCTTGCAGAAACTTCGGTCTTCTCAATTTTCTTTGGTGTTGAACGAGTTTTTATTTTTTCATCTATTCAAAAAATATCATGTTAAATCGACCCCCTAATTGCATATTTAGGCTCATTTGGACTTTTATTTTTAGTATGTATTTAAGACCTTTGACATAAAGGATAAGACAAGGGTTCACTTTGCATCTCTTCATTTTCTCTCTCTCTCTCTCTCTCTCTCTCTCTCTCTCTTTTGGCCACCATTAAAGACACCAAAAGGTACCTCGAATCCACGTCAAAATTCACGCTTCCGACAAGAAATCCTAACAATCTGGTATCAGAGCGAGGTTCTACGCGTAAATCTCTACCGGATTTCACGCTTTGCCTAAACCAGTACAAACCGGTTCAAAACCGAAGGAGGAACTTTATTTTGTTGGGTTAATGGAAATGTGGGGACGATTTGATATTGAGAAGTTTGACGGTAAGACGAGCTTTGCCTTGTGGCAAGTTCGTATGTTGGTAATTTTATCCAGTCATTGGGTAAGAGATGCGGTTTTTGGGAGAGACAATTTGCCGGATGCGATAACGGACAAGAAATGGAGAGATATGGATGATAAGGCTCTCTCCATTGTCCAATTATGCCTTAGCAATGGGACATTGCAAGAGGTTATGGAGGAAAAGACGGCGAAAGATTTGTGGGAAAAATTACAAAATACTTATCTCACGAATCGATTGCGGTTAAAGTCGCGTCTTTATACGCTCCGGATGTCGGAGGGAGGTTCCGTGTCCGAACATATTTCGGAGTTTGCGTCGATTATTAATGATTTGGCCAAAATTGACGCAAAGGTGGATGATGAAGATCAAGCCCTTTTGCTTTTGTGCTCTTTACCCGCTTCATATAAGGGGTTTAGAGATATGATGATTTATGGAAGGGAGAAAATCTTTCTTGAGGATGTTAAATCGAATTTGCAAGCGAAATCTCACATCGATGGTGAGATAACCAACGAGAAAATCGGTACGGGTTCCGGTTTGTTTGTGGATCGCGGTCGGTCATCGGATCGGTCGTCGAAAAATTGGAGAAGCCGGTCGAAATCCAAGGGTAAATATAATCCAAATATTATTTGCAATTATTGTAAGAAAAAGGGCCACATCAAGGTCGATTGTTACAAATTGAAGAATAAGCAATCGGCGGATAATCGTGGCAAAGGTTCCGAATCGGCTAATTCGGCAAATATCGACAATTTTGATTCGCTTTCCGTTGTCGATAATTGCTTAGAGGATGAGAATTGTTGGATTATGGATTCGGGAACATCTCAACATACGACTCCGAATCGAAGTTGGTTTGTAAAATACGAGCCTACGGATGGGAGAGTTATTATGGGAAATAATAATTCTTGTAAGGTTGCCGGTACCGGTACAATATCGCTCAAGTTTCATGATGGGCGAATTCGGACGTTAACGGGTGTGAAGCACATACCCGATTTGAAGAAAAATCTTATCTCGTTGGGATCGCTTGAAGAAAGAGGTTGCAAGTTCCGAAGTGAAGGTGGAGTTATGCGCGTTCCAATCGGTGCTCTCACAATCATGAAGGCGAAACGCATTGGTACACTTTATTTTTTGCAAGCCTCGACGGTTACCGGAAAGTCCGGTACAGTTATTTTGGAAAAATCGGGTTCAAACCCGGTTCAAGAAAATCCCTCGGTTCAGGAAAAACCGGCTCTGTTCGCCCCGGTTCAGGAAAAACTGGCTCGGTTCGCGCCGGTTCAGGAAAAAACCGGCCCGGTTCGCGCCGGTTCAGGAAAAAAAGGCCCGGTTCAGGAAAAACCGGCCCGGTTCGCGCCGGTTCAGAAAAACCGGATTGATTCGCGCCGGTTCAGGAAAACACCGGCCCGGTTCAGGAAAAACCGGCCCGGTTCGCGCCGGTTCAGGAAAAACCGGATCGGTTCGTGCCGGTTCAGGAAAAACCGGCCCGGTTCGCGCCGGTTCAGGAAAAACCGGCTCTATTCAATCCGGTTCAAGAAAAACCGGTTCAACCCAAGTCCAACCCAAAACCGAACTCGGTTCAAACCAAACCGGTTTAGATTCCAAAAACCAAACCCGAAACAAAACCCGTCTCGTTCAGTTCTGCCGCAGTTGTCCGTTCAAGTTCGATTACGGATGAGGAAATTATGAAGTTGTGGCATATGAGATTGGGTCACATGAGTGAGCGGGGTATGACGATTTTAAGCAAGCGAAATTTGTTGGGCGGTCAAAGTACCGGAAATCTGGAATTTTGCGAGGAGGAAATGTTTATGAGCCAACCGGAAGGACTTCCGGATTTTGAAAACCTAACCTAACCCCAAACCGAACCGACTCGTGTATGTCGATTAAATAAATCGCTTTATGGTCTCAAGCAATCGCCCCGACAATGGTACAAGAAGTTTGACGCTTTTATGGTAAGCGTTAATTTTTCTCGATCTAATTAAGATAGTTGCGTCTATTTAAAGAAATTAAATGATGGGCGTTTTGTGTATCTACTTCTTTATGTGGATGACATTCTTATTGCGTCGTCCAATTTGGGGGAAATTAAGCGGTTAAAAGCGGATTTGAATTCCGTTTTTGAGATGAAGGATTTGGGACTTGCTAAGAAAATTCTCGGAATGGAGATTTCGAGGAACCGACCCGAGCGGAAGTTGACTCTTTCGCAAGCGGGTTTCGCCGAAAAGGTTTTACGCCGTTTTGATATGCATAAATCGAAGGTAGTTTCTACCCCTCTTGCGGCACATTTTAAATTGTCGGCGGATTTATCTCCGAAAACCGATTTAGAGCGGAAATATATGGAGAAGATTCCATATTCGAGTGCGGTCGGGAGTTTGATGTATTTGATGGTGTGTACCCGACCGGATTTGGCGCAAGCGGTTAGTGTCGTGAGCCGGTATTTGTCATGTCCCGGAAAGGGACATTGGGAAGCGGTAAAATGGATTTTTCGTTATTTGAAAGGTACGATGAATGCATATTTAGTATTCGGATCCGATCCGAATGATGAGTTAACGGGTTATGTTGACTCGGATTTTGCGGGCGATCTCGATAAAAGGCGTTCGCTAACCGGGTACGTGTTTACGTTTGGGAAGTGTGCGATTAATTGGAAAGCCACACTTCAATCAACCGTTGCTCTTTCGACTACCGAGGCCGAGTACATGGCGTTAACCGAAGCAATAAAGGAAGGTATTTGGCTAAGGGGTTTTGTTGGCGAGATATTGTCTATTCAGAATCCGGTCACGGTGTATTGTGACAATCAAAGCGCCCTTCATTTGACGAAGGATCGCATGTACCACGACAAGACGAAGCATATTGACGTGAGGTACCATTTTGTGCGAGACGTGACGGCGGAAGGAAACATTGTGGTGAAGAAGATTGGTACCAAATCGAATCCGGCAGATATGCTCACCAAGCCTCTTCCGATTGCTAAGTTTAAATTGTGTTCCGATTTAATTTCAGTTTGTAACTAGCATGTTGCTAGTATATTATGTATGTTTTTATTTTTGCATTTGTTTATGTTTAGTTATGATGCAATTCGGGTCCAAGGTGGAGATTGTTGAATGGACCCCTAATTGCATATTTGGGCTCATTTGGGCTTTTAATTTTAGTATGTATTTTAAGACCTTTGACATAAAGGATAAGATAAGGGTTCATTTTACATCTCTTCATCTCTCTCTCTCTCTCTCTCTTGACCACCATTAAAGACACCAAAAGATGCCTCGAATCCACGTCAAAATTCACGTTTCCGACAAGAAATCCTAACATGTAGCTGTCTATTTTTAATTATATATGATATGCTTTCTATCAACTTCATAGTTTCTTGAGAAAACCAAATTTACTCATCCAATTTTACGAAAAAAACACAACCAATAAAGTCTAGCAAATTTAACAAACATAACGGCAAACTTTATTACAATGCAAAGCAATATATTACAAAAACAAAAGTAAACCAGTTCCAACAGTCCAACCTTACACTTCATAATTAAACCCCTGATAAATCCTACACCTAATAAACCGGCATATATATCTTACACAAAAGGACGGTTTTTTTATAGTCATAAACCCTACACCTAATAAACCGGCATATATATCTTACACAAAAGCACGGTTTTTTTATAGTCATATAACGGCACACCTACGGATCAGCGACGCTCACGATATCAGGCCGAGTGTAACATGCCAATTGATGCTGTAGATCAAGTACCGCCCCCTGAAGAAGACTAACGTGTTCTTCCAATTTTTGCACCGCTTGTAAATTGAAATCGACGATCCGGTACTCGTATTTCTTGAGAAGATGCTCTATGGCCATCTTTGTGGCCCTCTGTTGCGCAATAACTGCATTGTTGGCGTCACACCCAACAAATTTGACCTGGATGAGGCCGAGTTTGTGTGCGGGGTCAGCATGTACGATCTGAGTCAGCTGGCATGTTACGCCTGGTTGTTGGTCACTATATGTATAAATTCCTTTGGGTAAACCTAGCTCACGTAGGAAACGCAAGTAGGTTGTACCAACAGGCATGTTAAAGTACTTCATTTTGCACAACCTACCGGGAAGACACGGAAAAAATTTACTACAACTTGATATACACATACAAATGAGATGGTTTTAATAACATTACGGACACTTTGTCAAAGTAAACTACTGATACAAGCAAAGCAATCATAGCAAGAAGTAGATATGGAATACAATCACAACAGAAAGTAATATGCAAAATAATACAAATATAACAACACTTACAATTTAGAAGTGAGTGCACAGTTGACTGAGTAAAGCTTGCTAAAATGGCCCTCGTCACCCTACAAAATATGATGGAACCATTAGCTGAATTAAACTTCTGCTTGTGTAATAGAACTCAAAAAATGTTTGTTCAAGATGGAAATGTACAGACCTTACAAAAATACACGGAGAGTGATGATCTGATGAAGAGGCCACATGGATGTATTTATAGGAAAATATTCCTTTGTTGACAATATTTAAGAAATACTATTTAAGACAATATTTCTTTCTAAGGAATTTTTTTTTTTTTTTTGCTTTTTGAATTATCTTGTACTTCTGTCCAATAACTCTGACAGATAGCTATTTGTCTATTATTCTTCCTTTTTCGTTTCTTATTTACTCATTCCGTCTTTTTTTTTCTTATCTTAAGGAAATTATTATGATTTTTGAATGACTCGTGGGGTTCCTGAAGAGTAATACTGAGAGAGCTATTTCTCCATTTTTTTTTCTCATATTTGTTTTCAATATTCTTTCACCTTGTTACGTTTTTTAAGAAAATTATTGTTACTTCCTTAATCCATTTCTTTCTTCATGTATGTTATTTTTTGTAAGCATACTCCAATTATAGAAAAAAATGAGACTCTAGCAGGAGTGGCGTCTTTCAGGTACTTTTCGCTTTTGCTCTTCTGCCCATTTACTCTTGTTTTTGTGCTCATTTATCGTTACTGACATAAGCAAAAAGAACTTGCAACTTAGCCAGAGGAAAATTCCTAGGGACTTGAAAGAAAAAAAAATAAAAGAATTTATGTACTATACCTCAGTTATTATTTTAATTTCAGGACATTCTTTGTCCTTCAAAAAAGGACACTCTTTGCCAGCTTATATCACGAGAGTTTGACAAAAATTTTTATTTTTGATGAATGGAAAATATCTTATTTACTCATTCCGTCTTTTCTTTTCTTATCTTAGGGAAATTATTATGATTTTTGAATGACTCGTAGGGTTCGTGAAGAGTAATACTGAGAGAGCTATTTTTCCATTTTTTTCCTTTGTTTCTCTTTTTTTTTTTCCATATTCTTTCACCATTTAACGTTTTTTAAGGAAATTATTGTTACTTCCTTAATCTGTTTCTCTCTCCATGTATGTTACTTTTTGTAAGATAAATATGTATAAAAAATATCATGAAACTTCAACAACTTGTAAGACAAACGATAGTTGTATATTATATGCCTTCCTTTTCTCTTTTTTTCTTTCTTCCACCGTCCTTTTTTTTTAATAAAATAATAAAATAATTGTTGTTACTTAGTTCTTTTTCTTTTCTTTTTTCGTTTTTCCATTATCTTTTTTCCCCCTTTCGTTTGGTTATAAAACAATAAAATAGTTATACTTATTGAACCCACATTTTTACTATTACATGTTATTATGAAATCTTAGTTAGTGTTTTCCAAATTTTAATATGTTTTTTATGTGAGAGTACTCGTCGTTTGCCTGGACAAAAGAGAATTGCATTAACTCTAAATTAATAGAAAAGTGAGGGGTCAAAAACTTAGAATGAAAATAAAAATGGCTGTCCTGAACGACCAGCCATTTATATCATCTGTACTTACATCTTGTCTTCACTCCTCATTTCATCATCTTTTTCCTTTTGTCCATGCACTTACCAGGTCGGATCACATCAGGATCCGACATGGGTTTGGATCCATTTTAATATGTATGGATGAAATAAAGAAAGATTCATGCTATTTGGCATTTGGATCTATTTTAATATGTATGGATGAAAAAAGAAAGATTCATGATATTTGGCAATTTTGAGACCATTTTTAAATTTCATATTCAACAACTTCAAATAAAATGTCTTCATGTTTCAACTTGAATCCATTTAAATAAATGTTTTAGTTGAAATGTGAAAGTGAGACAGGACAGCAGCCCATATCCATTCAATTCAATTCAATGCATCTTTGAATTTTGCGCATAATTCCTCAATTAAATAAGAGGGTTGTACATCGATGTCATACTTTTCATTTTAATTGTATATATTATATTATATATTTTTTTCTTTTTCTTTGTATATTATTATTATTATTATTATTATTATTATTATTATTATTATTATTATTATTATTTTTCCTCATGAAGACAAATAATAGTTATCCATTACAATTTTTTTTTAATTGTCTTTATATTTTGCTTATAGGATAATTAAATAAATGTTTATTATTTATTTTTTTCATTATCTTTTTCCTTTTGTTTGCTTATAAAATAATTAAGTAGCTTTAAATTATTTTTTTCTTTTTATTTTATTTTTTTCCATTTTAGTATTTTTCCTATATTATATATTTTTTTTCTTTTTCTTTGTATATTATTATTATTATTATTATTATTATTATTATTATTATTATTATTATTATTATTATTATTATTATTATTATTATTTTTCCTCATGAAGACAAATAATAGTTATCCATTACAATTTTTTTTTCTAATTGTCTTTATATTTTGCTTATAGGATAATTAAATAAATGTTTATTATTTATTTTTTTCATTATCTTTTTCCTTTTGTTTGCTTATAAAATAATTAAGTAGCTTTAAATTATTTTTTTCTTTTGATTTTATTTCTTTCCATTTTAGTATTTTTCCTATATTATATATTTTTTTTCTTTTTCTTTGTATATTATTATTATTATTATTATTATTATTATTCTTCATGAAGACAAATAATAGTTATCCATTACAATTTTTTTTCTAATTGTCTTTATATTTTGCTTATAGGATAATTAAATAAATGTTTATTATTTATTTTTTTCATTATCTTTTTCCTTTTGTTTGCTTATAAAATAATTAAGTAGCTTTAAATTATTTTTTTCTTTTGATTTTATTTTTTTCCATTTTAGTATTTTTTTGCTCATGAAAACAAATAATAGTTGTGTATTATATGTCTTCCTTTCTCCTATTAACTACGACATACTATTTTTTTTCTTCTCCATTTTCTTTCTTTTGTTTGCTCATAAAATACTAAAATAATTGTCTACATATTTTTCCTTCTTTTGTCCATTTTTTATAATATTTTGTATATAATAATATTGTAAACAAAAACTTTGAGAGAGAGAGAGAGAGGAGGTGAAATGTGTGCAGTGATCAGTGAGAGAGATAGAGACCCGTGGGCTGTCATACTTTTCATTTTAATTGTAACTTTTGCCGGTTATTATGTGCTTGACATATCTCAACACAAAAATCCCGCAGTCAGACGATTCTGCTTTTGCTTCACATAATCTTTTGTTGGAGCAAAAGAGACCTTTGCATCTTTCCAGCCTTCGTCGGACAACCTCTATTTCAGAAAATTCTTGAGAACATCACCAAAAGTCTGCATAAATCTCGTATAAGTTACATCTCTTGAGAAAGAATTGTAGCAATCGATTATTTTCAGAGGAATATCAATGTGGAGTAGTATCCAATGTGCCCCTCCTGCGTTGATTGGAACAAACAGATCTTCAAGAGTCTCGAATTCATCATGGAAAATGTCCGGCATATAATCAAGGAGCTTTATCTTTCGAAGGGTTCTCATAAAGCCCTGCAAAATAAAATAAACGTAATGAAACGTATATAAAGAAAGAAAAATAGAGAATGGTAGAATATAACACTACAAAATCGAGATATTTTACTTACCATAACTTCAGGGTGAACATATGTCCATTTTCTTAAAGGCCCGATGACGTCCCTCTTCATCTGACGGAGAACAACATCAATAACCTACAAAAAATATATTTCATAAAATTTTAGCAAATAAAAATATAATGAACGTAAAAATTCACCTTTAAGAGTAGCAAAAAATCACCCTTTTTAGTAACTAAAATATACTCAACAAAAAATTATTTTGAAAAAGGTAAGTAAAATAATACCGATCCTGAGGTGAATCCTGTGCCAAATAAATCCTGCATGTCGCCATATGTCACTGTCGTTAGTTCTGCTCTCCTGTAAGCATCACTACGAGATACTTTTTCAATATCAAGATATTCTTTAACATATTTAGCAACCTTAGGGCTGACTTTCTTCCCATTTTTAACAAATGGATCACAAAATGTCGGGAAAAGAGAGCGACATGTAATCGCAAACCCTAAAGAATTATATTTCACCTCTATTAAATCCTTATTAACTTTTCAAAATTCCGAGAATGGCGGAAGGTCTTCTGGTTCTATCTCAACAGGAGGAACATCATACATTTCTAGACCGGACTCTTCAATGCAGGTAAAGAAATTTGTTGCGTCATTCCCACAAAAGTCATAGAGCTTGTATATTGGTATGACCTTATAATTATCAACTCCAACTTGCACTGAACCAATCCAATTGATAGAACACAAGGATAAATATACCTCATTTTTGCATCAATCTAATTTTTCTAATTTCATATTTGGAATTTTTCGAAAATTGATATTTTTAGAGGGCCTTGATCAAAATTGGTCTAGGGCCTTTATAAACCCGTGGCCGGCCCTGTTCGCGTTGGGCTTTCACTGAACAGAAGCCGAGGTCTTCCTTGACAAGATCATGCACTGCCTTGGCCCAGTTTTGCCTTTTCAATCCGTGTAGATCTTGCGCGAAATGGAAGTAGTGAACTGGGACGTGCGTATTTTTCTGTGGAAGCAGAAAAATACTGAATAGATACATCACCAAGAGAACCACCAAATCGTACGCGTCACCATCAGTAGGTTTTTCCAATTCCAAAAGTTTGAGTATTTTATTCTTGAGATCTGTGTCCCGAATCTGTCCACTCCTTCCGAAATATTTACTCCAAACTTTCGAGTCTTTAATCTCTTCCTGTTTTCTCGGCCTTTCAACTTGAACATGATGACCGGCATTCGCCAAACCAAGGCCTGATGCCACGTCAGTCTCAGAGAACAGAAATGATACTCTCGCTTTATTCCTTACAAAAACAAATGAACTACTGTCTGGTTCCCACAATTTCACCACTTCAGTAACTAATGCCCGGCTGACATCCATTTTGTGAAATTTATCGAAAAAACGCCAGAGCGGCATTTTTTCTAGTAATGTACGATGTTGGGGTGTCAGTTTTGGACCAATGATCTTAAGAAATTTCCTAAACTCAGTGGGATTGCAAGGAGTAGTCACCAGTCTTTCTTTCCTCTTGATCACTTTCTTTGGTTTGACTATTTCAGGACACCTCTTCTTTTTTGCAGATTTGCTTTTAACAGATTGGGCTATCATCTCTGACCTCATTTGTAAATAGTCCTTTTTTTTCAATTTTCCTATTGAAACAATAAAGTATTAAAGTGATTGGTCTTGATGCCCAGGTAAATTAAAACTTAAAATTAACCCCTTAAAAATACGGAGGTATGTTCATAATCTTTTTAATTAAACAAGAGTATATTCACAAACAGAAAAAGGGTGAATGTAGGTCTGTAAAGAAAATATTTAGAATTTAAAATGCGTGTATCCCGGACAAGTAAAATAAAACTTAAAATTGGCATTAAAAAATAAGGAGGTATGTTTTTAAATACTGATAAACAACCTTTCGAATCGGCACCCTTTGGTTTCCTTGCAGAAACTTCGGTCTTCTCAATTTTCTTTGGTGTTGAACGAGTTTTTATTTTTTCATCTATTCAAAAAATATCATGTTAAATCGACCCCCTAATTGCATATTTAGGCTCATTTGGACTTTTATTTTTAGTATGTATTTAAGACCTTTGACATAAAGGATAAGACAAGGGTTCACTTTGCATCTCTTCATTTTCTCTCTCTCTCTCTCTCTCTCTCTCTCTCTCTCTCTCTCTTTTGGCCACCATTAAAGACACCAAAAGGTACCTCGAATCCACGTCAAAATTCACGCTTCCGACAAGAAATCCTAACAATCTGGTATCAGAGCGAGGTTCTACGCGTAAATCTCTACCGGATTTCACGCTTTGCCTAAACCAGTACAAACCGGTTCAAAACCGAAGGAGGAACTTTATTTTGTTGGGTTAATGGAAATGTGGGGACGATTTGATATTGAGAAGTTTGACGGTAAGACGAGCTTTGCCTTGTGGCAAGTTCGTATGTTGGTAATTTTATCCAGTCATTGGGTAAGAGATGCGGTTTTTGGGAGAGACAATTTGCCGGATGCGATAACGGACAAGAAATGGAGAGATATGGATGATAAGGCTCTCTCCATTGTCCAATTATGCCTTAGCAATGGGACATTGCAAGAGGTTATGGAGGAAAAGACGGCGAAAGATTTGTGGGAAAAATTACAAAATACTTATCTCACGAATCGATTGCGGTTAAAGTCGCGTCTTTATACGCTCCGGATGTCGGAGGGAGGTTCCGTGTCCGAACATATTTCGGAGTTTGCGTCGATTATTAATGATTTGGCCAAAATTGACGCAAAGGTGGATGATGAAGATCAAGCCCTTTTGCTTTTGTGCTCTTTACCCGCTTCATATAAGGGGTTTAGAGATATGATGATTTATGGAAGGGAGAAAATCTTTCTTGAGGATGTTAAATCGAATTTGCAAGCGAAATCTCACATCGATGGTGAGATAACCAACGAGAAAATCGGTACGGGTTCCGGTTTGTTTGTGGATCGCGGTCGGTCATCGGATCGGTCGTCGAAAAATTGGAGAAGCCGGTCGAAATCCAAGGGTAAATATAATCCAAATATTATTTGCAATTATTGTAAGAAAAAGGGCCACATCAAGGTCGATTGTTACAAATTGAAGAATAAGCAATCGGCGGATAATCGTGGCAAAGGTTCCGAATCGGCTAATTCGGCAAATATCGACAATTTTGATTCGCTTTCCGTTGTCGATAATTGCTTAGAGGATGAGAATTGTTGGATTATGGATTCGGGAACATCTCAACATACGACTCCGAATCGAAGTTGGTTTGTAAAATACGAGCCTACGGATGGGAGAGTTATTATGGGAAATAATAATTCTTGTAAGGTTGCCGGTACCGGTACAATATCGCTCAAGTTTCATGATGGGCGAATTCGGACGTTAACGGGTGTGAAGCACATACCCGATTTGAAGAAAAATCCTATCTCGTTGGGATTGCTTGAAGAAAGAGGTGGCAAGTTCCGAAGTGAAGGTGGAGTTATGCGCGTTTCAATCGGTGCTCTCACAATCATGAAGGCGAAACGCATTGACTGGAAAGGCCGGTACAGTTATTTTAGAGAAATCCGGTTCAAACCCAGTTCAAGAACACCCGCCGGTTCAGGATAAACCGGCCCGGTTCGCGCCGGTTCAGGAAAAACCGGCCCGGTTCACGCCGGTTCAAGAAAATCCGGTTCAACTCAAGTCCAACCCAAAACCGAACCCGGTTCAAACCAAACCGGTTTGGATTCCAAAAACCAAACCCGAAACAAAACCCGTCTCGTTCAGTTCTGCCGCTGTTGTCCGTTCAAGTTCGATTACGGATGAGGAAATTACGAAGTTGTGGCATATGAGATTGGGTCACATGAGTGAGCGTGGTATGACGATTTTAAGCAAGCGAAATTTGATGGGCGGTCAAAGTACCGAAATCTGGAATTTTGCGAGCACTGCGTTTTCGGGAAGCATAAGCGAGTGAGTTTTTCGACCACCATTCATCCGACAAAGGAGAAATTGGAATACATTCACTCCGACCTTTGGGGGCCTTCTCACGAACCGTCCAAAGGAAAAGGTTCAAGTTATATGCTCATTTTTATTGATGATTTTTCGAGGAAAGTTTGGGTATTTTTCTTGAGAGAAAAAAGCGAAGTATTCGATTATTTCAAAATTTGGAAAAAACTTCTAGAAACTCAAACGGGTAAACGGGTCAAGCGGTTGTGAACCGATAATGGGTTGGAATTTTGTAATCACCAGTTTGATGATTTTTGTGCGGCCGAAGGTATTTTGCGACACAAAACCGTTGTGCATACCCCACAACAAAATGGCGTGGCTGAAAGAATGAATAGATCACTTTTTGAGCGTGCGAGAAGTATGATTTCAAATGCAGGTTTGGGAAAAGAATTTTGGGCAGAAGCGATTTGCACGGCGTGCTATTTGATTAATCGATCTCCGACTACATCGATTGAGTTGAAAACGCCGGAAGAAGTTTGGTCGGGAAAACCGGCCGATTATTCGATGTTGAGAATATTCGGGTGTCCCGGATATGTGCATGTCAATGACGGCAAGTTGAAACCGAGGTCGAAGAAATGCTTATTTGTTGGATATCCCGAGAATGTTAAGGGGTATAAATTATGGTGTCTGAAGTCGGGCAAATTTATCATTTCGAGAGACGTTATTTTTAACGAAGCGGAAATGATTCGAGAAAAAGATACGCATGAGTTGAGAATAAATGACACAGTTCACTCCGTGGTGGAGCATGAGTCGAAAAATGTTGGGAATGAAATACCGCTAAGTGCAGGCGGTTTTGAAGGTCAAACTCGAGACCAGTTAGCCCAAGTCGACCAAAACCAATCCGAACCCGATTCATCAAACCCGACCCGAGTTGATGAAGAAGAAAGCCAATTCGATCCGCAAACATACGAGCTAACCCGCGATCGTGTCAGAAGGACCATTCGACCACCTTCGAGACATGGATATTCTGATTTTGCGTATTGCTTGGCTATTGCAGAAGACGTGGATAGTTGCGAACCGTCCAAGTATAAGGAAACGGTTAATTCAAAAGAATCGAAAAATTGGATTTCCGCTATGAAGGAGGAGTTAGATTCGTTGAAGCGAAATGAGACATGGTCTCTTGTGAATCCTCCGAAAAATAAGAAAGTTGTCGGGTGCAAATGGGTGTTTAAGTACAAAACCGATGGCTCGAATGTGCGCTACAAAGCAAGGCTAGTCGCGAAAGGGTATAGCCAAGTCCAAGGTGTAGACTTTAATGACGTGTTTTCTCCGGTCGTGAAACACACGTCTATTCGATTATAGCTCGGGATTGTCGCGTCGAAAAATTTGGAACTCGAGCAAATGGATGTAAAAACGGCTTTTCTTCATGGCGATTTGGAGGAGGAAATTTTTATGTGCCAACCGAAAAGACTTCCGGATTTTGAAAACCTAACCTAACCCCAAACCGAACCGACTCGTGTATGTCGATTAAATAAATCGCTTTATGGTCTCAAGCAATCGCCCCGACAATGGTACAAGAAGTTTGACGCTTTTATGGTAAGCGTTAATTTTTCTCAATCTAATTACGATAGTTGCGTCTATTTAAAGAAATTAGATGACGGGAGTTTTGTGTATCTACTTCTTTATGTGGATGATATTCTTATTGCGTCGTCCAATTTGGGGGAAATTAAGCGGTTAAAAGCGGATTTGAATTCCGTTTTTGAGATGAAGGATTTGGGACCTGCTAAGAAAATTCTCGGAATGGAGATTTCGAGGAACCGACCCGAGCGGAAGTTGACTCTTTCGCAAGCGGGTTTCGCCGAAAAGGTTTTACGCCGTTTTGATATGCATAAATCGAAGGTAGTTTCTACCCCTCTTGCGGCACATTTTAAATTGTCGGCGGATTTATCTCCGAAAACCGATTCAGAGCGGAAATATATGGAGAAGATTCCATATTCGAGTGCGGTCGGGAGTTTGATGTATTTGATGGTGTGTACCCGACCGGATTTGACGCAAGCGGTTAGTGTCGTGAGCCGGTATTTGTCATGTCCCGGAAAGGAACATTGGGAAGCGGTAAAATGGATTTTCCGTTATTTGAAAGGTACGATGAATGCATATTTAGAATTCGGATCCGATCCGAATGGTGAGTTAACGGGTTATGTTGACTCGGATTTTACGGGCGATCTCGATAAAAGGCGTTCGCTAACCGGGTACGTGTTTACGTTTGGGAAGTGTGCGATTAATTGGAAAGTCACACTTCAATCAACCGTTGCTCTTTCGACTACCGAGGCCGAGTACATGGCGTTAACCGAAGCGATAAAGGAAGGTATTTGACTAAGGAGTTTTGTTGGCGAGATATTGTCCATCCAGAATCCGGTCACGGTGTATTGTGACAATCAAAGCGCCATTCATTTGACGAAGGATCGCATGTACCACGACAAGAAGAAGCATATTGACGTGAGGTACCATTTTGTGCGAGACGTGACGGCGGAAGGAAACATTGTGGTGAAGAAGATTGGTACCAAATCGAATCCGGCAGATATGCTCACCAAGCCTCTTCCGATTGCTAAGTTTAAATTGTGTTCCGATTTAATTTCAGTTTGTAACTAGCATGTTGCTAGTATATTATGTATGTTTTTATTTTTGTATTTGTTTATGTTTAGTTATGATGCATTTCGGGTCCAAGGTGAAGATTGTTGAATGGACCCTCTAATTTCATATTTGGGCTCATTTGGGCTTTTATTTTCAGTATATATTTAAGACATTTGACATAAAAGATAAGACAATGGTTCATTTTGCATCTCTTCATTTTCTCTCTCTCTCTCTTTTGGCCACCATTAAAGACACCAAAAGGTGTCTCGAATTTACGTCAAAATTCACGCTTCCGACAAGAAATCCTAACATATCATGTAAGAGATTTACTTGTTCAAACTGTATAAAATAACAAAATATATGGAAATGCACAATATAATTACTTTCAGATTTCCCGTTAAGTGTTTTCAGGGAGCTAATCTTTGCGGTTTTCCTCCTTTGAGTTATCTTTTGTGAAGTTGAATTTTTTTCCTTTGCTTGTACTTTTTGTGCTTTATCTGTTGATAAATTACTTTTTTTACTAATGGAATCTGATGATGTTTCCATTTCAGCTTCTGAAAAACAAGATTCACCATTCACCATTAAACTAGAGGATTTCAATCAACAATTACGATTTTATCATCTTTTGTCTAGTAAAACTACTAAAAAGGGCTTAAATTATGATATGTTAGTGCTTGGTCAAAATTTTAGTATTCAAAGTATCAAAATATGGGATATTAGTGCTTGATTTAAATTAATTAATTACATAGAGCTTACCACAAGCTTTCACACTAACTGATTTATGATTAGACTCAGATGAATATTCGATTTCAATATAGTGTGGATTCGATTGCATAGGAGTCTGAGCGAACTCTTTCAGGCAACAAGTTGTATAAAAAATTGTAACATTAAAAATCATCTTTCCCTCATATCGAAATACCAAAAAGTAACGGGTACGCAAATCATGTGCCTTTACGAATTCTGACCAACCGCGCCGAAAGAATATATCACGGTTGTTTTTATAAATTTCGACATGCCAAATGCCACCAAGACTGGATAGAGTTGCTTGCTTTGGAAACTCATGCGGAAGATGTGTACGAAATTTAGGGGGAACCCGCTGCAGAAAGATTTAAAGAAAAAAATCGATTAGACAATGCAAAAATTCAAATTTTATTGTAACTTCCCATTTTTAGGCATACAAACAATTATATTAGGCCAAATTTCATATTTACCCCTACAAAACCTCATAATTTCACGTATGCCCCTACAAAAAAATGAAATATCACTAATACCTCTATAAAATTACTCAAATATCATGGATACCCTTACAAAATCACACATATATCATGAATACTTTTGCAAAATATCAAGAATACCCTTGTCGTTAGTATTCCGCCAAAATTTGTCAGTCAAATAACGTCTATAATGATTGCATTATTATTTATTACTTTAATAAATATATAAAATGACTATTATATACTAATTTATTTATTTTTTATTAATTTTTTTTAGAGAATTATAAGTTTTTTCTAAAACATATTAATCTTGAACCTACTATATATAAATATATAAATTAAAAAAAAGATGAAACTTTCTATAAATTCTTACCATAGTTACATAGAGAAAAATGAAAAAAATAACGTTAATCTTAGCACTAAATATATCATTGGGGAATCTATGATATTTAAGTTATTTTGTAGGGGTATTGGTGATATTTCACTTTTTGTAGGGGTATACGTGGAATTATGATGTTTGTGGGGGTGCACATGAAATTTGGCCATTATATTAAGTGCACGTAAGATATTGTGTTTAGTTGATGACTCCTTGTATTAAACTTGAACCTGATCATATTTTTTTAATTTATGAACTGTTGAGGTTTCTATTGAAAAAGCTCAATATCCAATTTTTAGAAGGCTGGAAATATAAGAAAGATTTTTCAAACACTGAAGCCTAAGAATGTCATATTTGAAGTATTATATTAATTAAAGTATAACACCTTCATTGATAATAAAAAAAAGTTTATAGAAGTTAATTATCATAAATCGAAGACATCACAATTGTCTAGCATATTAATACCAGTTTTAGTTTTTTATCTCTAAACAATTTAGAGGCTTTTAGTACATAGAAATAAGTCAGAGAAAAGTTGACTCTGTAAATAAACATTAACTTACAATACAAAAAATAACTAACAAAGTTTACCTACTCCTTTTCATAAAAAAATAGCAAAATTTACCTACTTATTTATTTAGAAATATGTTATGAGTTTAACGAAACAGAAAAACAGGCGGCATAACATAAACCCTTTCTTTTTCCATATAATAAACCGTGTTGTAATCGCTATAATTTTGTGTGCACAACACCAAATTATATAATAATGATAGATCGATAAACTATATATGGAATGTATCAAATGATATCAAAAGCAAAAACGGTATATTGCACTAGGAATGACTGGTATAACATGTACCAATAGTATATAGGTGAACTTTAGATGAGTATTGAACAAAAAAATTAAGAACTATTGTATTAGCGTGCCACACCCTAGAAACATTTAATCAATAGATTTGCATGCTATTATAGAAAGAGAGATACCAAGTTATCAAAAGGATTAGGGAAGAGAACTTTGATGAATTGTTGCATTTCTGAGAGATGTTTGTTTTCACTGCCAACTGAATCCATTTTCGCTAGGGCTTCGGCCTTTCTCCCTCAAGAAAGATGTAACAAATACAAAAGTCTTTTTGTATCCTCTAGTTTGGATTGGGAAGATTAGGACTCGCATTGAAACGAAACAATTATCAAGGTCACAATTAAAAGCATAAACATTGGGACCATAGATAGTCTCACATTAGACCTAACAAAAATATTCGCTGGTCACAAGTTAAAAAAAGGAAAGAGAAAACATTGTATGAATAATAATTTGATGGAACATGTTCATAAATGAAACAGTGGAGCAAACCAACCAAAATAAATTAGTGAAATAGTTTTTTTAATATTTCATTATTGCTTTATTTTGGTAGATGGGAAATAATATTACTCTAATTATAAGCTCTCAATATTAAAAAAAAATGTAATATAAAAGGGACATGATAGAGCACGAATGCACTGTAGTACGACTGTTCACGACGGATCCAATAACAATATATATAATTTATTTTCTAATAATAATATATGCATAATAATATATATAATTTATTCTTTAATCACAGTATATACATAAAAAATGAAAACAGTATATAAAATGGAAAAAACAGTATATAAAAGTAAAAAAAATACACAAAGAATAAACAACAGTATATAAAATAACAAAACAATATATAAAAATGAGAAAACAGTATATAAAATGAAAAAACTCTACAGTGCCGTCGTGTTCGCCCATTTCCCAATATAAAATTTTTGGTCTTTTTGTCTTATATTCATGATTTGTAAAGTCGGAATTAGAGTCGATGGATGAGTCTGAATCAGAAATCGGCGAAATCGGATATTGTCTAAATGGGAAAAAAAAATCTTATGAAATATTATTTGGATCAGAAATCGGCAGAATGCGAATGTCCATAATACTAAATTCTTGAAATCCTCCAAAAGTCTTGATAGACTCTTGAACTCCCTGTCTCCCATTTATTTGATGATTTGTAGTATTCCACTTTGCTTTAATTCTGTAGTTAATTATTGTAATATACAGGATATCTCACCTTATAAATAAATAAAGATATTATATTGTTTGAAGTACAAGGAGATAATAATAGATAAATGAAACTATCTCGCTCAGTCTCTCTAATTAGTAATTTCTTTCTTTAACAAAACGATCCAAGCAAGATCGGTCACTGAGTATGCTTTCATGACGATTTGGAAAGACAAAGCAAATTAGGCATAATTTTATACTTTTTATTATTTTGTTGATTAGGAATAGCATTTAGACTCTATTAAATGGTTGTTATTTGTAATCTCTACTTTGAAGCAATTTTTTATTTGTTTAATGAAAGTCTTAAATAATTTTTTCAGCTACAATTCAAAAAAAAAAAAAAAAAACTTCAGCTCTATATTTATTTAATTTCATAACACGTTATTAGCACGAATAAAGGTAAAGAGAAGATTTGATATTAAGAGTTAAGTAAAAAAATCTTCAATTTATTGTTTATTATTTATTTTGGTTTGTTCGATTCATGGTCTTACAATTTTTTTTATTTTGATGCACCTAATGTTTCAAGTGCAAGATTATATGATGCAACATGAAGTTGCAAAATTATCACTCAACTGGAAGTTGAGAAGCAAATGATTTGTAACTTAGTTGATTAAAATATTTACACATATAGTAAAAGATCATGGGTTCAATATAATACATATTTTGCAAAATCTCTCAACCCAATGAGTTAAACATAAAAAAAACTGGAAGTTGAGAAATTATTAATCACCAAAAATTGAAAAATCGTTAATCAATCTAAAGTTGAAGAATTATAAATTAATCTGAAGTTGAAGTATAAATCAACCAGAAAAAAAATATCTCTCTCGCTTGAGTATATGAAATATATTATGCAAAACAGAGTATGTGAAGCAAGTCTACGTAAAGAAAAAATGATACAAAAGATACGTAACGCATATCTATACCTAGTAATAAATTTTAAAATATTGCAGTATAACCTTGAAACTTCTCCTAGTTATAGTCATTTTTTGCCATATGAATTTCTTTGTAAGCGATAATTCTAATTGTTTGTGTTAGCAAAAAAATGTTTAAATAGTACAATAGTACATTTTAATAATAAGTATATAACTTTTTATGTGTAAACGCCAAATTCAAAATCAATTTAATTCCTTTTAGAACATATTTTGTAAAATTAAAATTATCATCATGTAGATAACATTTACAAAAATATATTATTTTGGTAAAATATTTTCCAAAACAAAATATCATCATAAAAATATATTTATAAATGAAATGATGGTATAATTCATTAATTCTTAACATAATACATCTATAGAAAGATCGCTAGACTAATGGTGTTCCGGCCATCTATGGGCTTCTACGGTGAGAAACGTGAAGGAGAGGAGCGAAGCTCGGTGTGGACTGTGGGGGTGAAAAAGAGAAAAAAGAAACAGAGAGAGGAGAGAGAGAGAGAGAGAGAAGATGATTAGCAACTGAGTCATGACGGTCGGGTTTGGGTTAGATTTAATTGAGATTCAAGAGACAGCTTATAGCATGGACGGCGCACGTTAATAGTTTGGATTGAATTTACTCTTTATTTTAGTTTTTTCTTTGTAAGAGATTCTTTGGGCTTCTCTAACAATCATTCCTATCATATTATTAGCTTAATGATATATATAAATAATGACAAAACGGTATTAGCCGTTATAAGAGGATTTCAGTTGAAATCAATGTTATGATGAAGCATTATTTATAAATTATATGACAAAATGTTATGATAAGACACAATATTGATAACAGTAGTTTTATATACTTGCGATATATTTTCAAAATAGTTGTTCAACACTGAATGTATATCAACTAAATGTTGCTTTGATTATCACTATTATATAGCAATGAAAAATATTATATTATCACAAATTAACACTTCTAAGAAACATACTCTGCTAGTGCAATAGGACCACAAACTTTCCAGTGTAAAATCTAAAAGAATTAACAAAGATTCAATATTTCAAATTTTCGGAAGGGTATACATACAAAATTGCCCTTAAATCGGCATATAGACTTCACGCTAAGATGATTAACTCAACGTCACAATTAAAGGCATAAAAATAGCTCGAGAAATGAAAAATACAATTTATAATTTTAGTTCTAATCATGAAACAGAGGAAAACCCCAACTGGAAATCCAAGAGAGAGCTAATTAAGCTTCAAAAAAAGAGAGAGCTAATCACTTGGTCGGCCTCTTTTTGGTATGATATGTCGAGTCTCGGATCTGGTAACATTACTACTGACCTGAAAAATCATATATAAAAATTGGAAAACTATAATTTCAGCAAGTGCATGGTTTTTGTTTACCCTATTTAAGCAAGAATAAACAAAATAAATGCACAACGTTATAAATAAGTTGTACTTTTTTTTATTAAATAACAGACGTCAAATCGCCTAAGAGCAGCCAGGAAAACATCAGGAGAAGGCTTGCCTTGCTTCACTTCTGGATCATTGCCCATCACAATATGATGCATCTTTTCAAATAATTTCCCATGATTTTGAGTTTTTAGTAGAAAATGCCTCTTGTGAGATCTTCAATAAAGAAAAAAATAAAAAATTAATTATTAAGAAAATAAGGGTATGAAATTAGGGGTTTATTATGTCATTTCCCAATACATAATACGCATACATAAACTAAATTTATTTATGTACATATTATGTCAACAAACATTCTGCCAATACATAATACGTGATAATTTTGTACAAGTACAAACAGCATAAATATGCACTACACTTATTTAAGATAATCTAGAGCAGATTACAAAGTCAAAACAGAACATTGCGATTGCCACATTTAGACAAGAGGCCTGCATGCATGCAGCTCTAATAAGATTGAGAGAGCTATAATTAGACCTCTCTCTCTCTCTCTCTCTCTCTCTCTCTCCCTCTCTCTCTCTCTCTCTCTCTCTCTCTCTCTCTCTCTCTCTCTCTCTATTGATACAACTTTAACTAAATTTAGCTCCTAACTAATGCCTATATAGCCCTCTCTAATCCTCTCACACACTGATCTCGCCTTCTCCTCTCCCCTTCTCTAACACCTCTCTCCTCTCTTATCTTACCTCTCTTCTCTCTGTCCATTCTAAATATCCATCAACATCATCAATGAATGTGGTACCTTACCAATTCCCAGTTCCGGCGGAGAGACCCTTGACAAGTCACATCTTCATCCCGACAAATGCAACACACACAGCCATCCTAACGAAACTCCATAACAGTGTTGTCATCTTCATGATCAACCCCCATACTCCGGAAGAAATTGAGCAAAATTTGGCCAACCATTTTCATTTACCTCTTAATCTCTTTAGGTGTATGCGCATAAATGACAACACCTTCATCTATCACCCCCACCCTCCTCTATCCCAACAAAGCGTGCTGGACAACTACTCTGTCTGGTTTCGCGAATCTAGCATTACTATAACAGCGTGGAATCAAAGCCTGGAATCGAGCTTATACGAATCCCAAATCATAGCAGAAATTCACATCCAAGGACTACCGATTAGCTTCTGGAGCAACAATATTTTAGGGAAGATGATAACTGATTTTGGGGAATTAGAAGCAGGAAGAATTCCACACGAGAGACAAACAATCGCTCAGAATCTTTGTTAGAGTGTTTTCGACCACCTTGATCCCTCACGAACTCATAACAAAGGTGGGTAATCAATGGGCTAAATGCTATTTGGAGTTGATTGGAGAGCAACCAATTGATAAATTTATCCCCCGCCAAGTCCCCCATACTCGCCAGGAAATGAGGAACAAGCAGAGGACCAAATGGATAATCAGGAGAATCCTATTGTTGAGGGGGAGGACCCGAACAATGGTGTACAAGAGGAAGCTGAGAATCAATGTACAATTCAACAAGAAGGTGTTCAAGACATGGTTCAGGACTTGATTAGTACGGGGGTGGCTTAGAGATTACATGAAGGATGGCATGCTGAAGAGGGAAAGACAATCACGATGACACAACCACAAGAGTTGCTACTAATATAGGATGATGCACCTGGATTGGAGGATATGACCGAAAGCGATTGTTTGTTAGGGGGATGGAGAAAGCCTGATGTGCTGCAAGATTCAGCACCAAACGCCATTAATCCAGGAAGAAGGATTCGGTCCATAGTATTGAATGGTGAGTCGGGTCTACTAATGGAAATCGTGGGTGGTCAAAAAAAAACGGCATGACAAATCAGAAGGAACTGCAACGCAGCTTAGTGGTCCCTTGCATTAGCATAATCACAACAGTAGAGAAAAGGAAAGGAAGGGATGCTATGAAATGTCAAAGCCACTATTCGTGTGTGAAGCATCTTTACTCTCGTACAAATAACCACAAAAATGTTGCAGCACAACCAAATTCATTAAGAAAGGCACAATAAATCTCACAAGCAAATAAGTTGGAAAGCATGCTCACAACAATACAAAACAGACGGGAGCTGTCACCTTCCAATATGCAGAGCGGTCTGATAGAACCAGATTGTGGAATAGGTGTAGTGGATTCTATGTGGCCTTCTTTGAATGCCAAGAAACAAGAAATACAGAAAAATACATATTTAGAGGAGCCAATATGTGCACAAGAGAAAGAGTGTTGCGAACAAGCAATGTGCCAAGCAAAGATACCATGCGCCAAAAAATATCACACCTCTTCTATATTGGGACCAGGCCCAACCCAACATTTCACATATCAATACCCACTGATCATCCATTCTCCTCACACTAAAAATAGAAATTTCTTCTACCACTCCAAAAAACTCTCTGTTCTAACTCTTCCTCAACTATCAAAACAATGACTTCTTCTAACTCTAATACCAATAATCGAGATAAGAGGGTTGCGGATGAAGAACTTATCCGTAGACTTGCGGGTTTACACATGCCGAGTGCTCAAGGAAAGGGGGTAGTAGAACTTAGTGAAGAAGGGGTGCTTACGAGAAAGTGGAACCAGACCGTTCTCTTAAAAGTCATAACTACGATGCCGATAATTGACGAGGTCTTAACTGCAAACATGGTGAGAGGTTGGAAGGTGGACCCTACTACGAAATTTCAAGTGGTCGGTATGGGGTTATTTGTGGTGGAGTTCTTGTCCGAGCAGGAGAAAGAGAAGGTGTTAAGTCACGGACCTTGGAGTTATCACCAAGACCTCGTCGTGGTTAAAAAAATCAACAAGCCAGTGGGGTACATAACACACTTTGATACATGGATCCAACTCCACAATCTTCCCTTGGAGTCCATCTCAGAGAAGGGTGTCAAACAACTTACTAAACAAGTGGGCGATCCTCTCTCCGACCCGATATCAGGCCACGCGCCAGACCAAAAGTTCTATCGAGTAAGGGCACGTGTGCCTTTAAATGCGCCGCTCAAAGATAGGGTCGAATTCTCACTCCCACAAGGCGATAATCTGATGACTTTTGTTGTGTATGAAAGGGTCCAAAGGACGTGCTATTTTTGTGGGTATCTTGGTCATGAGGTACACACATGCTCTGCTTTTCATCGCATCACGGAGCTTGCAAGTGATCCGGCCAACAAGGCTAAAGATTAACAAGGATAAAGATTTCTTTACTAAGCTGATCACGAAACAACTAGGGAGTTGGATTACTCAATCGAGCCTAGTTCCGAGAATAGCGCGTAAAGTGGAGCAGGAGTTGAACAGTAAACATACCTCTCGGACCAAAAGAATTCATGAAAATATAGGAAGTTCTACCTCTGACATAAATACTCAACAAACTCTCTTCACTCATAATTCTAAAATAAATCCATCTAATTCTATTTCAATACCCACTTACACACTAAAGCTACAATTAGACCAAAATTCAAAAAAATTAAAGGCGACGGGACCCGAGGGGCCGTCGCTAGACCAATGAATATCTTGTCGTGGAACGCCCGGCTACGTTGCGTTCCCTTGTTCGATACCTCCATTGCACTCGTGTCGATATCGCTTTCATTTCCGACATGAGATGTACCGTCCCTTCTTCTTCATCATCTCTCTCTTCTTCTTCTTTCTCTCATGACTCTTTCGAAGTTGTTCCGGCCGATGGACAATCGGGCGGTTTGTGGCTCTTGTGGAACGCGAGGCTCAAGGTTACTATTCTAGCAAAAATAAATATTACATCATGGCGGAGGTTGTTCAACGGTATTCTATGGAACCGTGGATTATGTTTGCGGTCTATGGAGATTCGCATCACACTCAAAATCCGTTGATTTGGGCGAAGCTCGTTCGGGTTGCGGGGGGACCAAATGTTAAGTTGTGTACCTTCGGCGACTTCAATAGCATAACGGGGTTGCATGAAAAATGAGGAGGCAACCGTTCGGCCATCAACCACAATTCGGTTCTCTTTAATGACATGATTCAAGATGCGGGGCTAGTGGACCTAGGTTTCAAAGGGCCCGCATATACATGGACAAATTACCAATACCGGGGGAACTTAATTTTACAACACCTAGACCGGACGATGGCAAACCAAGAATGGATACACCTATACCCCAACTCGATGGTGTTTCACCTACCCTGGTTTAATAGTGACCATACGCCAATTCTCATTTGAACAAATGTCAACCTCTCTAAACTGGCAAGGAGATTTAAAACCGAGTTGTGGTGGTACACGCAAGATTCTTTCAAAAACTTATGTAAGGAAAAGTGGAACAAAGTGGAGGGTACCCCTTGAAATAAGAAAGTCTCATACATTAAGAGGGAGGTGTCTAGGTGGGCCGCCGAGTATAGTTTCAACCCAACAAAAAGACTAGCCCAACTAGAAAATGAAATCAAGGAGGCCGAACAGCAAATTATTATTACTCCGGTAGCGGCAAGCCAAAAAATGCACCAAATACAAGTCGCACACAATGAATGCCTATACTATAACCACCTCTATTGGGTCCAAAGAGCGAGAGCTCAATGGGATGCACAAGGAGATCTTAATACGGCTTATTTCCATGCCGTAACGGTGAATAATAGAAGAAGAAATCAAATTATGTGTGTCAAGGATGGTGCCGGCACTTGGTGTAGCTCCGAGAAAAAGGTATGAATGCTATTTGTGGACTCTTTTAAAGAGTTATACAAATCAAGCAATCCTCAAGAGATGCAACATTTTCTACCAGGGGGTATCACCTCTTTAATACCTCATTTATCACAAGAAATGGCCCACAACTTACAACAAATCCCAAATGCGGATGAGATTACCAAAGCGTGTTGGCAAATCGGGCCGGATAAAGCCGCCGGGCCGGATGGAATGTAAGCTCGTTTCTTTTTGCAAAATTGGGCCGAAATAAAGTTTGACCTGATAAAAGCCATTCAACAATTTTTTGGGGAGGCATCAAGTCCGGAGGGATTCGGAGAGACGAATATTGGCCTTATCCCCAAGGTTCAAAATCCAGAAGTGGTGGCCAATTACCGACCGATAAGCGTATGCAACTATATATACAAAGTAATCGCGAAAATTCTAGTGGAAAGGCTCAAATCGACACTCCCTAACCTAGTCTCACTTAACCAAACCGGTTTCGTAGCCGGTCGATCTATACATGACAATGTCATACTACAAAAGGAGGTATTGCATTCGTTTAACTCTAGTACATATCTAGAGCATTCATTTGCAATGAAGGTCGACTTACTAAAGGTATATGACCCGGATGGAGTGGCGGTTTTTAGAGGATATGCTAAAGATCTTTGGATTCCCCGACCGGTTTATAGATTGGTTAATGGCTTGTGTCAACTCAATGGAATTCACAATTCTTATCAACAGTAAAGGGTCCCGTTTCTTCAAACCAACCCATGGACTACGCCAAGGATGTCCAATATCTCCGTTTCTATTTATTTTAGGAACCGAGCTACTCTCTACCATGTTTCATTATTACCAAAACCGGAATATCTTATCCGGTATTCGGCTAGCCGTTACCACCCTGACAATCACACATTCGCTCTATGCGGATGACCTTATTGTGTATGGAGGAGCATCAATGGAAGATGCTAACAATTTGAAACATATGCTTCTCAAATACTCTCTAATTTCGGGGCAAGTAGTCAACCCGCGAAAAACTAAGATTTGGTTTAGTAAGGCGACCCCTTCGCATTTGCAAAGATGTGTGACGTATATGTTCCAAGTGAAGTGTTCTCAACGTGAGGAGATTTATTTGGGTGCCCGTTTGATCTCGGGGAGGAAGATCGTTGGTGACTATGGGTTTCTTTTAACAATGCTCTACGACCGGCTTGCGGGGTGGAAAGCAAAATTTTTATCCTTGGCCGGAAAGTGTGTGCTTATTAAATCAGTCCTACATTCCCTACCATTATACCAAATGAGTACGGAAATTATACCGAAAACAATTATTAACAAGCTAAATTCTATTGTGAAACGTTTCTTTTGGGGGGGTAAAGAAGGATCAAATAGATATCTCGCTTGGTTAGGATGGGAGAAAGTGCAATTACCGGTCAAGCATGGAGGATTAGCTATTAGAGATTTTGATTGCATGAATATGGCTCTAGTAGCGAAATAATTATGGAGAATAGTCAGGGCGGACCAATCTCTTTGGATAAGGCAAATTGAAGGGAAATATCTACCTCGGTCTAGTTTTTGGCATTCTAAAAGGGGAGGGAACTATTCTTATTTCTGGCAGGTTATGTTGGAGATGAGACCTCTCTTTCAAGAGCAACTTCGTTGGTTACCAGGGAACGGAGAAAAAATTTCGGTCTACGGCTCCCCCTGGTTCATAAATTGGATAGAATACGCACCTAAAACTAATAACCAAAAGAAGATGAAGATAATAGAACTATTCGAACCCCAAACACAGACATGGTCCGCCGACAAGCTGCAAGAAATTTTTGAAGAGGATAATGCAAACCAAATCAAGAATATACCATTTAACCCGGTGCTTTACAAAGAATGTGAGGATAAGTTGATTTGGCAATTGGCAAAAAAATGGAGAATTCTCTATTTGGATTATTGTCCAAATATTACTAATTTCAATGCAGCCCAAAATTTAAATAAATTTCAGAAAGGCCCTCTGGCACAAGGGTATATAGCATAAGAAAGATATTCATAACAAAACAAATGTAGAAAAAATAGCTATATTGATTAATTCATTGCAAAAAGCTAGAAACAATAACTTTTTTCCAATAAAAAAATATGATAAGAATATGACTGAACTATACTAAAAATATCTGCCATAAACTAAGTAAAACTATAAAAACCCAATTTTTCCTAACCTCCTCCTTCCCTGTCCCTATGCACAACATTGATTTGCTCCAATGTCAATTCAAATAAGAAAGTACTTTTATGCCATATGTTGACATCGTTAGCTAATTAATTTGAACTAGAACTTAATCCGCGTAACTTTATTTCAGCATAATAACTAGCACTAGATTAGTCTAGTGGTAATGATATCAACTCTAGCTGTTCATAGATGAGTGGTTTGAATCACACGTCTAGCAGGATTGATTTAAAAAATTTAGGAAGGACATATGACTCCATCTTAAAGAGAACGAAGCAGGTGATCCCCTGTAATTCTTCCTCATTTTTTTATATTTCAGCGTAATTTTCTTTGAGTTATGATTCATTTAGTTTCAGACTTGAACCATTTCACGATCACAGTGTGATGAACCTAACATAAATGCTTAAGAACATTGATTTGTCATTATATTCCTTTTTATGCACACAATGTGTTATTTTAGTTTCAAACTTGACCATTTCACGATTATAGTGTGATGACTTGAGATAACCTAACATAAATTTCATTTGGGATTTAGCAACATGGGCCACTCAGCCTAAACCAGAGTTTTTTTAGACCCTATGCCCGTAGGCCAGCCCAAACCAGGTTTTGTGTTAAAATTCATTTGAAGGTGTTCGGTTGTACGTGATTTGTTCACGTACCGGATGAGAAGAAGACGAAGTTAGACGCTAAGGCTCGGAAGTGTGTTTTCATTGGTTATGATCAAAGAAAGAAGGGATGAAAATGCATGGATCCAACAACTCATAAATTCATTGTCTCTCGAGACGTAGTGTTTGATGAAGCATCTTGTCTATATGGTGATGGTGGTTCCCAAGCGGTAGTTTCGAATCTGCCGATGCCACCTGTTGTTCACGTGGTAAACCCGGGTGTTGATGACATGGGTAACCCGAGTGAAGATCCGAGGTTCTCATCGCCTACGTCGACTATCACGAGTTCAAGTGAGATCGATCAAGGTGACAGGGGGAGCAACGAAGTGCAATCGCAAGAAAATAGAAATGCACAAGCTCTAAGTAGGTCGATAAGAATGGTAACTCGGCCGGCTAGATATAGAGATGAAATCTTCATGTCGACGTATTCGTGTTTCTTTTCAGGATCGACGGATGGTGAACCTTCATGCTTTGAGGAGGCGAAAGGTAACAAGTCGTGGGGAGATGCTATGGACGAGGAGATGCAAGATCTTCGGAAAAATAAAACTTGAGATCTTGTTTCGAAGCCCAAGGGAGTGGACCCGGTTACTTGCAAATGGGTCTACAAGTTAAAACGCAAGGCAAATGTGTTGAGCACTATAAAGCTAGGCTTGTAGCGAGAGGTTTTTCTCAACGGTATGGCGAGGATTATGAAGAGACCTTTAGTCCTGTCGCCAAGATGACATCCGTGCGAGTTGTGATTTCAATGGCTGCTTCGTTAGGTTGGAAGCTGTGGCAGCTGGATCTGAAGAATGATTTCCTGTGTGGTGAACTCGACAAGGAGATTTATATGGAGCAACCGGTTGGATATATTTCCAAGGTGCGTCCTGACTATGTGTGTAAGCTGAAGAAGGTGCTGTATGGTTTGAAGCAAGCACCTCGAGCTTGGTATGGCAACATTGTGGAATATTTGTAATTTTGTGGTTACTCTTCTTCGAGTTCGAATCACAGTTTATTTGTGAAAAGGAAGGGGGGGTCTACACGTGGTCGTCCTTTTATACGTGGACGACATGAGCATCACCGGCAATGATGAAGGCGAAGTTGCAAAACTTCGGGGCGAGCTCACGATTCGATTCGAGATGAAGGATCTTGGAGAGCTTAGTCACTTCCTGGGATTGGAAGTGGAAGGTTTGAAAGACGGGTATTTTATCTCTTAAACGGGCTATGCTGGGAAGCTCATTGAGAAATTTGGTGTAAAAGAAGGTAAGCATTGTTTGACACCGCTGGATGTAAATTTCAAATTGAGACGTGATGATGGAAAGGTACTTCCGGATCCTCGGAAGTTTCATGCTCTTGTTAGAAGCCTGATTTATCTTACGATTACTAGACTGGATATTGCCTTCGCGGTCGGCCTGGTGAGTCGGTTTATGCAAGCTCCGACAAAGTCGCATCTGGATGCAGTGAAGAGAATTCTCAAGTATGTGAGTTCGATTCTTGATCTCAGGTTATTTTATAAGAATGGTTCTGAGTTCTTTTTGCATGGACATACCGATGCTGACATAGGCGGTGATTTGGATGATCGGAGATCGACATCCGGTTGCAAGTCTTTCTTGCTGTAGTAAGAAGTAAGATTTGGTCTCTCTTTCTAGTACCGAGGCGGAGTACAAGGCGTCATCACTTGCCGCAGAAGAGTGTGTTTGGTTGGGGAGATTAATCGAGGATGTTTACAACGCGGTTACGGGTCCTACGGTTATTCGAGGCGACAATCAGAGTGCGTTGAAGTTAGCGACCAATCCTGTTTGTCACGCGAGAACCAAGCACATCGAGATCGAGCATCACTTCATTCGTGAAAAGGTGTTTGATGGAATTATTGGAGTTGAGGAGGTGAGAAGCGTTGACAACTCTTGACCAAATGCACTTTAAAGGGGAGTGTTAAAATATAAAGATGTATTTGTATGTTATGAAGGCAGTCAACAAATTAGGAAATATGTTTCTTGGAAATAAGGTTTCTTGACAAGGAGATTTGGTATTACTGTGAATAAGGTTTCTTGACAAGGAGGTATGGTATTACCATGAATTAGATTTCTTGACAAGAAGGTTTAGTATTTCCATGTATTAGGTGTTAATTGGGGAAGTATTTCTTTGGGTTATTTTCTTATATTAGATACGACTATCCTGTAAATAGAGGGTAGGGGTAGAGTTTTATTCATTTCAATAACAACAATATTTTGTATCTCTTTCTTTCTCTTGTAATAAGAAGTATATCTTATTTTTCAAGTTCCATTGTTCAATCATTTCTTCTTCTATTATTGTTCTTTCTTGGGCTAGTGTGAGCATATTGCTGCACTATTATTTCCATTGCTGATAATCACAAGGTCGATGCTGGTTTAGTGCTGCCGTATTACTTCGCAGTCACTATTGTTCTGATTCTCTGTTAACGACGCGGTTATCTAGTTCAGTCCTTATATAACTGTTTGGTTTCTTTACACTATTTTCCAGCTTGAAGGTAATGTCTAGTTTTGACTCTTGTTGGCTGGTGGCTTGGTGGCCGTTAGTTTTGCCTCCGTTGTCCATGGGCGGAACTAAAGGGGGGTAAGCGCAGGGGCCTTAGCCCCCCTATAAATTTGATATGTCTATACTAGTCCTTGTGAAAGCTGCCAATTAACAAAGGTATTAAGGTTTGCAGTATTTCATATCCCCGCTCCACCCTAAAATCCTACGAGCGAGACAGCTGCATTAACATGGTTCATCTTTTCAAATAGTTTGCTAAGAATTTGCGTTTTCAGTAGAAAATGCCACTTATGAGATCTATAAAATGAAATAAAAATAACCAAGAAACTTATGAAATTTAGTCATAATAACTAACATTCTGAAATTATAGATTACTAATAAAGTTACAACACACATGAGTAATATATTTGCATGAAAAGATGGATAACTTTGCACATTGTTCTACACCAGCATTATATTGTTAACAGAATATGAGATAAGAGATTTATTCAGGATTATAAATTAGATGAATTAGAGCAGCTTGGTCAAACTGATAACATTTTAAGCACTATACATTTGATTTATTCTTTAGTTATATTAATGTTTCTTTTGCTATTTATCCAATGATATTATGAGTTCATAAAAATTAACTGAAAAGTGATATATAATTGTTACATGTAAGATCTTATGCAGCTTCAAATGACTTCTTTAATCATTATTATTTATTCAAGTGAAATGACATTATTTTCATGATCATAATCATCTCAATAGTGCAGTAATCACTTGCATGATCATGATCATAAAAGATGAATGAATTGAACATGAGAACAACATGAAACAAAAGAATATTATTATAAATCATTTTCTTATACATGTATGTTATGTTATCTCAAATCATCACACTATGATCGTGAAATGAAATGGTCAAGTCTGAAACTAAAAGAGCCCATTGTGTGTATAAAAAGGAATACGGCCATGCATAAATCATTTTCTCAAGCATTTATGTTATGTTAACTCATATCATCACACTATGATCGTGAAATGGTTAAGTCTGAAAAGAAAGAAATCGATCTGTGTATAAAAAGAGATCCATAAATCACAACACAAAGACAATTAGGCTAATTAAAGTTCTATGGATTAAGTTATATTCCAAATTAATTAGTTAGTGATGTTAACATATGGCATAAAAAGTACTTTCTTATTTGATTTGATATTGGAGCAAATCAATCTTGTGCCTAGGGACAGTGTAGGAGTAGGATGCTTAGGTTTACGGGTAGGATTAGGAAACATTATTTACATATGACGTGACTGGTACCTGTCTGGTGGACATGTTCCCGGCTGGTCCATCTGACCCCACCGATCTAGCGGTCCCGGTGGCCGGAACATGGCATTATGATGGAACTGTTTACTCCACAAATTAAGAGAAAGTTAGAAAGATGGGAGAGAGGAAGAGGTCAAAGGGAGGCGCATAATTAAAGCCTGGATTAGGTGATTTTATATATGCGAGTACGGGTTTGAATCTAATGATCATTAGAGAATTTCATTTATTGTTTAGCTAGAACTTGTTTTGTGTCGAACTTGTTTCTTATTGTTTGGGTCCAAAATTTTGCAATGAATCAAGATTGCCATTTTTTTAACATTTATTCTTTTATATAGTTTCACCTCTTATTCTTTCCCTTTCTGTTATTCTAAAGGCCTAATTCCTTCACGATTATTTGGAATTTGTGAAACATGGAAGAAAATTGTATTTCTTTTTCTTTTCAGAAAAAGAAAATTGAACAGTAATAAGGATTGTCTTAATTGATAATTTGAATTTCTTCATAGTACATAATCGTACTTTCAATGGTTATTAAGTGATACTATATAATGTCTTATCAATTATTATAGATACGGTATATTTATTTAAATAATTTATAAGTATTACAAAATAACATATAATATTATATTAATAAAATAGTATACAGATATGGTAGCTGTATGTGAATATTTAAAGATAGTGCATAGCACAAATAAAAATAGTATATAGTAGCAATAAAATAGTATGGCCAGCTGCACTTCAAATTATATATTAGCTATAAAAATAAACAGTATATAACATAACTTATACTAACAAGGTATATATTATGTAGTGTAGTTTTAAACACATGAATACCTCTTTTGAGAAGGTACGTAATAAATTTTAGACCTCTGCTTATATATCTAATATCTTTTTAGGGTTACTATCACATTTTAAAACAAGATTTTGAAATTTTAATCTCGTGATATTTTGAAAATCTAGACCATTAATTCTAGCGCTAAACTTATCCTTTGATTAATGGTATATTGACAGTTATAAAAAAAAATTACCACTGAAAAGGATAAATAAATGGTAAAAAATGTGTATCAAGTGAGGTTGATAATAGAAGGAAGATTTGAGGTGTGATCTTCTGGTAGAGTTTGTTTCGTAGGAAGTATTGATTTCTTATAATATAACATTTTCAAATTGTTTATTGTAGATGATCAAAGCAACACATAATTGATATCAAATGAATTCCCAATTTCAGCTTTAAGAGATCGATTCCGTATCAACCTTCGAATTTTTTTAACCATATTCAATTTAAGATCCGCCCCATAAAATACAGAATATACTTTTAGTCTACCATAAGTCTCTCTCTCTCTCTCTCTCTAGAACTTCTATATAAACAACTCATTTTCTGCTCCTCTCCAAAAAATCTCTCATAAAAAATGTCTCTCAACAAAGCTCCCCTTTACAACTTCACATCTCCATCTCCTTCTCCTTCTCTCTCTGACCTCCTGATCACGGATGTCGACTTTGGCTCCGATGGCCCAGATTTTGCAACGTCACCTTCTTCTCATGATTCAGACTTTATCTCTTGTGGTTCATTCGAGTTCTCCTTTTACGATCCTTCTTGTGAACCTTCTGAAGAACTTTGTGTTGCAGATGATGTATTTAATTCAGGAGTTCTCCTTCCTCGTAATATTTGCAAGTCGAGAAATCATCTCGAAAAGCCGGCTATAAAGGTAATTTAACCTTGTTTTGCATTTATGTTCTAGCTTTTAGTTCTATGATTTTTTTACACTTAATTAAATGAGAGTATATATAGCTTTTTTAGAAGACTACTATGACAAATTGAATTACGCATATTTCAATTGTATAAAACTAACGCGCATTCGGGCTATGCCTAGAAAATAATAAGACCCATATCAAACATACATCCATGCTTATAATCAATTTTCCAAATTGTCTAGTCACACCTTACTTATCGAAATCGAACAATTTTTTACAAACTTTTCTTTTTTTTTTCCCACATTATAGATGGAACCAATTACACATAAATCTAGGTCAACAAGGTGGTACATGTTATGCGGCTCGATGAGGGCCTCACCGCCGGAAATGGATATGAGAGACATCAAAAAGCGTGCGAACACACAGAGTTTTCGTAGGCGAAACAAGGTTGAGGTGGCAGAGACAAAGCGAAGCTCAGTTGGTTGGAGATTTATTAGATCACTCAGTTGCCGGGCAGTTGAAAGTGTCGCTGTCGCTGTGACAACACCATTAATGAGCATTGTTTAGGAAGAGAGGTCTAGTTATCAAATATGTTGTTATGTATATAAAAGTAGTTTAGTTTTATGAAATAATTAGGAGGCTTTATTAGAGTTCATGGGTAGTAACTAGTAATTTTGGACATTGTTGTATTTTAGTTAGATGGAAAGATTAGTTTTATAAAATAGCTTAGATTGCTAAGTGACTTGTTAATAGTATAACTTCACGTATTTGGAGTTGATGTTATATTGACCATTGAAATAACTATATTAAAGAACAAAAAATTAAAATAGGTGATTGTGGAATTATGTTAATGGTATTAATGAGAGGAAGACTTTCAAAAGAACCTTTAAGACCGACGAGACAATCATACAGAAAAAAGAAAGAAAGGAGCTAGCTGCCATCAGGAAAAGTTGGGCATAATTCGATGTGTTCTCTCAAACAAAACATCAATTTCTATCACGAGATGAAAAATCATATTTACTTTTGTAAAATATGAGAACATCTTTATTTTCATATTTTCAATTTGGCACAAAAATATTGAATTATTGTGCACTTATATTTCCAATTTGCAGGAATATAGAAATAGGACAGTGTAGGAGTAGGAATAGGATGCGTAGGTTTAGGGGTAGGATTATGAAACATTATTTACATATGACGTGACTGGTACCTGTCTGGTGGACATGGTCCCGGCTGGTCCGTCAGACCCCACCGATCTAGTGGACCCGGTTGCCGGAACATGGCGTTATGATGGAACTGTTTACTCCACAAATTAAGAGAAAGTTAGAAAGATGGGAGAGAGGAAGAGGTCAAAGGGAGGCGCATAATTAAAGCCTGGATTAGGTGATTTTATATATGCGAGTACGGGTTTGAATCTAATGATCATTAGAGAATTTCATTTATTGTTTAGCTAGAACTTGTTTTGTGTCGAACTTGTTTCTTATTGTTTGGGTCCAAAATTTTGCAATGAATCAAGATTGCCTTTTTTTTAACATTTATTCTTTTATATAGTTTCACCTCTTATTCTTTCCCTTTCTGTTATTCTAAAGGCCTAATTCCTTCACGATTATTTGGAATTTGTGAAACATGGAAGAAAATTGTATTTCTTTTCTTTTCAGAAAAAGAAAATTGAACAGTAATAAGGATTGTCTTAAGTGATAATTTGAATTTCTTCATAGTACATAATCGTACTTTCAATGGTTATTAAGTGATATTGTATAATGTCTTATCAATTATTATAGATACGGTATATTTATTTAAATAATTTATAAGTATTACAAAATAACATATAATATTATATTAATAAAATAGTATACAGATATGGTAGCTGTATGTGAATATTTAAAGATAGTGCATAGCACAAATAAAAATAGTATATAGTAGCAATAAAATAGTATGGCCAGCTGCACTTCAAATTATATATTTATGTTATAAAAATAGTATCTAGATAAAATAAAAGATGTATGTATAAACTATACATTAGCTATAAAAATAAACAGTATATAACATAACATATACTAACAAGGTATATATTATGTAGTGTAATTTAAACACATGAATACCTCTTTTGAGAAGGTACGTGATAAATATGTTCAATTCTTTTCATATAAAAATTTTTAGACCTCTGCTGATATATCTAATATCTTTTTTACGGTTACTATCACATTTTAAAACAAGATTTTGAAATATTAATCTCGTGATATTTTGAAAATCTATACCATTAATTCTAGTGCTAAATTATCCTTTGATTAATGGTATATTTACAGTTATAAAAAAATTACCACTGAAAAGGATAAATAAATGCTAAAAATTGTGTATCTAGTGAGAAGATTAACATTAATATGCATAAAAAGTATAATTTTACTTTTATCAACAGTGAAAATGATAATAATAAACCAAACCACCTTTTTTTCTTAATAAAAATTCGATTTGGGTTGATTGGGCAATGTCATGCTAAAGTAATTACCCAAATGAAAAATTGAAGTAGGCTGACATTATTTTCAGATTGGTTCATATTGGACTAGCTATAGAAAAATACTAATATAAAGGCCCATGGCTTAAACTTAAACTTAAAGCTTTTAGTTAACAGTTGTATTAATAAGTGTTTGAGTCAAACTTAAGTCTATGCTTGGGCTTATTTTAATTAATTAGGTATAATAGATATTATCAAAATTAAAAGTAGCTAAAATATGGGCCTGGGCTTTCTTTATATTATTTCTATTTTGCATCTTCCTCCACTTTCACTGAGATGGGCTCTGTTTCTACAATTTCATGCTCCTTCGCTAATTTTCCAAGAAAAAAAAAAGAAGGGGAAAGTGTTAGTCAAATAATACAAGAGCAACTCAATATCACTATACTTTCGCTTGAGATCTTAAACTGACAACAATGGCGGCTCCGACTCGCAACACATTTCGCTCCATTTCCCATGTCATTTTCGACATGGACGGCCTCCTTCTTGGTTATTACTCAGATTCTCCTGCAAACTATGCAAATTATAAGTTCTTGTGATTCTAATTTGTGAATGAATGAACAAATAAATACAGATACAGAGGGGTTTTATTCACTGGTACAGGAGAAGATACTGGAGAGGTTCGGGAAGAAATTCGACTGGAACCTGAAAGCCAAAATGATGGGGAAAAAGGCCATTGAATCCGCTCGGATTTTCGTCGAGGAATCAGGCCTCACTGGGCTTCTCTCTCCTGAAGCCTTCATTGAGGAGAGAGAAGGAATGCTTCAAGAGCTCTTTCCTTCTTGCACTCTCTTGCCAGGTCAGTATGAAATATGAATACCGATTTTGGGTTAGTGTAATTGATTGATTTTCTTATGTGTTGTAATTATATACCGAGTTCTTAAGAGGACTCTTGTAGTATAAGTAATTTTAGGGGTTGTTTATAAAGTGTTAAATTCAAAGTTGTGTACTTATCCAAAGTGCGGTGTCCATTTTATTAATTAGTTTTAAGAACTAAGGTGATTTTTTGCAATTTTAGACCCTGTGGAGGGCTTTGTTCCGATTTCAGCATGATGCAGGAGCTATTTTCAGAATTTATTCTTTCTCGTTGAATTTCCTGTCTTCCCCTTAAATAAAATTAAAATGTTTCACTTATCAACCCTTGAAAATTAAAATTTAATGTATTTCATGTTTTCTGAAGGAACTGTAATCATCACTTAATATAATCATTGAATTTTTCAATTTCTTTTGTCTAAAAAAGACATTTTGTCATCAGTGTATCACACATATAAAATAAACATTCGAAAGGCCTGTTAACAACAAACACAAGAGTATATCTCATAAGAAAGAAACTATATAAACTATAAACATCAAAGAAACTAACACTTAATTCATCACTAAAAAGCCTAAACTAGAAAAGCCTTACATAAGACATAAACGCAACAAAAAAATAACACACGAAAATAGGCCCTCTAATCTAATCCAATACAAAACCGTACTCGCACAGAAAGGCCTTTCTAATCCAAGAGATCACCTTCTTCTTCCTGCTGCTCCTTTTAACCTCACCTTTGTCCTCTTCAACTCCCGGTTCACCGTGGACCTGGTCCACCACACAATTATGAAATGGGCTTGTAGGGCTAGTATGAACCAGGTCCATAGAAAGTAAAGAAGAAGGAATGAAGGCATTGGTCAATTAGAAAAAAAGAAACAGGGTTGAAGATTATGATGCTGAGAAAACTCATTTTTTGAGAAGTATTAAGAGGAGAATTAATTAATTGGTGCGAGTGTTGGTGAGGGACTGAGGGCTGTTTATATAGGTATTAGTCAGGAGCTAAATTTAGTTAATTATCTCAAGACAGAGATTCAAGTCTAAATATGGCACTCTAAAGCTGTATGCCTTTAGTCTAAATATAGTATGTAGTCTAAATTGCATGTAGTCATTCATGTATGCATAATATGTTGTTTTGGCAAATGACACATAGACCTTAAATAAATGCTCAAGTTAATATTTTTTGAACGTATAATACAGGTGTAGAACGCTTTGTGAACCATCTCCATGCAAATGGCGTACCGATGTGTGTTGCAACTGGGTGAGTACCAATTAATTCTTATATTCTTCATAATTAATTTTCTTCATAATTATTTTTATTTATTTTCTTTTTTGAAGATCTCACAAGAGGCATTTTCTCTTAAAAACACAAAATCATGGGAAAATAATTGAAAAGATGCATCATGTTGTGATGGGAGATGATCCCGAAGTGAAGCAAGGCAAGCCTTCTCCTGATGTGTTCCTTGCTGCACTTAGACGATTTGAGGTCAGTTAGTAAATTAAATTTAAAAAATTATAACATATCCAGTTAATGTTTTGTTATTTTTGCTTATTTATTATTATTTTTCTTAAATGCTTATATTTAGGGTAATGTGGAAGCAAGCAAATGTTTAGTCTTTGAAGATGCTCCATCTGGTGTATCTGCAGCTAAGAATGCTGGCATGTAAGTCCCTACATTTATTTATTTATTTAATTAATTAATTTTTTACTATTCTTATTATTATTAATTTTTATATATGATTTTTCAGGTCGGTAGTAATGGTACCGGATCCAAGACTCGACATATCGTACCAAAAAGAGGCAGATCAAGTGATAAGCTCTCTCTTGGATTTCCAGCCTGGCGATTGGGGTTTGCCTCCATTTCATGAGTAGAACTAAAATTATAAATTAGATAAATAATTGTATTTCTCATTTTTCGAGCTATTTTTATGCAGTCTATTTGCTGATTAAGGGCAATTTTATCTGTATAACCTTCCAAAAATTCAAATTTTTGAATGTGTTTATTCTTCTACAATTTTACACCAGGAATTGATAATAGAAGGAAAATTTGAGGTGTGATCTTCTGGTGGAGTTTGTTTCGTAGGAAGTATTGATTTGTTATAATATAATATTTTCAATCTGTTTAGTGTAGATGATCAAAGCAACATTTAATTGTTTTTTTCTTCTTTTTTTTTTTTGCTTAACGCCCTTAGGCAAATTTATTAATATCAAGGAATTAATAAAAATAGCTTAGTCATCAGATAGAGCTGATGGCAGTAGAAAAATAAAAAGAAAATTACATCCATTTAAGAAAATTAATTTCTTCAACTCCAAACAGGGGCACTTTAGAGGCCAATTCTAGGGAGAATTGCATCTGAGTATGAGAATTTCAATAGCCTATATAGATTCGCCAAATGATCCAACTCTTCATTCCGATTCCGTGTCACATATCGAAATGTCGGGTCCTTCACACGCCTCTTCCATAAAATGCAATCTCTTGCATTTGGTATTGCCTCCCATAATGATAAAGAAATGTTCTTACACAGGATGCAAGGACTGAAACCAACTCTTCGTTGTCTGAATAGAATGTGGAAGAGCTCGACGAGTATGAAAGGGCAATAAACTCCATCGCTCTTAGCACCTCATAAATTCTCCTTGCAACACAGTATGAATAACGTGTTCTACTCGACAGCTCGCTGTTATTTCCTTCCCTCTTTTGTCTCGAATTACAAAAACGTTTTTTTTTATTCTAGCCGAAAAGGCTACTTAAGACTTTCGTTAAATAAAATAAAGATTGCTAGAAATTGGAGATTACAAATAAAAGCTAAATACGTAATTTGCATTGAATTTCCAAATCGTCGTACAAGTAAGACTCATCACCGACCTTGCAGGAGTCGTTTCGCCGGTCGAGGGAGAAGGGTGACGTCACCGGACCGGATGGTTGTGTGGCAAGCGGTGTTAGGGTTTGAGGGAACCGTCGATCTTTTTCTTTGAAGAGTCTAGAAGGTAATTACCAAATATAAAGATCAGTAGAAGGTAATTACCATAGTCGGATTACTCATATTTGGTTTGTAAAGTGCTTTGTAAAGTGCTTACTCTATTTGGTTTTGGTTTTTATCCCACGAAAGATCAAATTATGTCGAGTTTTCCAAATTTCCCATGCGAGGGTGAAAATAATAACTCGATTTAGGTACGTGGTTTGTCAATAATTGAGATTAAAGCTTGTTCAACAGCCAAGGGTAAGTACTCAGTTCTAATCCAAAGAGGGCAAGTAAACCATTTTATATTTATTTTTATATTTATATTTATATTTATATTTATATTTATATTTATATTTATATTTAATGACATATATTTCTATTTTGGATTTTTTGTACCAATATTGTTGAAGGCAAGTATGAAACGGATCATTTGTAGAATATAGTCTGACTCGGAATAGTATTTGCTCTCCTTTGCATAATATACATCTAATTAAGAGAAAAGAGGTCAAGATTTTCGGTTGCATGTTCTTTATAGATAAGTAGGAAACGGGTCCTTTTATAGATACTATGACCGTTATACTAATTTTATTTATTTATTTTTTTTTTTTTTGGCAGAATACATACATTTGATTTTATAAAAATAATCGATAACTATTTTTACATAATTGCACACAATAATTTTCTTACAAAATTATCATAAATGTGGCTTGCAAAATTTAAATTATTATAATCAAACAAAGAAGAAAGATATAATTCTATTTGTAAAACTTACAAAAGTTAAAGAGAAGTATTGATTTCATATTTATTTAAAAACGTTAAATATATATAGTATATGAGGTAGGTTCTTTTGGAAAAGGGCTTATTCAACCAACGCATGACAACATCGGCCACAAAAAGTAATAATGCAAATTTTAACCATACGGATGTAATATATATGTGTTGAATATGTTGTACATCAATTTTCAAAAGAAATGGATAATTATATCATTACCATCTTGTTTCATCAAAATAAAGAAGCTGAATTTGTAAAAAATATGTATACATATTTTGATAATTTTTGATAAATATTTTCGATTTTTTTGAAAATTGGACTATAGCACACTTAAACCATATATATTACATCCGTACGGTCGGAATTTGAACTAGCAATTAAAATTTTGACATTTCGTAATGTTGTCACGCGTTGACTGAATAAGTCTGTTGTCAAAAGAACCTACCTCATAGTATATAAATTATTTTTTTGAATATATCATGAATTTATAAGAGTAAATTACAAAAATTATATTTCCGAAGCCGGACGAGGGTATATACTCTAGTTTCATTTATTAATATTGTGTCTCATCATAAAAATTATTCATTTAGTTTATAAACACTGTATCTCGACTGTCGTCATATCACTTTCTACAACTGAAAACTCCTTATAAGGGCATATAACTATTTCATCATTAATTAGATATATCATTATATAGCTCAGCTCAGATGGTTAAAGTGCTGGTATGTCAAGTCAGAAGTCGCGAGTTCGAACCCCGCCCTCCGGTCGCAAAGGAGGTCAACACATTTCATCATCTATTTTGACTCTTCATTATATTATTTTCTTGTGAATTTATAGTTTTTCACGGTCAAATTTTTTTCAGTGTAATTATACAATTTTCTAAATTTATATGTTTAAATGTAATATATTGTTATTTTCATGTGGTTTCACGCAAAAATGAATTTTATAAATTTGATAATGAAAAATAGAAAAAACAGCCTTTCCTTAATTTCAAAATCTTTTTTTGTCATTTAGACAGGAAAAAACAGAAACTAAGCTAATTACTCAAACACAATTTGTTTTTTCTTGAGCAAAAAAATAGAAAACAAAAAAAAGACAACAATAGCAAGTGAGGCATTAGTAAACAAACATTAATTAAACGGGGGAACATCAGTAGCAACTACGACAGAAAATATGCTGCATCTCTATATATATTTTACATTTGTTTATATTATTTTTTTAGTTATATTCTGCTTATAATGTTTATATATTTTTATCACAATATATAATGTTTTATTATAGTTAATGTATATATATTTTAGAATAAAATATTATAAATCACATATAATATTATATTAATAAAGTAATATATAGAGAGAGCATAATCGTATATAAATATTAGTTAAACAATATACATAAAATGATACATATTAGATAACATACATATATTAATATATAGTATATTATTTAGTGCAATTTAGATAGTGTGTATGGAATAAACATCTCTACGTAAAGATAATAAAATGTTTTAACTCTTTAAATTTTAAATTTAGAATTTTACATCTCTGCTCATATTATTATATGGAACCTGATGTTACATGACAGACTTTCATATCATGCAACATGACAATATATATAAATGATAAATAGTATATAAAATTAAATAAACATTATATAAAATTTATTTTTTAGTAAAACAATATATACGTAATATAATGTAAACAATATATATAAAATAAAAAATATATTGAAAACAATATATACGTAATATATGATCGTGTTTTGGGCCTATTCAACCTCACGGCCCTTTCGGATTTCTCTTGTTTTATAGGGTATTAAAAAGTCGTAAAGGGCAGCGCGGCAACTTATAATTCTCTGAGTATAGTCTTTGGGGAATTGATTTTGCCAGGCTACAATTTGAGCTAGACATGCAACCTCAATACTTTTTACTAATTTACCCTTTACAATTAATGCATCAACAAAATTATGAATTAATACATAAATTAAAACGGGATCTTTCTTTTAAATTAGAATTCAAATAGTTTATTTTTAAACGATTAAGTTTTTAAAAAAAATATAAATTGAAATAATTAACAAACAATATTAAATGTGAATAAGTGCAATATATTTAAATCAAAGATGCATCATACTATCATAGTTGGAAAGATCTTATCAAAAATAAAGAGGTGCTGTTTCTAAATTACTGGGAGTAATTGTGTCATTTATCAAATATTTGCCTGTATGAATCAAATGAGTAACTGCCAATATCATTTCCCTAGTCTTTGGGTGCTTTAGAAGAAAACATATAAGGTAGTTTTTCTTTCAACCTGTGAAATTTATTACGCAACTTAGGTTTCTAGAAACTAATCCTGTCAACTTGATAGATCGATTGTCACTTCTCATTGACTCTTTATTTATATCAATTGAGATAGATTAATTGGTCCTGGGCCCTGGCCATTTGCATAACGACTTAGCATAGCCGTCAGAGTTGTGAGACCAAATTTGACAGCTCTTTGAGGAGTGCAGATGCTCTGCAGCCAACTGCCGGCTGTCAGAGGATCAGGACCATCCATCACCTTTGATGAAGTGTGGAGCCCATATGATGAGTGAACCTGATCATCTGCACTCCTCTTTGAGAATTGAAATTGGCAACAAAAGTTGGAACAAAATAAATTTCTGATTTGCCCAAATTCATATTCAATCACTTCCACTATTTCCTATTATTTATCTACGCGGTTAATTTCAATTTTGTTTCTCTTCATGTTCAAGGTGAAGCATTAATTTTCATAAAATATTTCTTAGATTCAACCGATTAATTGAGATTTTGTTATATATGTGTCAGTACATTACATAATATTGTGTTTGTCAAGATTCGAACTCGAGATCTTCCAAGGTTTAAGGGTATATTGTCGCTTGAGCTGACAAGTTTTGGCCAAATGTTTTATTACATAAGAAGTGTATTAAAATATTTCCATCAATATTTTACTAGAGTTATTATTTGTATTATGGTCTCTCAATCATTTCCGATTTTATCTAATTATTTTCTACCAAGCATGAATAGTTAATTTATACTGTATGAAATGCTTAAAATAACCTATATTTTCTTGTGTTAAATAACACATTTTTTTATCTAGAAGTTCGTTAGACAGGCTAACTATTTCAAAGCTTCCAGAATCATGAATAAATATTGTTTTACAGGGACACGGCTATGAGGTAATAAATAGGAACTTTCCTCGAGTATCTGGGATGATTATATGCAACATAAGTGAATATGACTTTTAAGTTAAGTTCAAACAATCAAAATTTATATTAATTAAAAGGGCTGAAGTAATTATCAGAGTATGCAATTAAAGTTGAACAAAATTACAATAAATCAGTTTATTAATTCTTTCTTTTATAAGTAACTAGTTTTAAATTAATTTGGTTATCCAATTTCAAAAAAAAATTAATTTGGTTATCCTATTTGTTTAATGTCATATAGCTTCATTATGAGTAGTTATTGGTTCACAGGATCCGTCTATTCCAATTCGGATCAAAATCTATAAGGTCCAGTCCGAGACTCCGATTAGTACCTGATTACAATCATGATTATGTAAAATTGGATTTTACATACAAATTGATTTGATTATTCATCTGATGTGTTAAATTGGATCTGATTGAGCTGATTCCTAATCTCAGTTTTAAGAGACCGACTACGTATCCAATTTCGAATTTTTTAATCATATTCACTTTATTAGATCCGTCCCATAAAATACAGAATATACTTTTAGTCTACCATAAGTCTCTCTCTCTCTCTCTCTCTCTCTCTCTCTCTAGAACTTCTATATAAACAACTCATTCTCCACTCCTCTCCAAAAAATCTCTCATAAAAAATGTCTCTCAACAAAGCTCCCCTTTACAACTTCACACCTCCCTCTCCTTCTCCTTCTCTCTCCGACCTCCTGATCACGGATGTCGACCTTGACTCCGACGGTCCAGATTTTGCAATTTCGCCTTCTTCTCATGATTCAGACTTTATCTCTTGTGATTCATTCGAGTTCTCCTTTCACGATCCTTCTTGTGAACCTTCGGAGGAACTTTGTGTTGCAGATGATGTATTTAATTCAGGAGTTCTCCTTCCTCGTAATATTTGCAAGTCGAGAAATCATCTCGAAAAGCCGGCTATAAAGGTAATTTAACCTTGTTTTGCATTTATGTTCTAGATTTTAGTTCTTTGATTTTTTTACACTTAATTAAATGAGAGTATATATAGCTTTTTTAGAAGACTACTATTACAAATTGAATTACGTGTATTTCAATTGTATAAAACTAACGCGCATTTGGGCTCTGCCTAGAAAATATTAAGACCCATATCAAACATATATCCATGCTTATAATCAATTTTCCAAATTGTCTATAGTCACACCTTATCGAAATCTAACAATTTTTTACAAACTTTTCTTTTTTTTCCACATTATAGATGGAACCAATTACACATAACTCTAGGTCAACAAGGTGGCTCATGTTCGCATGCAGCTCGATGAGGGCCTCACCGCCGGAAATGGATATGAGAGACATCAAAAAGCGTGCGAACAGACAGAGTTTTCGTAAGCGAAACAAGGTTGAAATGGCAGAGACAAGGCGAAGCTCAGTTGGTTGGAGATTTATCAGATCACTCAGCTGCCGGGCAGTTGGAAGTGTCGCTGTTGCTGTTACAACACCATTGATGAGCATTGTTTAGGAAGAGAGATCTAGTTATCAAATATGTAGTTTAGTTTTATGAAATAATTAGGAGGCATTATTAGAGTTCATGGGTAGTAACTAGTAATTTTGGACATTGTTGTATTTTAGTTAGATGGAAAGATTAGTTTTATAAAATAGCTTAGATTGCTAAGTGACTTGTTAATAGTATAACTTCACGTATTTGGAGTTGATGTTATATTGACCATTGAAATAACTATATTAAATTTAATCAAAAAAAAATAACTATATTAAAGAACAAAAAATTAAAATAGGTGATTGTGGAATTATGTCAATGGTATTAATGAGAGCAAGACTTTCAAAAGAACCTTTAAGACCGACGAGACAATCATACAGAAAAAAGAAAGAAAGGAGCTAGCTGCCATCATGAAAAAGTTGGGCATAATTCGATGTGTTCTCACAAACAAAACATCAATTTCTATCATGAGATGAAAAATCATATTTACTTTTGTACAATATGAGAACATCTTTTTTTTCATATTTTCAATTCGTCACAAAAATATTGAATTATTGTGCACATATTATTACCGACCAAGACCCAGCTATGAAGGGTGCTATTGTGAAAATATTTTCTAATATTGTTCATTGGTGTTGCCAATGGCATGTGATGCGGAAGGCGAAGGAACATTTTGCTGTCTTGTATGGTCAAAAAGAGGGGTTTAAATTTGATTTACAGTCATGCATTAACCAAAATTTAACGGTTGAAGAGTTCGAAGTAAATTGGAGAAACATGGTTCTTGGAAAATATTAAACATCTAAAATTGATGTTTAGTACCCGCAATCAATGGGTCTCGGCTTACTTCCGGGATATTTTTTTCGCCGATATGTCCACTTCGCAAAGATGTGAGAGTATAAATGCAAAGCTGAAAATGTGGGTTAGTTCAACTACTTTAATATATAGGTTTGCTATTCAATTTGAGAAGATGAGGCAAACTATTATGGATAGAGAAAGTGAACAAGATACTCAAACTAAAAATAAAATCAGTCGATTATGGTAGAAAGATCCAATAGAAAAAGATGCACGTCAAGTGTAGACGAGAAATATTTTCACACTGTTTAAGAAGAATTCTTTCTTGGAAGATGAGGATTATCAGTCAAAGTCTGAGTCAAGAAATATAAGCAATTACCACTGGCCTCTTTTTATGGCTTTGTTGGCTCACTTGCTTTGCCTGACAACACATCTCCTAGGAAGACTTTTGAAAAGGGTAGCAATTATAGTGTGAAGGTCTTGAAAAATGACGTATTATATGAGGTAAAATCCATGAAATTCGGCTTGTTGTACAAGGTTATTATAGATAAACCAAGCCTTAAAGTTTCTTGTGATTGTAAGGGTTTTGAACACGAAGGTCTTCTTTGCCCGCACTCCCTACAAGTTATGTGAAGTATCGAAATGCATACACTTCCGGATCATTACATTCTAAAAAGGTGGACAAAAGATGCGAATGCGAGTGCAAAGGTACCCTTTTGTGAGGAGAGTGTTATTATGGGAGAATCGGAGGATTCTGATGCACTTAACTCGATGTTGAAGAGACTTGCCCAAGAAGCACGCAAATCAGATGATGCCTACACGGAGGCTTGTGTAATGGTAGATGAAAGTGTTAATAAACTCATTTCATTTAATGACAAGAAAGAATATTTAGTAGCCGAAAAAGAAAACATCACGTGTCAGCACATGGTACTCAGTAGCAATGACGTGTGTTTACACGATCCACCGGTGTCTCAATGTAAGGGAAAGAGAAAAGCTCATCGGATGAAACCTCCTTATGAAATGGATGATAAGAAAAGGAGGACATGTAGTACATGCGGAAAGAAAGAGGGGCACAATTCTCGCACATAAGGAAAGAAAGTTTCTCAAAATCCCAATCCCAATCCCAATCCCGAACCCGAAGTAAATGAGGAGCACGAAGGAGATTATGAAGCCGAAGAAGATTGTGAGTCCGATGGAGATTGTGAGTCGGATTTGGAGATTTTTAGTGATTTTTAGGTTACTAAGTCCATTTAGAAATATTTTGTGAAAGTCTTATTTTGAGGAGTTTTTATTGTGAATTATGTTAAAGTTATGTTAGAATGAAGGTCTTATTTTGAAGAGTTTTTATATGTTAAACATGTTTGAACTTATGCTTACTTTTGGCTATATTTATGCGTACTTTATATTTTATTGACTTATTTGTAATTTTGCGTATTTTAGATTTTGGTTATATTTTGCAATTTTAGAGCTTTTTTGTACTAATTTGTAATTTTATATATTTTGGATCATGTTAGCAAGTTTTGGACATATTTTGGAATTTTGGAATTGTTTTGGAATACTTTGTAATTTTACACATTTTAAACATATGAGCAAGTTTTGGTTTAGTTTTGCAATTTTTAGAATTTTTTTTTACTAACTTGTAATTTTACACATTTAAGACCATATTAGCAAGTTATAGCATAATTTGCAATTTTAGGATTTTTTTTGGACTACTTTGTACTTTTATATATTTTAGACCATATTAGCAAATTTTGGCCATATTTACAATTTTTAGAATTTTCTGACTAATTTATAATTACAATGATATTTAATGCGCATACAAACATATACATAAACCCTAAACACCAAACCCTAATCATTCACCTCTAAATCCTAATGACTATCCTAAACCCTAACTATCCAACACCAAACCCTAACAATATAACCATTAACCCTAAACCAAAATACTAAACCCTAATCAATCAACAACAACCCTAACAATTCAACCCTAAACCCTCGACAATTAGCCACAACAACATTCATCACAATAGCATATATCCCACAAGAATTTCATTAATATTTAGAACATACATTGAACAATGTAAAAAATCTTGACAAAAAATGTCATTAATATATATTATATAGTAACAATATTTTACATTGACATTCGATATACATACAAACTTATACATAATACAAGCGATCGCTCCCCAAATTCTAAACCCTAACCATTAAATCCTAAACACTAATAATTCAACCCTAAACACTAAACCATTCAGCACCAACTCTAAACCATAAACCTTATACATTAAATTCTATTCAATCAACAACAAACCCTAACAATTCAACTTTAAACCCTCAACAATTAGCCATAAATTTTCATCATCTTCATGTTAGTCCATGTTTTTTTGCAATCCATGTTGAGGGCAATCATAAATTATGACCCGAAATAAATCAATAAATAAATACATAAATAAATAAATAATAAAAAAGCAGAAAATAATTAAATAATTAAATAAATAAATAAATGAATGAATGAATAAATAAATAAATAAATAACAAAAAATAAATAAATAACAAACAGAAAGTTAATTAATAATTAATTAATTAATTAATTAATTAATTAATAAACGAATCAATAAATTAATAATAAATACATAAATTAATAAATAAACAAATAAATAAAAAATAGTAAAAAAATATATAAATAACAGTAAACATATATTAAAAAACAGTACAAATGGTGTGTATTGCATAAACATCTCTTTTGAAAATGTTAAAATATTTTAATTCTTTAAATATAGAATCTTACATCTCTTGTCATATAGGGTTAAAAAGTTCCAACGCGGCACACGGCAACTTGAAATTCTCTGAGTATAGTCTTTGGGTGCTTCAGAAAAAACATATAAGGCAGTTTTTCTTATGTCCCGTAAAATTTAGGCCAAATTTCACATGTACTCCTGCAAAACATCATAATTTCACATATACCCCTACAAAAAGTGAAATATCACCAATACTCCTACAAAATCATTCAATTATCATGGATACCCCTATGATATATTTAGTGTTTAAGATTAACGTTATTATATTAATTTTCCATTTTTTCTTCTATGTAAATAGGGTTTATATCAAGGCATTTTATGTTTTTTTAGTTTATATATGGTAGGTTCAAGATGAATATGTTTGAAAGCAAAACATACAATTCTCAAAAAGAAATTAACAAAGATAAAAAAAAATTGTATATAACAGTCATTTTATATTTTTAATAAAGTAATTAATAATAATACAATCATATAGATGTTATTTGACCGATAGATATTGACGAAAAATTAACGACAAGGGTATTAGTGATATTTTAAGAATTTTGTGGGGGTATTCATGATATATGTGTGATTTTGTAGGGGTATACATGATATTTGAGTTATTTTGTAGGGGTATTAGTCATATTTCACTTTTTATAGGGGTATACGTGAAATTATAAGGTTTTGCAGGGGTACATACGAAATTTGGCCTAAAATTTATTGCCTCAAAAACTTAGGTTCTAGGAATTGATCGTTTCAACTTGATAGATCGATCGATTGGACTTTTTTTTGAATTGGCCAAAAAAAAACATTAATTCGGATAATAGACTAGTTTTTAAATTATTTGCGAAACTAGCCGTTTCGCCCAGCCATTGGGCTGGGCGAAACTGGCAAATTTTTTTTTTTTTGTGTTTCGCCCCGCCACTGGGCGAAACTGAGCTAGTTTCGCCCAGTGGCGGGGCGAAACACAAAAAAAAAAAATTGCCAGTTTTGCCCAGTCACTGGGCAGTATTTTTTAGCTTAATTCAGTGGGGAAAAAAATGAGAAAATTGATATTTCTCCCCGCCACTTATTGAGAAATAAGGAAGGCAAGATTGTGTTTCTGCTATTTTTATATTTCTTAGATAGTAACTATTGCTCTAAGGATTTGTAATATTTTAGTTTTTGTAGTTTCATCATTGTAAATAGCCCATATAACGATTATTTATTTGTATTAATACAACATAAGCAAACGCTTATCTTTCAAAAAAAATAAAAATAAAAAGGAGTGTGGACTTGACCTAGCAAGATTCAAATCAAAAAGAAGAAAATAAATCAAATGCTAATAAAAATAATTTCAAATATTTCATTTATATTACCAAAGAAGCAATTAGAGTCATACTCATATCAACAAGCATTATTCATTTTTTATTGTTCATATAAAAAAAAAAATTTGCCAGTGAACAGTGAGTTTCTCCCAATGGAGGGGCGAAACTGGCAAAATTTTATATATATATATATATATATATATACATATATATATATATATATATATATATATATATATATATATATATTTTGCCAGTTCAAAACAAAAAAAAAAAGTCAAGTGACTCTTTTTGTCTAAAATTTATTACCTCAAAAACTTAGGTTCTAGAAATTGATCGTGTCAACTTGATAGATCGATCGATTGTCACTTCTCATTGACTCTTATTTATATGGAAAAGTATATATATTTCCCGGTAAACGTCCCCCCAATCCGCTGTTTATCACTGGTAAACGGGCCCCATATTTAATAAAAAAAAAGTAGACCCCGTTTATCAGTGATAAACGACGGACTTGGGAGTTGTTGGGGGCTGTGTATATAAACCCATTTATATCCATTGAAATAGATTCATTGATCCTGGGCCCTGGCCATTTACATAACGACTTAGCATAGCCGCCAGAGTTGTGATTAACATTTGTCTGCTCTTTGAAAATTGAAATTGGCAACAAAGGATGGAGAAAATATATTTCTGATTTGCTCAAATTTTATTTCAATCGCTTTCTCACTATTTCCTGATAGTTCTATATCTACGCGGTTAATTTCAATTTTGTTACAAACACTAGCATAACTTAGGGGTAAGGTATCAACCTACCTCAAAAAAAATTCAATTTTGTTTCTCTCCCGTATTCAGGGTGAACCTTCAGTTTTCTTAAAATGTTTTTTAGATTCAACCCACTAATTGAGAGATTTTGCTATATTTGTGCTACAGTACACTATATAATATTTCATTCGTTAAGACTCGAACTTGGATCTTCCAAAGTTTAAGGGTACATATCTCGCTTGAGCTAGTAATATATTTGGCAAAATGTTTTATTACATAAGAAGTATATTAGAAATAAATATTTCCAATAGTATTTTACTAGAGTTATTATTTGTATTACGGTCTCTCAATCATTTCTGATTTTTCTAATTATTTTCTACCAAATATGAATAGTTGATTTTATACTGGATGACATGCTTTGAATAACCTATATTTTTTTATTGTGTTAAATAACACATTTTTTTATCTAGAAGTTAGTTAGGCTAACTATTTCAAAGCTTCCAGAATCATGATTGTTTTACAGTGACACGGCTATGAGGTAAAAAATAGGAACTTTCCTTTTGATTGTTTTCTAGTGTCTACGGTGATTATATGCAACATAAGTGATTATGACTTTTAAGTTAAGTTCAAACAAACAAAATTTATATTAATTAAAAGGACTGAAATAATTATCAGAGTATGCAATTCAAGTTGAACAAAATTACAATAAATAAATTTATTAATTCTTTCTTTTATATGTAACTAGTTTTAAATTAATTTGGTTATTGGTTTGCTTAATGTCAGCTTCATGATCAGTACTTATTGGTGAATCGGTCTATTTCTATTCGGATCAAAATCTATAAGGTTCGGTCCGAGACTCCAATTAGTACATGATTCTCAAGATTATGTAAAATTGGATTTTACATACAAATTGATTTTATTATTCATCTGATCGGATGAATTCGATCTGATTCAGTCGATTCCCTATCAACTTTCGAATTTTTTTAACCATATTAAATTTAAGATCCGCCCCATAAAATACAGAATATACTCTCTCTCTCTCTCTCTCTCTCGAACTCTCGAACTTCTATATAAACAACTCATTTTCTACTCCTCTCCAAAAAATCTCTCATAAAAAATGTCTCTCAACAAAGCTCCCCTTTACAACTTCACACCTCCGTCTCCTTCTCCTTCTCTCTCCGACCTCCTGATCACGGATGTCGACCTTGACTCCGATGTTCCAGATTTTGCAATTTCACCTTCTTCTCATGATTCAGACTTTAGCTCTTGTGATTCATTCGAGTTCTCCTTTTACGATCCTTCTTGTGAACCTTCGGAGGAACTTTGTGTTGCAGATGATGTATTTAATTCAGGAGTTCTCCTTCCTTGTAGTATTTGCAAGTCGAGAAATCATCTCGAAAAGCCGGCTATAAAGGTAATTTAACCTTGTTTTGCATTTATGTTCTAGCTTTTAGTTCTTTGATTTTTTTTACACTTAATTAAATGAGAGTATATATAGCTTTTTTAGAAGACTACTATTACGTGTATTTCAATTGTATAAAACTAAAGCGCATTTGGGCTCTGCCTAGAAAATATTAAGACCCATATCAAACATATATCCATGCTTATAATCAATTTTCCAAATTGTCTATAGTCACACCTTATCGAAATCGAACAATTTTTTACAAACTTTTCTTTTTTTTCCACATTATAGATGGAACCAATTACACATAAATCCAGGTCAACAAGGTGGTTCATGTTCACATGCGGCTCGATGAGGGCCTCATCGCCGGAAATGGATATGAGAGACATCAAAAAGCGTGCGAACAGACAAAGTTTTCGTAAGAAAAACAAGGTTGAGGTGGCAGAGATAAGGCGAAGCTCAGTTGGTTGGAGATTTATCAGATCACTCAGCTGCCGGGCAGTTGGAAGTGTCGCTGTTGCTGTTACAACACCATTGATGAGCATTGTTTAGGAAGAGAGATCTAGTTATCAAATATGTAGTTTAGTTTTATGAAATAATTAGGAGGCATTATTAGATTTCATGGGTAGTAACTAGTAATTTTGGACATTGTTGTATTTTAGTTAGATGGGAAGATTAGTTTTATAAAATAGCTTAGATTGCTAAGTGAGTTGTTAATAGTACAACTTCACGTATTTGGAGTTGATGTTATATTGACCATTGAAATAATTATATTAAAAAACAAAAATAAAAAGCGGTGATTGTGGAATTATGTCAATGGTATTAATGAGAGGAAGACTTTCAAAGAACCTTTAAGACCGACGAAACAATCATACAGAAAAAAAGAAAGAACGGAGCTTGCTGCCATCATGAAAAGTTGGGCATAATTCTATGTGTTCTCTCAAACAAAACATCAATTTCTATCATGAGATGAAAAATCATATTTACTTTTGTAAAATATGAGAACATTTTTATTTTCATATTTTCAATTCGTCAAAAAAATATTGAATTATTTTGCATTTTTATTTCCTATTTGCAGGAATATAGAAATACGAATATTTTCAACATTTTATATAATTTTTTACATAATATATTTCAAGGTATTTTCGGATTTTTCAAGGGTACACAAAAGTTGCCCAATCATAAAAGCTAAATATTTCAACAGACATTAATTATGTATTACCTGACATTTCTGATGAGTATGTTTCAAACCTAATCATTATTTCTACAAATACTGCTACACAAAAGTTGCCCAATCATAAAAGCTAAATATTTCAAGAGACATTAATTATGTATTACCTGACATATTTCTGATGAGTATGTTTCAAGCCTAATCATTATTTCTACAAATACTGCTTGTGGGGCCAAATATTAAACCTTCCAATTACAAAATCACATCGACCACCCAAGCTAAAAATACAAATCACACAAACATTACAAAAAACCAAATACAAAATACAATATCAAATCCTAAATTCACAAACACATATCTCTTATACATCAAATCAGCACACGCTCAAACTCAAAAAAAAAAAAAAAAAAAAATTTACCCACCAACAAAAAATCAAATCAAACCCAAACACAACAAAAAAAACCAAAAAATCAAACCAAATCAAATGCAAATATAACTCCCACTTGCGTAACTATGACTAGCCTCATTAAACTGCTTCAAACCCTCACTAACGGGTCGGATCGCGAGACCCGATAAGCTCAACAATCCAGAACCCGAAAACCTAACTGATCCAACCACTTTCAATTCTTCTTCACTAGAATCTAATTCAACCGGCATTCTAGCCCGCAATTTCCCAATCCCTTTGGCCGCCACATCAGCAACATGCCAGCTCAGCTCTCTCTCTTCCCTGTTCAAAACCCCTTTTGGCGACACGTTTAACAAACTCGGGTCGATTGGTAATTTTACCACGAATGTTACGTTTGTTAAAGGCGCGGGCAAATTAGGGTTTGCCGCGTATTGGATCATCACAGTGAGGAGTTTGCCTACGTGGCGCTTTAATAACCGCACACGTAAAGGTAATAACGTTTGCTTTGGCTGCACGCTGAATTTCAAAACCGGTACGGGCTCTGCAACGGATTTGGTACGAACGTGAAACAAACCCTCTTGCAAGCTCGTCACGGTTCCGGATTTCAAAGCGGCGCGTTTAATTACGCTTTCGCCCTCCAATTTAAACGAAAACTCGGTCTCTTTACTCCCCGCTTTTTCAACCGGAATCGTCTTCAAATAAACCGTACCAATTAACCCGACCCGTTTCAAAACCGACCCGTCAAACTCCGCGTTTAACTCCTCATGAATCTGCATCTCAGGCAGAGTCATTATTTCCTTACTTCCCTGAGCGGATAACAGCGCCTCGATTTCCGCGCTGGGCTTGACAGCTGGCGTGGGCCCGCCGCTCGCCAATAATTCCAAACCGGTGACATCACTTTTAGGCTTGGTTTTAACCGTGGTGACAAACTCTGACGCGTCAAGACCGCCGCCAAAAGCGGTGTTAAACCCTTCAAAAGCCTCAGATAAAGAAGCTTCTTCTTTTCCAAACTCAATTCCGCCGTAATCTCCTTCGAATCCTTCGACTGAGACAAAAGTGGGTTTTGTAGACTCGGAAGGAGGGAGAGTGGAGACCTCGAGGCCGGCTAGGGCTGAGGTGGCGTCGGAGGTTTGTTCGTCGGTTTTGCGGAAACCGCCGATTAGGGTTAGGGTTTCTTCGGGCTTGTTGAGCTTCTCGCTGGCAGCGAACGGGTCTTTTTCAGTTTGGTCCGAAGGAGATTGTTGGGGGAGTTGGTCTTTTTCGGTTTGGTCCTTTTCGGTTTGAGGGGCGATTGATGCCGCCACCTCATCACCTGAAAAAAAAAGAAATCGTAAGTATGAGATGGTAATTAATTGTTGTATACAAAAGTAACAAAACAGAGAGTTAAGTGACATATAAATCAATTTTTTTTGCTTAAAAATATAAATTGTTTTTCGGGAGTAACATAAAACATGAAGTAACATATAGGTGTTAAATAAATAAAGAAAGAAAGAAATAATATACCAGCAGCGAGGGTATCATAATTATGAGATTATAATTAATTCTTATATACAAAACAGATAGTTTGTGGTATAAATCATATTTAGGGAGTAAACCAAAGCATGAAACAACTTAATTTTTACTCATACAATACCATTGTCCATTATCATTCATTAAGACACATATTAAACAAACAACAAATAGCTATTAACCAAACATGACAAAGACGTTAAACAAACAAACAAACAAACATACCAGCAGCGAGGGTTCATTCGGCAGTTCAAAACTCGACGCACAAAAACTCTCAAGCATGCATATAATAAAGCACGAAACAACTTAACTTTTATTCATAAAATAGCATTATCATTCATTAAATAAACAAGGTGTTAAACGAATAGTATAAAGGTGTTAAGCAAATAAATAAATAAATAACAAACTATACCATTTTTAGCGCATGAAATACCATATAAATCACTTTTATTTGTTTAAAATATAAATCATTTTTAGAGCATGAAATAACATATAGGCGTTAAATAAATAACATATAGGTGTGAAATAAATGAATAAACAAAGAAACCAACATACCAGCAGCGAGCGTCTCAGTCGGCAGCTCAAACCCCTCTCCACTCCACCCCTCAATCGCAGCTCTCCTCTCCACCGCACTCCCCTCCATCATTCCATTCCAACTCTCCGCTCCTCTGACCCTCGACTCCGCATCAGGAGCATTCGAGACCAACTTCGCGATATTATCCCCGTGAATCGCCCCCAGAATCGCGGCCAACCGGACGGCGCCGGCCGCGCCGCGGAGCACGATGTCGAGGGCCATGTACACTTCCGGGTATTTTTTGTAGAGTTTGTCGGGGGTCACATCGACGCCGCGGCAGGCGGACACGACGACGGACACCGCCTGGTTGACGGTGTTTATGCAGTCGAAGGAGTTCGTGGCCGCGCGCGACTGGTCGTCTGCGGTGGTCACGCCTAAGACGTAGATCGAGTTGACGAGACGGTATATCACTCTGTATTTCGACTCTACTCCCACAATCACCTGAATGGAGAAAGCCGTGCAAAATTCAAAATTGGAATTAATATTGTGTGATAGAGACTGTGGATAGCTAGATCTAAAAAGGAATGAATATCCCAGAGGATGAGAATTTGTTGTGAATCGAGGAATTTGCATAATTTTGAGGAAAATTCGATAAAATCTCAAGAGAGAAATGGAAGAGAAAAATATCATAAACTGGAAATACTTCAAATTACGATAAGGCCCCTGCTGTTTCTATTCCAATCCCAACAGAAATTAAAATTCGAAAGTGAGATTCAACTGACTTGGCCGCTGGAGGCAGCGAGAGGATCGTCGCCGAGTGACGAATCGAGGTCGTCGGAGGCGCCGGAGGATCGGTGGGACTGGGCGAGGCGGGTCTGGCGGAAGGCGGAGAGGGCGGCGAGCGCGCGGGAAGGCGGGAACCATTCGCGCGTCTGCAGCATGATGTCTCGGCCGTTCGTCGGCTGGAGGGAGAGCGCTAAGCACGCCATTGTCGGAGAGAGAGAGAGAGGGAAGAAGAAGAAGAAGAAGAAGAAGATGGGTTAGATCTGGAGAGGAGGAGGTGTATGTAATAAAAGTGTTAATACGGAATTACATGTTTCTAATGTTGGGTGCCTGCCTCCTATATTAATATGTAGTTTTGTAATAATAGAAAATGAAGGGTGTTTTATGCAAGCAAAAAGTGTGTATAAATAAATAACAAAGGGGCTCTTGTTCATTTTGATTCAACGGCCTAAGGAGAAGAAAAAGAAAAATAAAAGAGACCAAATCCTGCTCTTTGTTAGGTTTCTCATATTATCTATCGATTGGTACAAACTGATATGGTTGATGCTTCTCTAAATTCTCTCTTTAGTAGTTCTTAAAAATGAGAGTCAGTTGCGGAAGAACTCCTTAAATTACAACAGACTGGTCAGAAACCATTTTATTTTGATGTTTTGACTCCAACTTTGAACGCTTAAATCTTCGTCATTATTTTTTCAATTGCCCCGATTCTCTTGGCAAAATTTTCTCCTTGTTTTCATCTAACTAATCTATGTCATGAATTTAGAATATCGTCTCCACCTTTAGAAATTAAATGTATTTTTTTGCTGTCTAGATTCAGCTAGAGAGAGATGACATCTTTTATCGACTTTTTCTTTAAATATAATCGCACATGAGTGATAGGAATTAGTTGTTAAGGGTTATTTTGTTTGTCTTGAGTAGATTAAAAGTAAAATGAAGGAAGAAGAACGACCGTAATAGAAGAACTTCCTCAATTACAACGAGATGTTCAGAAACAGCTTATATTTTGGTGTTGGGACTCCAACTTTGAACGTTTAAATCTCCCTCATTAGATCTGGTATTAGACCAAGTAAAAAACTTGCCGTTTAGAGGTGGATTTAAGAGATTGAGGTTTGAGATCATTGAATTAAAGAGTTGGAAATCATTGCTTGGTTCAGACCTTTCGGTTGTTGTAGAGACCATGTTAAAGTCTTCAAAAATGAGCCAGGGGATATCATCATCATCATGAAGGTTCTCGATTTCTTATACAAATGACCTCTTATCTTGCAAGGATTGAGGGCCATACACTCTTGAAACCCTAATCCTTTGCCCATCCCAATTAAAACTTAAGAGGGCTGAAATTGTGTATTGTGATATGGTGCAGTGGATTTCTGAAAAAACCAATTGGAATTTCATGTTAAAACAATCCCACCTCATGCTCCTTGAGAAGGTAAAAAAGTAAATCTATCCAATCCCGGACCCACTACATCTTTATGGATAAAATCAGAGTAAATTTCCATCTTAGTTTCTTGAAAACATATTATTTGAGTATTTTCTCATTTTAGATTATTTTTTATATCTTTTCTTTTTTTTTCTTTATCATTCGTACTCCTTATATTCCAACTTATGATTTTCATGTTTTTTAAAATTCATTTAATTGTATTATTAACTTCCCTTTTCTTACTATCTTCATTTTCAGCGTTGGCTTCTCTCCGCTAGACCTTGGATCTTTTCATCCAACTCAGTACTAATTTCATAGCCAACTCCTCTTAAATCTTCATAAATTTCTTCAACCTCTATGAACTTTTTGTGAGAAGAGAATTGGGGTATTCGGTTTTCCAACAAGAGTTGGTTAGTTGTGTTCCCTTTTTTGTTGAAACCATGAGTTGTTTCTTTATATTGCACAAGTTGTGCCTTATCTATTACTGATGTGTAATTGCTTGTTTAGTTTTCTTGGAGTCCTAGACTCCTTCTTTACAGGAAGCACTTGGGTTGTTTTTCAGAATTACACTTTGATGCCACTGATCCCTCAATCTTCTCTTCCTCCTCCTGGTGATTAATTTGCTCAATATTGTATCCCAGTAGAAGAATCTCTCCGTCTGTATTATTCTCATGGGACATCTTATCTACTAGAACCTTATCACCTTCAAATCTTTCAAGGAGGTCCCTTTGAGAGATGAGGATGAAGGAATTATGCCTTAGGCCAAAGTATTGGACTAGAGATTAGATTATGAGAAACACGTTTATTCAGTTCATATATGAATGAGTGTATGGGTGACTAATATATTTATATATATATATATATATATATATATATATATATATATATATTAGATTGACCATGAATGATACTTCGGGTTCACGTCATCAAAATGCGTGATTCTGATAGTAGAACTGTGAACTAACGAATGACATTTTATACCGTCCCTAATGATATGTAGGATGTTTATATAGATAAACATACTTCAGGTAAGAAGTTACATATCCACACTAGTATATTCGCGTACTGGATGATCATGTTGTGCTGATCATGTACATAGGGATGTCAAGTCTGGAATATAGGTACATGTTAGAGAACACGTACTAGACGGACCACACTATGAGAATATGCATGGTACATGTCATTAGTGATTCTCCTATGAATAGTGTACTTTTTACTACGACCTGAGGTCATCTGAATTCCTGTATATCGAACTGCATACTTTAATATGATACTTCGTCATCCGTAACGGGATGATCATTAGGATCATCATTAGGTATGCACTGAATCACAACGAGGAATGTGAGTGACCAATATGGGATTTGTTCCCCTCGTCAAGAGGGAAATATCTCTGCACCTCCTGATGAACTAGGACTGAAGGAAATGCATGGTTATGCTTAAAATGGATTAACATATGTTGTTAATATCATTTTGTATTTACTCAGTCTAATTCTCGATAAGGAAAGAGACTTTGGTCAAACTCGAGGATGACATATTACCGTGCCTTGTGATCAAGACATATATCGGAGAACAAAAGGAATAAGCAAATGTTTATTCAGATAGGTTTATGATCGCTGATCATTTCATTTAATATTGGTAGTCATGACACCAGTCTAGAGGTTACTCATGACTTATGATCTTTAGAAGATAGTTGCCAGCGTTAAATAGAACCAACATGGTCACATATAGAACAACGTCTAATTGGGAAGGAAACGCTCCCGAATGATTATACATATGATGTATAAAAAGGTGAAGGAAACAATCAATCATTGGACGATTGAATGTGCAAAACAGTGGTATTCCATTCTGAATGGAATTGTTCCGTTTGGAACGGAATGTATATATAGAAATTGTTTAACCTTGGTTGTTAAGGTTTCTTTTAAGGAAACCCCTATTATATTCGGAACGAAATAGGTCCGTTCCCAACGGAATAGGCGCTGCCTAGGGTTATCAGTTATGGAAACTGAAAGTTCTTTCACATCTCTCTCTAGTATAAATAAAGGGGCAGCCCCCGTCTATTAGACACACATTGCAGAGCCTCCAGACTGTCGTAATACAGAGAGAAAGAGAGAGAGCCTCCTGAAAATATTTTTCGGACTCATCTTGCTGAGTCCGGTTACTCCGATGATTCGAAGTTTGATGTGGATACGAGTAGAGGTCTTCTGCTTTGAAGACTAGCAAGCGATCAGTTTCTTTTACCCTAGGAGATGCAAGGAGTTCGTTCGAGTCGAGCTTTAGGAGCACGAAGGAGAAGGAAGCGAGACATAGCAGTTCAGACCTACATCCACTTCAATCTCCCGGATCAGGAAGATCCGAGGTATAAATTTTAATAGTTAATCTTGTACTTTATGCCCTTAATGATGATCCTAGGGCGGGTCGAATCCATAAGTTCCGCTGCGCATGTAACGTACATGGCTATGGATTCCCCCACAGTGCCCTCAGAGCGTTCATTAAGGAAATAATCGTCAATTATATGTCAAGACAAGACGAGGATCTTGACGCAATCTTCGGAAGATGGCATTAGATCTTCGCACACACACACAACGAAGGGTTCATTGAAGATAACAACAATAATCTGGAGATAGATCTAAAACTAAGAACCTCATGATCACTTGTGAGGAATAGACTCATATTATATTTGACTTATTTCTGTGATGTTTATATGTTTAATCTAAAAGAAAAATCCTTCAGAATATTAAGTAAAGAAGTGCCTCCCATGTCACTGAACCCCTCGTTATTATGATAACTTTCCACATGGGTCATGTCAAAGCTGAGTGTGTGGAAAATAACCTTAAGAGGAGGGTACGCGGGAAATGACATCCAGCATAGGTCATGCCAAAGGTGAGTGTGCTGGATTTTATTTAGCCGATACTCATACGTGGTTAAACTTAACTAAGCAAGCAAGTCAAACTTGGGCTCAGGGCACAAGATGGGATAATACAGCGAGCATATGATGCTCATTCAATAAAAGGTAAAAGTTGTAAATGATACAATTGGAAGTGTTTCTACCTAAATAGTTGAGTATTGAGGGTTGCGCCAAAGCGCACTTAATACTTAATGAAATTTGGATATTTACTCACTATGAAATCTTATTTAATTGAAGTTTTCGAGTCAATATTACTGAAGGTGCTTAGAAAACAGTGGGAGCATAATATATGGCACCTCCATCTTTGAAGGAGCCCGGCGGTGGTCCAAGAGCTTGAATCGGGGGCTGCTCAAGCTGCAACTCCAGCTTTGAAGGTGCTCGCCATGGTGGCGGCAGATGAATTAGACTGAGTTGGTCATGTCCCAGCCGGTCTTGAGGGCAGCAGTGGCGACTGCCTGGAGATAGTATCATGGAGTAGCCACGGCCGGCGCGCCTCTCATAACCGGCGCCATTATTCCCCTCGTGATGGAGCCGGCAGTGGTGGCGGGGACAACGACAGCCTGGAGATACTATCATAGGGTAGCCACGGTCGGCGTACTCCTAGTAACCGGTGCTATTATTCCCCTCGTGATGGAGCCGGCAATGGAGGGGCTGGCAGTGGCGGCGGGGGCAGCGACAGCCTGGAGATACTATTATGGTGTAGCCACGGTCGGCGTGCCCCTCGTAACCGGCGCCATTATCCCCATCGTGATGGAGCCAGCAGTGGCGGCGGGGACAGCGACAGCCCGAAGATATTATCATCGGGTAGCCACGGGCGGCGTAACCCACATGATGGAGGCTGGGCCAGGGGTGGCTGAGGCGGCGTCGGTGGGGGCGACGAGTCCATGTTAAATCCGTATGACGGTAGTATCATTCCGGAGAGGTTCATCGTGCAGGCGTGCGATGCGTCAGGCGCCTTTGCTTGCCAAAGCGTTCTCCGTCGCTAACAAAAACGAGGAAGGACATGTGGTATCTCGGTCATTCAGCCGAGTAATTTTTCTGTCTCTTGACCCCGCCACAGGGTCTGCCCGTTTTGACCCTCCCTCCTCTTACGGCCTGGTCTTCAATTTTAAACCCAGGTATGTTATTTATTAAAAAAAAATTAATTAATGAATGTATTATTAATTTTGTTATTTTTTTTTATAATTGAAATACCAGCGGACGCCCAGGAGGTGATGCCGACGCCGGCGGTCGGGGCGCCCGTGGAGGCGACGATGGGGCTAAGGGTGGTGGAGGCGCGAGTAGATTAGTTCCACTCGGAGTTTTGATGAGATGAACTTTCTCGGGGGCTAAGGGTGGTGGTGGTGACAGCGGGACTAAGGTGAGAAGAGAGGTGGCGAAGGTGGTGTTAGGGGCCGTTGGGGGATGTGGTTCGGGCCGGTGGCGGTGGTGATGATCTCGCCGCGGGCCCGGTCCTGTCTATTTCTTTATTTTTCTTTTCTTTTTTTTTGATAAAACTAAGGGGGGATTTCTAAAAACCCAAAAAAGACATTTACTTAGATATTTATTTTATTTTATTTTATTTTATAAAACTAAGGGGGAATTTCATATGTACCCTTCTAAAAACCCAAAATATCATATTTTCCCTTCCAAAACTAGAAATATCATATTTACCCCTCTCAAAATTCCAAAATATCAAATTTACCCTTCTAAACTTACAAAAGTGTAGAAGTATAAAAGTTCAAATTTGCCTACATGGCTAAGGCCTACAACTCTTATATTTTTCTCTCATCGTACATTTCATGTAGTGAATATGTTAGCCCATTTAATAATTCAATAACTTAATAATATTTACCTAAATAATTATTCTTTGATATAGAAAAATATCAAAATGATTATATAAATTATTTTCATTAAAGGTCTAAGGGAAGTAATATTTATATTTTGTACTATATCTGATTCATAAGATAAAAATAGAATATTATTTCCCATCTTATAATTTTTCTGCATAATAAGAAATGTTTACAGATTTTTTGCAAATTATTTATTTTCTTTTGTTTTTGATGAAAGCAAATTATTTATTTTCTAGGGACTTTCGTTAAAATTTTCTCCATGTTTGCAGAGTCAAAAACAATAAAATGAGCCCACCAACAATAATCTCGGTGTTTGAAACACCGATTGATTTTGGGAAATTTTTTTAAAAATGTGTTAGAAGTGGTATAACAAAACTCAAGATGTGTAGAAGTGAAAAAATCACTTAACTTTAATTATTCTTATTTTAAATGATATGATGAAGAGATAGGTTAATGTTTTTTAAAAATATTTTTCTAGTAATTAAACTATTAAAAGTAATGTTAACTTGAAACTAATGGCAGAGGGTTTTCCAATTCTTGATACATGTTTTTTTTTTCAATTTCCAATAATGTAGGTTCTTTTTGAAATTTTGACATGAGGAGTGGCTTTTTTGCTAATTTCCCTTGTTTTATTGAAATTTTTTCCAGAGAAGACATCGATAGCTGGTTCTTTGTGGCTGAACCGCTTGATCAGTTTGAAGCCATTTTGTGACTTCATATATTTAGATGAGCGAGAAGACAAAATTTCAAGAGAAGTCAAGTTGTACAAGGATGAGGTGGATTTTGATTCATTAAACTATCATGTGGATGAAAAACTTCATTGTTTGAGTAAGTGCGTGGCAATGTTAAGTCATTTTTGTACTCTAAATAACTATTTTTCATTTCGTGACTTCATGAAGTGAAATTAGCGTGAAGAGAAAAGAAAAAACTGTAAACCGTAAATCCTAAACCCTAAAGTCAAATTGTATAGGGTTGATGAGGTGGAATTTGATTCATTCAGCATGTGGATGAAAAACTTCATGATTTGAATAAACTGATAGCAGTGGTGAGTCAATTTTCTACTCTAAATAACTATTTTTCGTTTCGTTACTTCATGAAGTGAAATGAGCGAGAAGAGAAAAAAGTCATGAAGAGAAAAGGAAAAAAAAAAACCTAAACCCTAAAGTCAAGTTGTATAGGGTTGATGAGGTGGATTTCGATTCACTAAGCTATTAGCATGTGGATGAAAAACTTCATGATTTGAGTAAGTCGGTAGCCATGGTAAGTCAATTTTCTACTAACTATTTTTCTTCCATTTATATTATGTATTCAACATTAACTTTTAGTATGAGGCCCTTGAGGCGCTTGAAGTAAGAGGGGACCGCATTGTGAAGACGGTAAGATTTATTGAAATTCATGTAAAAATCTCACGCAGCATCAACTTTGGGACAAATATCGGATCATGAGATAAACGAGCGGGGGTGGCAGTTTTTTCAGTTGGAAGCAGAGCGACATACATTAGTGATTCATTTTGATGTCTGGTGGTTGACATTGTTTTGGATGATTGTTAGTTTGATTCATTTTGATGTGTGGTTGTTGACATTGTTTTGGATGATTGTTAGTTTGATTCATTTTGATGTGTGGTTGTTGACATTGTTTTGGATGAATGTTTTTTTTAGATTTGTTTGGATGAATGTTTGATCATCTAGTTTTGGTTCTTCGTGTAAATTTTATTGTCAAATTGTCGAAAGTGTAATACTGGAGCCGTGGCCCTTGGGCAGGCGAAGGAAGCAAAGGCAAATGGCCTCCAAGATGTTGGGGCTTCCAAAATTATTCTCTCTTGGACAGCTGGACTTGGACCTAAATAACAAATTTCATACAAAATAAAGGCCCACGTCAGCTTGCAATGGACGAGAGAGTACGTATCTTGTTCAATTTCATATGCGCCCTTGTAAACAATCAAAATATTAACTACCTACATGTATACAGTGAAAATCTTCATATTTATATGAAGCGAATTTATTACTTTTCAAGGTTATGTTTTCGCATATTAGAAAGTCTAAATATTACGAAGCATGAAAGCCAGTCCATAAAACACAGTCTAACAAAGTCCAAAAAGTAAAGAAAACGAAACCAAGAAGATAAAAACGTGACCTTATTTTTTTTGTTATTAATTTCGGGGTCTAAGTTCGAATTTCTTTTTTGCTTCCAATCTATTCTCTCTCTTATTTTTCCGGGGTAAAAAATAAAATAAAATAATATATATATATATATATATATATATATATATATATATATATATATATATATATATATATATATTGTGCTTACATATGCATGTATTTTAGGGACTAAAATACATACGTAAGTACATGTCTTATTATGCTTACTTATGCATATATTGGTTATAAAAAGCGAAAATTCAAATTTCAACCGTACGGATGTAATATATATATTTTGAATATGTTGTGGATCAATTTTCAGGAATCGGAATAATATATCATTGACATCATGTATCATCAAAATATATATTATATATTTTGATGATACATGATGTCAATGATATATTATTCCGATTCCTGTGAAAATTGATCCACAACATATTCAAAATATATATATTACATCCGTACGGTTGAAATTTGAATTTTCGCTTTTTATAACCAATATATGCATATGTAAGCATAATAAGACATGTATTTACGTATGTATTTTAGTCCCTCTCATATATATATATATATATATATATAGGGGCCGGTTATATTGACCCCACTTTATTTTACCCCACTTTTACCCCGTGGTTATAAAAAGCGAAAATTCAAATTTCAACCGTACGGATGGAATATATATGTTTTGAATATGTTGTGGATCAATTTTCACAAGAATCGGAATATTATATCATTGCCATCATGTATCATCAAAATTCATCATGTATCATCAAAACATATAAATACATATTTTGATAATACATGATGGCAATGATATAATATTCCAATTCCTGTGAAAATTGATCTACAACATATTCAAAACATATATATTCCATCCGTACGGTTGAAATTTGAATTTTCGCTTTTTATAACCAATTTTTTCACCGGGGTAAAAGTGGGGTAAAATAAAGTGGGGTCAATATAACCGGCCCCTATATATATATATATATATATATATATATATATATATATATATATATATATATAGGGGCCGGTTATATTGACCCCACTTTATTTTACCCCACTTTTACCCCGGTGAAAAAATTGGTTATAAAAAGCGAAAATTCAAATTTCAACCGTACGGATGGAATATATATGTTTTGAATATGTTGTAGATCAATTTTCACAGGAATTGGAATATTATATCATTGCCATCATGTATTATCAAAATATGTATTTATATGTTTTGATGATACATGATGAATTTTGATGATACATGATGGCAATGATATAATATTCCGATTCTTGTGAAAATTGATCCACAATATATTCAAAACATATATATTACATCCGTACGGTTGAAATTTGAATTTTCACTTTTTATAACCACGGGGTAAAAATGGGATAAAATAAAGTGGGGTCAATATAACCGGCCCCATATATATATATATATATATATATATATATTTTCTCTCTTCCCTCTTCAGTCATCACTCTCTCTCTTCTCTCTCTCGCCTTTTTTGTCCGCATTGAAAATCGATTTTCAAATCGGGAAAGGAATTAGAAATTAGGAATTCATTGTTTATTTCCCCTTCTGCGGAGCTTCTTTCTATATATCAAATTTCCTAAACTGGCAAGTAAATCGAGAAGCGAGTTCTTATTTATTCTTCAAAGTTGCGATTTCTGCTTCAAAAGAAAGAGAAGATTGGATCTTTGCTCTGAGCCGCTTTCCGTAGACAAAAGAAAAGACCAGCGGAGCTTCAACCTATTTATTTTAAGGTTTGAACTTGCTGTTTAATCTGATAAATGTTATTTTGTACATTCTGTATAGTCTGTTGATGCGCTGCAATTGACTGGTAAGATGTGTTGAATCCAGCTTTCATTCAGCCAGAATTTGATCCTTAAGCCTAACTTAATGAAAAAGGGCCTCGGTTGAAAAAAAAAATAACCTGCTGAATCAAAAACAAGGAAAAAAATTGACGAAAGATACTTTCTGTCTTTTTGTTGGGTGCAGTTTAACTTTAATTTATTACTCGGACAATGGGACATATTACAATCGAGAATGACATGGGACGTGATGGAGAGAATGAGATTGATGTATTATGCCGATGGTCATATATTTATAGAATAAATCGTGAATTTTACAATACGAGAAATTTTGAATTACCAACTGCTGACGAGGCGAGATCCTATGATGAGGGTCTTTCTCATGCCGTTGGTCTTTTTCCCAACAATACAGGTACACTATTGTCTATATTCTGAAGATTCATTCATGCTTTACAATTGAACCCCTAATCTTATTGAATATTGCAAAAAGTGTGGAATTCTTAAGTTTATATACAATTATTAATTATATATAATTAATTACAGCAAAAAGTTGACATCCTTATTTTCCAGAAAGATACAATCTGAGAATTAGTTTTTCTTTTTTAACATTTTTTTTTGCGTTTTATGAAACGAAAGGATTGAAGGGTTGCAAAAGAAGAAAATTACCAAGCCGTAAAGAGAGCTTGAAGGAAATACTAAATGCACTTCAATGCATGGTGCGTAAAAGGTTGTACGATCCGCCAGCCGATCATGAAATCAGATTCTATCTTGTAATAAAAAAGTATATCAGATCCATGCTCATGTTTTTCGATGCACGCTACGGTCCAGGTGCCGTTCATGTTATTCTTTCAGTTTTGTTCTTTTTTCTTCTTCTTAATGAATGAAGTAAAATAGATTGTTGTTGATTGGCAGATGGTGATGCGGTAAAGGATCGATACAATTGGTTGTCCTTCTTTAGCGTGTATTGCACCATGTGGATGAGCTTGTAGAGGTCAACCGATACTCAACATTCTTCTCCGATTTGGATATCACAAACGGTATATCATTCATTTATTTCTTTCTATGTTTATAATTTCAGCTGACTTACTAATTACAATTGTGACATATATCAACAAAAATTAGGTGGGGAAATAAAACCTTCGATGGGAATACGAGATAATTACGAGGTTCCGGCCCCAATTGTGGAGTAAAGAGAGAAGCAACGTGTTTTACCGTCACAAGTTTGAGCTAAACCGTTTGGATATTTTCATGTCAGAGCATTCATTTCTCCCTCCTTCTCCCCAAGAGAAGCTCTCGTATCTCCAAGTACTCGATCATCTCCGCTCCCAATCTCCCCTCAAACCCAAAGGTAAATTAAATATTTCAGTAAATTAAGTATTTCAGTAAAATATTTCACTAAATTTGATTGGGAATTTGATTTGATTAGGTGAAGTGAATGTGTACAGTGAGCGGATATTGAAGATCGAGCGAGAGACTCAGGACATGAAGAGGCATTGCGAACTCATAAGCAGGTCTATAATCGAGAAGTTATGCATAAATTGGAAATCTATCGACAACTGCTTCCCGCTACTCGATAGATTTTTTCCCAAGACTACATTCACCGACATTAAGTTTGAACAAGTTTGCACAGGCAAACCCACATACGAACTGTGCCGGAAACTGGCGAGAATGTGTTCGGTTCCGAATGACGAGCTGGAGGATTACATAGCGTGCGTGGAGAGATGCAGGGATGTTGCCAGAAGTGTGTTTATGATCATGAAGAACCGGTTCGCAGGCTACATACGTGCTGGGCTGAGAGATATTGAGAAAGAGTTTGGATGGGCGGTTCTGCACGCCCTCACTCTCTTGAAACGCGGTTCGTGTGTTTTATTCCTTTTTTTTGTTTTGGGAAATGTCTCTTGATTTGTTTTTGTTTCTTTTTCGGTTTCTTTTAGGTAGCGTTTCCTGCGGGAATGTATTTCGGGAGTCCATCATGTTGCGGAATCTCGAGATTATATTTCAGGAGCCGATCAAGCCGCGAAATCTCGAGAACACTGGTCAGGATATGAAGATGAAGATGAAGATGAAGTTTGCATGTAACGGGGCAAAGATAGGAGGGCTCAAACGTTGTGTTGAAGGTGACGAGGCAAAGACAGGGCTCAAACGTTGTGTTGTTGAACGTAACCAGGCAAAGACGGGACTCAAACATCGCGTTGAACATGACGAGGCAAAGAGAGGGCTCAAACGTCGTGTTGTTGAATGTAACGAGGCAAAGACGGGGCTCAAACGTCGTGTTGTTGAATGTAACGAGGCAAAGACGGGGCTCAAATGTTGTGTTGAAGGTGACGAGGCAAAGACGTGGCTCAACCGTACTGTTGAACATAACGAGGCAAAGACAGGGCTCAAACGTCGTGTTGTTGAATGTGACGAGGCAAAGACAGGGCTCAAAAGTTGTGTTGAAGGTGACGAGGCAAAGATGGGGATTTTGAGAGACAAGCAGAATGATAATTTGTTTGTTCTAAGGCGCATCATAGAAGAGCTGAGGCGGATCGGAGACTCAGACGTTGAACCGGACGAAGAAGAGAAGGCGCTCATCAACAAGATTTGGCTGAGCGCCGCGTCGGCAGTGCACTTCTTCCTCTCGGCGATGGCGTATGAGCAGAGACGATATGTCATACAGCACGGCGGCGACTGTAAGACTTGTTTAATTATTTCACATGTTTATATAAATATATATATATATATATATATATATATATATATATATATATATATATATATGTATTTAATATTTATTATTTGGTATGTGTTTTGTAGATGGAAATATTGAGATCAGCAGTAACACGCGGACAATGAGGAGGAAAACCAAGGACGATTGTGCAAAAACAGCAGACGAATTGTGGGATCTGTATATAGATGTGAACACCGAGCTGCAAATCTTGGCAGGCGTCCTACGTGCTTATGCTTGCGGTCTACATAACAGGCTTGAAAGAACACGTCGGAAATGCTGAGCAGATAAATTGTTGTGGTTGATTGAAAATCAGGCCAAAGATCTCACTCCACAACAACTTGAGACAGGCACAAGATCGAGAGATACACGAGCAGGAATTATATATATTTTCAGCTTAAGAAATGCTAAATATAGGTTTAGGAATAGATATTCAGAGATAGGTGTCAGTTTGATTCAGTTTGATGTGTGGTTGTTAACATTATTTTGACACTGCTCATTTTGATTAGTGCATGACACTATTTTGACATTGCCTTAATAAATCAATCTCATTCTCTCCATTACATTCCTTGTCATTTTTTATTGTAATATATTCCATTTTTATAGTAAATTAAACTGCACCCAACAAAGAAAAGAAAGTATATTTCATCAATTTTTCCTTGTTTTGGATTCAGAAGGTCAATTTATGGTCAACTGAGGCCTTTTTTGCATTAATTAAGGCTTAAAGATCAAGTTCTGGCTGAATAAAAAGCGGGATTCAACATATCTTACAAGTCAATTGCAGCACATCAATGGACTGATGTCTGTCAATTACTGATCTGATCTTGTTGATGGAAGCCAAGGAAGAATCAAATCTTAATTGGTCATATTAGTTTTGCTTATATATCATCTTATTTATTTTTCTTATATAATTTATTATCTTGTACAAACGTATTGTCACTATCATTAATTTATGTCTTTTCTCTATTTTTTTCATTTTTTTTTATTATATTGTAAAGTGATGATAATATAAGAAAATTAATATTTATGCTATGCTGCAAATATTTTTATTTTTTATTATTTTGATATATAATAGATAAACTTATAATTATAAAAATTACACAAGCTCTCTATAACTTAAAAAAAATTATAAAAATTAAAATAACATTTAAATTGATTCATAACACATAAAAATATAGAAAATATATGTAGGGCAAGTTTAGTATTTTTTTAGTTATAATTTTATATTACATTATAAGATGTTTTATCACATCTAATTTTGTAATGACGGATAACTTTATATAATAAGTAACAACTTAATAGAAAGAATAAATTGATTTCTTGATATAAGGCACCATGAAATCTTTATAATTTCAATTTAAGTTTATTTTCAGTAGTTCTCTGAAGTTATGTTTTTGTCTTTTGATATATTACACTTTGAAGATTTTAGTAGAAGCACCAAAATATCTTGTCAAAGACGTCACAATTTTTTTTTAACAAAAAAAGGGGAAAAAATTCTTATATTTAACGTTATGTTTGAAGGAAAAAATATAATGTTATACATAGAGAAAAAATGTTGTGTTTGAATATAAAAAAATATAACATGAATCATTTTCTTAAAATAATATCACCATTAATTTTTTTATTGTTGATCTTATTCAACTACCAAAATGGCGTGCAATATAGCTATATACTTTATGAATAAATGAATCACATATCTATCACTGAAACATATAATATATTAACTAATGTAATGTATTTCTTAATATATTATTTCCTCGAAGTGAGAACCTAAGAACTTGTTGGTTCTCACCAAATCGGAAATGCCATACAGAAAATAGCAATCTAATAAATTATATGATTATGTATTAATAATCACACACATATAGTCATAAAGTACCAAGAAATTTGAAATTAAATAATAAAATTTGAGAAAAGATTTGATCGGACGGACCAGAGAAATTTGATGACATGTTTCAATGAGAAGGCTCAAAAGGAGGTAAAAAATAATGGGTTGGGGTTAATTTATCTAAATGTTTGAATTTATAATTTATTGATAATACAAAAAGAATAATTAATTGCATTATATTTTAAACGTCTAATTGTAAAAATCTAAGTATGTAAAGATATATTTCTCACATGAGCATATTCTTTCATATAGTTTATCTTTGAATACTTCACCGAGAAAAAAAAAATTAATTGAAAACATAACAATATGGAATTGTTTTATTATGAATTACTACTTTTTTAAAGAAGAAAAGAAAACACTAATTATATTTTAATAAATAAACTTTTCATTTCTCTTTATATTAATATTTGAACATTAGTATGTATCATGATTTGTTTGAACCATTTGATTCAAATCTAACGATTAAAAATAACGTTAACCGTTCTCACCTAATCGGGCATAGAATAACAAACACCAAAATCACCAATCATTGTTGTACATGTTAATATGATGTATAAATAATGTCACAAGAAATCAAAATAAATAAAAAATATAATGGCATAGATGTAACCATATTATTTTATTCAAGAGAAGAAATAATTATCTCTTAAAAATATGGTTAATTTCTCGAGTGAAGTCAGAAAAATAATATTATGATTTAATGTTTATTTATCACTGTCTCTAGTATTTTTTTTTTTCAATTTCAATTTAGGATAATCGAGGTAGCTCCTGTAATTATTACTTCTCTATATAAAATTTTCTGTTCAGCTTGTTTAAGAAGAAAATTGTGTAAAGGTGATTCCATGGTAGTAACATGATTATCAACGATTCAATTTTCTCATCCTTGTATTTTTCAAAGCCTTTTGACCTACTACAACAATTACACCCAAAAATCTCAAAAAATACAACAAAATAAAACAAATAACCATCACACCAAATGAAGAAAAATAGACAAACAATCCACAAATCCTAACAACAAAATAACCAACAAAGAATCAAAAACCTAACTAAATATCAAACCAAACTAACTATTACCAAAAAAAAAAAAAATCAAACCAAGCTAACTAAAACAACTAACCCAAAATTCCAGAAAGATCATCAAAAGCAGTTCTTATTTCCGGCTTTCAGCCGCCGTTTTAACGCACCTCATAGCTACTTGTATTTTGTAAAGACGTTTATATTAGTTATAAAACAAAATATCAGCAACAATAAAAAAACAATAATAATACTCTTAAAATTACAAAACAGTTATTAGCACTCTTCACTATCAACATTCAAAACATATCCCTCTCATTGCTTTCTCTGTCTTTTAATCCTCTGAAGAGCCCCTACTAATTTCCCAACATCCTCCTCTTTAGTCTCTCGTTCTTTCCTTTTCACCAGCTCGCCAAAAACCGCATCCGGCACGGTTTTCTGAGCAACTCCAATATCCTCTCCTTCTTCACCGTCATCATCAGGTAGCAACTCAATCTCTTCTTTATTATTATTATTATTATTGACATTTTGCTCTTTTTCTAACTTGTTGACCTGAGTGAAAAAGCTAGGCTTGATGCTACAGTTGATTCTGAGCATCTCTCTGAACGTATCCTCGTTTCCGTGATGCATTTCAAAATCAATCCATTCCATTTGGGACCCTGGGTCGCAATAATTTGAGGCAAACGTGAAAATCTTTCGGACCCGGTCTATCTCGCCGAGTTTCCACTCCATCTCAGCATATTTCAAACACATTGAATATACATCCTTGTCAGGGAGACCTGACTGAATGACTTGCTCATAAATTTGCCTGACCTTAGAAAGATCGGAAATCTCAGCAGCCCTTGCGATGCAAATCTGATACACACTGAGCTTCTCACTGTCTTCAACTGCCTTAACGGCTCTCTCATACACAACCATCTCTTGTTCGAGCCCACAATCCTCTTCTAACTTTGCATACTGCAAGAACAAAGGCTTCACCTCTCGCGCTGGCGCCTGTCGCACGGCTTCTTCGAATAACTCTCTCGCCCGTTCCAGCTTCGATTTCCCGTATCTCTCAACAAACTTGGAGAGATACGTGACCCAAATATCCCTCACGTGAGGGTACTTAAACATCCTCACGCCCCTCTCATAAACCCTAAACGCGTCCTCAAAATACTTATTCTCCTCGAGCAGAAAAGCGTAGTTTAGAATAATTTGAGGCGTGGCGATCCTCAAATCGAGAATCCTCTCGTAAACCGCGCGGGCCGACTCGAGCGTCCCGAGACTCTCCTCCAAATCCGCATAAAAGCTCCACAGCCTCAACGACTTGTGAAGCTTCGTTTCAGCCGTCGCCCGCCTCATGAGCTCAACCGCCTTTTTAAAATTGTTACATCTGAGTTCCATCTCGGCCCATTCGCACCAGACTCCGGCCAAGTGGTCCGACGAGCTGTAGCCCGCCTGAGTCGCCTTGCTGAAGACCTCTCTGGCGGACTCGAGCTGGTTGTAAGCCTCGTACAGTTTTGCAAAGCCTACCCACAGAGTGTGTGGTTTGCCCACCGCTTTTGCAGGGTCCACCGTTTTGACAGCTTCCACGTATGTCGAGGCCTGACGGGCCAAGTCCCGCTCGAATAGCTTCACTCTCCTGTGCCACTGTTCGACATCATGAGGGTTCTGTCTCAAAAGCACGCTGTTCAACAGCTCGGCCCGTCTGTCGAGCAGTTTCTCAATCCTTGCGAGTCTCAGGTCCGTATCGTCATCGTCATTCAACCAGCAACCTTCAAGAAACTTCTTCCCCGTTTCCTCGCCCGCTTCGAGCTTCACGGCGAGAACGCTCTGTTCAAACTGCACGTATGCGTCAAAAATCACGCTGAAATCCCGCGCCGTGACGACCGTGCTCATCCCCTCTTCAAACACATCGCGCGCTTTTTCATATAAGCCCCTCCTAACGTAATACTCACCTAAAGAAGTCCACAGCCGGCCAACCGCATCCGTGAATTTCCTGATCCCACCTCGAATTATCGCGTCCACTTTAATCCCCGAAATTTCCGTTGCGTGTTTAGTCAACAAATTGCATAATTCCAGCCAGAGCTGGTGCTTCGTCTTTCCCTTCACGGAATAAAACGAATCGTCGTTCAAAGCCGAGGCGAGCTGATCCGCGGCCTCCTGCCACCTTTCTGACCTGATCAAAAACTCGATGAAATCCTCCACATGAAGCGGGTCGAAACAGAGATACCGTCTATAAACCCGCAAGGAGGTCTCGACCGGAACCCCAGGCAGAGAAACCAGCTTCAAATATGAGCTCCAGATTCTGTTGTGCTGAGTCACCGGCAAGGCCCTCAATGCCCTGTCGAAAGTCCGTCTTGACCGAGTAATCAGCCTCTGATCCGTCAAGCTCGCCAGATACATCGTCCAAATCCTCGGCATGCGATGCATCGTAATGAGCGCCCTCTCAAACGTATTGTTTAGGTATTCGTAGGACGAATGAGAGACCGCCAGGTGGCGGACCGAGTCAGTCCGCTCGCGGAGGTACGCTTCCCAGAGCTTGAAACTGCCAGGTAAGGCTCTGAGGGCGCGCTCGTAAATAATCTGACGCTTCTCGAAGGGTGCCGCTGAGCTGGCGATCAGGTAGTGCCACCAGTTCTTGAGATTGAGCGGGGCCCGCAAAACCTCCTCCTCGTAAGGAAGGTCGTCTTCAGATGGGTACAGTCCGGCCACGATAGTTGAATTTGGGGTTGATGGAGACATTCTAGATGAGAAAATCAGCCTGAAATATAATTCGAGAAATCATGTATTAGTATTTGAAGTAAAGCTAGATAATGGTTTGTTTAAGCATATGAAATCAGTCAAAACAAGATCATATCGAATTTCGCAAATAATACCAGAATTTTGACTGCTGATAATGAGACTAAACAAACACCAATTGATCTAATAATTGAAACAGAGAAAGGATATTAAGTTGATACTTGAGGTTAGAGGATAAAAGCAAAACGCCAATCAATTGAGAAACAATCTATATCAATCAAACAATTAAAATTTAGGGCTTTCACATAAACTGAAAATCAGGATTTTCTGGCAGAAATCCAAGGCGGGGAAAGAAAAGGCTAAAGTTACCTTATGCGTGAGAGAGAGATTTGGGCTTCCGATTCCAATGGAGGTGCTCAAAAATAATAACATAGATTTGAGAGAAGAGCAGAAGAGGGAGAATACGAGAAAGAGAAAGATTTAGGGTCGCAAGAGCTACTTTTTGTTAATTGAGAGAAAGTTTGAATTTTTCTCAAATGTCAATTTTAACCTTATTAATCATATTCATTATTTATTTCCTTTTTATTTTACATTTTAAATATTCATATTCATATTATTAAACAAAATCAAAATAATATGATCATTTAAATCATTATAATTTTCCAGTATTGTATTGCGTTAATTTGATTCCAATAATAAATACAGAGATTCGTCTAGATTTGCTTTCCAAAACTTGTTAAGGTATATAATTCTTTACATAATACGTATCATAATTATTTAGGTTTAAATTTGTCATTCTAACTCACTCTTTCAAATAGCAAGTAAAAAAAATTTCGTATCGAAATAACTACCTCTTCTTTCGTCTCTCTTCTTCTCCGAAAAAGCACAACACAAAAACCTGTCGGAAACACGTTTTTCGTCACAGATCGACCCCTACCAAAGAGGTACTATCTCCTTCTCGGCATTCTCGCTGCCCTCTCTTTCTCTCCCTCCTCTTTTCTACAAGCGGCCCTTAATTAATTTTGGGTTAAATAAAACTGGAATCGATGGATGTGTTGCTGGTACGTGCTTGAATCGGAAAATCTTGATCTCAATTCCCTCATTTCTTTTGTTTCTTTTTCCCATCTTTTGATCTTTGATTGCTTTAACATAATTCTTCTTGATTTTTCTGAACAAGCGAGCGCTAATTAATTGACTGAGGCATAATCTGAATCTGCAGGTCAGAATGAGTAGTGGCAAAGGATGCAGTGCCTCGTGCAATGATTTAGCAATCTTTGTATGGTGGGATATAAGGAGCTGCCCGCTGCCTAGTGCAGATTATATAGATGAGATGTATATGAACATCTTAGAGGCCCTCTTGAGTGAAGGGTTTTAACCTTTACGGTCCAATACTTCGCTCCCAGATTACCTGATGATGGCCCTCCCTGCCTGCTCGATCGATCTGGCTCTCATTCGCTCCGGTATACTGTTTTTTTCATTTTTATCATTTCGCTTTTGTCATGTTTGGCCTTGTTTAGTAGAACAACTTAGAGAGTAGTTCATAATTTAAATGTGGATTGCGCAATTTTCCGTCAAACTTGTTTTCTAAACTTGCATTCACTTTGTCTTTTACAGCCGTGCATAAAAATCCACACTTGTTATTTTCAACTTATTTTGGGAAGGAATGATAAAGAACACAACAATCAACATGCTGTGTGTGATTTAGATTTTGTTCTTACTAATGATATAGTTTTTCTTTTGAAATTTGAATTGGAACGGACGATCCAAACGGCGGCCAAATGAACCATATGTTTATGGACATACTATGATGTGCACTAGTCAAGCCTCAACATAGTCATTTCATAATCGTGGGTGATTATATTTACGCAATGCTGGTAGAAGAACTTGTTCGGAAGAAGTATAATGTTATTTGGGCTCGCAGTCTAGATCCTCCCACCCCCCGCTTCATGAAGCCGATACACTTGGTACTAAAATGTGGAAAAGGTTTACACTTTAGGGCTTAGAAGGTTTAGAGTTTAGTTGAGCCTTATTTCAATTGTATAATGGAGCCTTGCATTAGGGTACAAATTTGAAGTTATGACCAAAACATCATGTTATATTTGGCGCATTTGATTTACTGGTGCAACTAATAATTGATTTACCTATATGATTTGATTTTTGAAAAATTCTTGCAGGTGTCATGCCGCCTTCAGAATGAAGAATTCTTACCAAGGCTTTTGAGGACAACTCTCCAGATTATAAATAATATATAATTCTTAGCGTTATAGAGCAATTTTAATTTTGGTATTTTGAGAAATTTTGTCAAGTGTTATTTTGGGAGTAGTGAGATATATTAGATATTATGATGAAGAAAGTTGCATAGATGTTATTTTATCTGAATATGGTATGTACCAGTTATATACTTATTTAGCAAATATTGATTGGTACCATTTTAGCAGAATTAATTTTATATTTCAATTTTGCAATTTCAGATGTAATATTGCAATTATAAGAAGAATGTTGCAAATTCAGGTGTAGTGATAGAAAAAATTGCACATTCAGATGCATCGATAGAAATAATCATATCTAACCGTATCCGAACCAGTTAAACCCCTGGGGTACATTACTAATGCACTGATCAATCTTACTTTTTTTGCAATTTGGACCATCCATCTGTTCATCTTAATCCCCCTTTTTGCTTGATTTATAAACTAATCTTTATTTTAGGAGGATGTGTGTTCTTCTCTATAAACGAATGACGCAAAACGCAAGCTTAATATAATTTAAGCCTCACTATCAACTAAATTTTTTTTATTAAAATCTAATATTTCATCACAACATATCATCACTATAATAATCTAGTGGTATGCTACTAGCTCACCTTTCTATAGATGAGAAGTTCGAATTCCGCATCTAGCATGATTGATTTAAAATTTAGAGAGGTCATACGAGTTCATCATAAATAGAACGAAACATGTAATAGCATGTAGTTCTTCCTCATTTTTTTTCAATATTTCACCACAACGTTATAAACTCACAATTCTTAGTCCGATCACAAATTAGAATAAAAGAGTACCAAATATAATTTTATATACTAAAACTATAGTTGTTAGTTCATCATCTATAATATAAGAACTACAATTCCCTATTAAAATATCAATAGTATATAAAAAATTTAAACCTAAAGAAAAAGAAATCAATACAAATAATTTCAACTAATTATCTTATAATTATTTATCATTTATATTAAAAGATAATTCCGAAACGGAGCGAGAATCATCCTAGTATTTATAAGTAACAGAGAGACAAAGACAAGATCCGATGTAAAAGGAAAATAATTCGGATTTGGAAATAAATTTGCATTGCTAAAATTGAAGACATTGTAAAAGAAAAATACGATAAATTGCTGGGAAATTAGTTTCCTTTTACACCGGATTTGTACTCACATTTCTTATATAACTTATTTTTGTTCTTACTACTCGAAACAAGTGAGTGTCTGAACCTGGTTCAGGGCGGATTCAAAGCTACCGTAGTACCGGAGTTTTATAGGAACTTGGGGAGCATAGTAGTATATAATATATTAGTAGTGTTTTGGTGAATTTTTTAAGAAATAGATATATTTTCATGTATTTGACCCTAAAACTTTTGTATAATTTTTAATCCAGGAGGAATTTTTTTGGCCCACAGTATATATACACTTAAGATTCGTCACTGCTTTACCGTTATAATTTGTATATAACTTCGGATTGTATGTGTAAAATATTTGATATAGTATTTTATTTTGTACATATAAAAGCATATAATAGATATATATTAATATAATAAGTTGGAAGCATCTACCCGTTATTCAAAAGGATGCAATGCTGGGGCGTGAGATAAGGGCTCGAATAGGCTTTTTATCCCAAAAGAGGGCCCAATTTCGTATCTATTTGTGTTAGTACTTGTGCAATCTTTCGTATCTGTTTGTGTTAGTACTGGTCACTGGTGCAATCTTATAACTGGACTAAATGCACATAACCTGTGCAAAGCTACAGCAGAGGGCTCGAGATGCTGGTTGAAAGGGTCAGCATCAAAGGATGACATGACATATTTCATATTTCATATATAATACTATTTTGCTTCAACCAAGAAGACACTTATGACACATCACTTCATTAGTTATAAATGTAGCTACTTACCTATGCACAGAGAGAGAGAGGTGACTCTTCGTATTTTTCTCTCTTTCTTTTGCTTTTATTTGCGAGACTTGATATTCTTTTTGCTGTTCTAATAATCTAACTCTTGATATTCCCTTATTCAAATGAGAGTTGAGAGGTGTGCTTAGATGATTTTGTACCTCTTCCATTGAAATCTTCATCTCAACGGAGAAGAGGCTCAAGCTGATGGCGCCTTCTCAACCACATCAATTTGGTGGAAATGAATCTCTCTCACAAAGGCCACAATTCTTCAAAGTTCTTTTCCCTAATCCTTTCGCCTACATGGTCTGTCTCTCTTTCTCGATAATTTCTGGGTGCATCACGCGTCAATAAGTTTAGTTTTTACTGTACCAATATTCATAAAAAGTTCATCAATGTAGTATTTGGTACATGTTATACCAATTTCTATTCTAGTATATGACATGCTTGATTGTTTCCTTAAGGCCAAAAATACATTTCCCAAATTAAATATGTAGGGAAACTCGCCTTCAAAAAAAATTAGGGAAATGATGGTAGTTATTTGTGTACTATAAGTTTAGTATGAAGTCCACTTTTCCAAGGTCTATTGCTATGAATCTATGTAATAAACACCTGTACTTTTTTTGGGAATACGTAGTGAAAACTTCTGTTAAAATTTTGAGGTCTTAGGCTTATGATAGATTCATCACAGGAAGTCAAGTCAGGAAGCAATACAAATATTACTATAATCCTTTCTGGAAATATTCCAAATATGATTTCTCAGGCTTCTGAAGTTTGAAAAACAATTGATAATTTGGCTTTTTGGAAATTAAAATGTCCAGCTTTTCTAATAGCAACATACAAATAATTAAGTTGTGAATATAAACTATCATTAGGTTCAATATAAGGAAGGTGTCATCAACTAAATCACACAATAATTTTCATGCACTTGAAATAATTGTTTATATGTATAGAAAGCTACTTTAAAAAATTTTAATTTTTATCATCTAATTCCGTTTATTTATTTTTTTCAGCGGATTCCCCACAAATTTCGCACAAATCTGCCACATGGGTTACCAAAACTCGCAACTCTATCTGGTCCATCTGGCACAAATTGGTGTGTAGAAATTCATCAAAACGGCCAAGATATATTTTTCCAAAGAGGCTGGCCAGAGTTTGCAAAGGCGCATGATTTGCTTACGGGTTACTTTTTGGTATTTCGGTACGATGGAAACATGGTTTTTAATGTAACCATTTTTGATACAACATCTTGTCTTAAAGAGTACGCTCAGCCTCCTGTTATGCAGTCGAGCCTGAACTCTATTGAAATTGACGATTCATCTGAGTCTAGTGACGAAACACTCAATGTGAAAGCTCATGGTATTTTTTTAATTAATTTAAATCAAACACTAACATGCCATATTTGATTGGTACCTCGTTTGAATGCTTGAATAATATTTGAAATTTAGGATTCATTTGAGAGCGTAGTGATAAAAATCGTGAAAGCTTATTGTGATCTTTCTCTTTTATTTTCTGCTTGCAGTTTTAATGAACCAATAATATATCAAATTTTGGTACAGTTGTAGTTAGGTGGTAATGTGGTATATGGCATCCTATATATTTTTTTCTTTGACCATTTTAACCCCATTTTGTTCTTCTAGCTTACTATGTAAAATTCCAAGATGAGGCTAATTGATGCATATTCTTTTATTTCCACAATGACCAATGCGGGTTGATTTATTTCAAATTTATGTTTACTTTCATGAACTAGGCCTAATTGTGTTTACATTGGACTAAGTACTTCGCCATAAAAAAAATGGAGAAGGGCAAAAATCCTTGACTTAACGAAGTAGTACTGAAAGTTGAGATTATAATCCTTGAATCTAACAGTGGATATTATTTTTCAGATGCTGACATGGAAATTTCATCTGATTACCTAAGTAAAAGAAAGAAGTTGTCGAATGGCAAAACACAAAGAGTTCTAGAAAAGAAAAAGGGCTCAACTTCAAAAGACAAAGTTATACCAAGGAGGAATAATGTAAAGATTAGCACCCAGCAATCACTTTGTTTGAAATCAGAAGGTGGCGCCTCTTTAGTTAAAACCTTTTTTCATACTTTTTAATCCCTAAATATTCTTTCATATAACAATAGTATTTTGTGAAGACATTTTTCCAAACCTCTCACTTATTGCCTTCTTCTCTTGAATATAATGATGATAATTTATTATTGTTATAAGGTGAGAGAAAATCAATGATAAATTCGATTGGGATAAAACGGAAGGCAAACATGAAAGCAAAAGAAGAATTCAGAAAAGAAAAGAAGCCAACTTTACAGAAAAAGGAACTAACGAAAACCATAACTATCATTCATGATTCCACCGACTATCAACAATTTGAGAAGATCTTAACTGATGTTGCACTCAAGCATAATGAAATTGTAAGCTCACTTTTGAGATTTTAGTGATTTTTACAATTTGATGTTTAATTCCGAAGTTAAGTCTGATGATGATCCTTGCAAAAGCATGAATTGGAGAAAAAAATAAAATAACAAGATAAATAATGGAAGCCAACTTATTCAGTTTTCGAATCTAGTGGTCATCTTTGTATGTACGAACTAACCTAGGTTGTAATATGTTAATTTTATGAAAATTGCAAATCAACTCCATTAATATTTAGTATTTCTTATGAACGGTACACATTGTTATATCCTATGTAGCATTTTTTCCATCTTTAAATATTCTTATTGAAATTAAATTGGTACACATTGTTATATCCTATATACCATTTCTCTTTCATCTTTAAATACTCTCTTATTGAAATTAAATCGGATTTCGTTATTTAATATAGAACATTGCAAAGCACTTTTTCATCAAGAATGGGCTAGTTGGGAAGAAAAATATTTTTCTGAAGACTAAATTAGATGGGAAGCCATGGGAAATGCGCATCTTTTTTAAAGAATATCATGTGCGAATATGCAAGGGGTGGACAGGATTCGCAAAAGAAAATGGCTTGAAAGCTGGAGACCGCATGATCTTCAAGCTTGTATCTAAAGACACCTTTCTTATCAAAGTGGTACATACAAAATGAGTGTTGAAAATAACTTGGGTTCTTACATATACAACCTCAAATAAATAGGAATGTTTAAATCATCTTTTTACATACCGGCCATTATGATTTTATGGTTCTGAGTTCTAAATACAAGAGAGGGCAGCAATTTTAAATTGAAATTCCTAGTGCAAAGGTACAAATAAATAAAAGCCAATCATAAAACGCGAAAGAATTATTATTCTTGTTGTCCGCTTAATACTTTGTAGGTGTCTAATATATCAGAGAGTGAGACAAGGTCTAAGATTAGGCAGAAACACACTGTCGACAAACAACAGGTCAATTTCTCTTTCAAATTCATACGATTGTATTGTTCCTCAAACAATAGGTGAAGATAACTTAATTAGATTTTTACATAAACTACCTCACACAAATTTTGTTTATTTTGAAAAAATTGCCTTATATTAGGCATGTTTATATTATCGTTTTGCATACTGACCCATTTAATTTTGTGGTTCAGAATTCCTAAATGTAAGGAATAGCACTATTAATTGAAACCCCAAGTGCAAATTACATATAAACAAAACACATAAAATCTGAAGGAAATATTATACATGTTGCACCAGTCTTGAGCCATTTAATACTTTGTAGGTGTCGAAGGCATCAAAGCGTGAGATCAACACAACGACAAGTTCTCTTGGGATGAAACGGAAGGCAAATGGGAAAACAAAAGTAGAATTCAGAAAAGAAAAGAAGCCAACTTTACAACAAAAGGAAGGAAAAAAACCTGTAAAGATCATTCAAAATTCCACTGACTGTAGACAATTTGAGAAGATCCTAAGTCCTACTTCAGTGAAGCGTAATGACATTGTAAGCTCACTTTGTTTATAGAGGTTTTAGTGATTCTTATAATTTGATGTTTAATTCAAAAGAAGAGGGGCTCTTATTTTATGTACTTTACAAGTCTACTACCTTGTTGGGCCTACAAGTGAGGTACTTTGTCTGAATTTTATGTACTTTCTGCCTGATCTTTAAAGCCAACAAGGTAGTAGACTTGTAAGTGCAAAGATATTTCCAGTTATATAATTTATCAAAAAAAAAAAAGATGTTTCCAGTTCTAATCTAAGAGACCCATCTTTGTATTTAATTAGTCTGAAATTTTTTTTATTTGATAAATTATTTTGTCTGAAGTTTTCAATTTTATATTGAAAATTTTGAAAAAGTTATAAATTTCGTGTCTTATTTCAATAGTGGCTTGGGCTCTTTAAAACATGGGGCCTTCCCTAGTTCCCGAGCATGGTACGCATGAACTAACCTAGGTTGTAATATGTTAATCTATGAAAATAAAAAATCAGGTTATTTGTTAATATATACTGTTTTATTATGAACCATGCACTTTTATAATATCTGATATGCCATTTTTCCAATACTATCTTGTTGAAATTAAATTGGGTCTCATTGATTTAGACCCTGCCAAAGAAATTTTTCATCAAGAATGGACTAGTTGAGAAGCAAACTCTTTTTCTCAAAAGTACAATAGATGGAATACCATGGGAAACACATTTTTCTTCAAGAGAATATGATGTCCGATTATGCAAGGGGTGGCTCGGATTCGCAAAAGAAAATGGCTTGAAAGTTGGAGATCGCTTATCCTTCAAGCTTGTATCTAAAGACACCTTTCTTATCAATGTGGTACGTACAAATTTCATGTTGAAAAGAATTTCATTAGATTTTTTACATAAACAACCCCCAAATAAATTCTACGTAATTATGACATACGTCATATATTAGGCTTGTTTAAATTATGTTTTTGCGTACGACCAATGTGAGTTTATGTTTCTGAATTCCTCAATGTAAGAAATGGCAGCAATATTAAAATAAAATTTCAAGTGCAAAGTTACAAATAAATAAAAAATCATAAACCGAAAGAAATATTATTCCTATTGTTGGTTTAATACTTTGTAGGTGTCTAAGACATCAGAGATTGAATCAAGGCCTAAGATCAGGCAGAAAGTAGTCGACAAACTGCAGGTCAGTATTTCACTTTCAATAGCTTATTTTTATTCATAAGTTCATAACAAACTTAGTTCATCAAACAACCGGTCAAAATAACATAAGTAGTTTTTTACTATAATAACCTCAAACAAATTTTATGTAATTTAATCGTGAGAAGGCATGTTTAAATTATCTTTCTGCATACAATATCATTTCTTGGTTCTGATTTCCTAAGTATCAGAAATGGCAGCAATATTAAATTCAAATCCCAGGTGCTAAGTTACAAATAAATAATACACAATCATAAAAACTGAAAGAAATATTATTCATATTGACAATCTTGTGAGTTGTGCCCTTTAATACTATCGTACTCGTTTGAAATGTAGGTGTCTAAGACATCAAAGAGTGATTCGAGGTCTAAGATCAGACAGAAAAGGAAAGTCGGCAAAAAACAGGTCAATATTTGTCTTTCAATAACTACAAACAAATTGTTTCTTTTCTTCGATCGTGCACCCTCTAGAGGCTAAAAGAAATCATGTACAAATTTAAAATTTAATGTAGATTCCATTCAAAAAGAGTACTGCGGAGGGCGAAATCTCAAAAATCGTGAGGGACTACAATCTTAGATGGATGTACATGGTAATTACAAGATGCTTTCTGAAAACTTATTATCATATGACCTCTAATATATGAGTGAATTTTGAGAAACTGATATAATGCATTAAATCTCAGTACTAACGTTATTTCTCTCTTGCACATAATACAGTATTTTGCAAAATCATTTTGCGTGAAAAACAAGCTTACATTACGGCGTGATATGATACTGAAAGATTTAAAGGGCAAGGAGTGGCTTGTAAAATTCTCTTATAATGGACAGCATGGTCGGTTTAGTGGAGGGTGGAACAATTTCTGCACTGAAAATAGATTGAAAGAAGGCGACAAATGCATTTTTAAGCTAATTAATGAGGGTACTATGCTTGTTCATATCATCAAATCTGAGTCCGAGTGAAGTATCTTCATGGAACTATTTTAATTTCCTTTTCTTAATTTCGGAAGAAAATGATATTTATTTTGGAAATTATCGTGGATATCATCGTTGATTGAAATATTAGTCATTGTGGTGTAATATCAGCTTTTGAAGATTTATAAAATATGCCATTAGTAATTTTACTTCATCAATTTGATTTGTTCTTTTAAAAAAACAACCCGCGTAATGCGTGCTCAGAGGCCAATTAACGTCTTGCATTAAGGTCATTAACATCTTGCATAAAGGTCATTAATATTCTACCTTATTGACTAATACATCCTTGAAAATACTTCCATACAACCCTAATTTCTACCTATTTTTTTATGGATTTAATCCTGCACAAAGTTTTAAGTTTTGTTTGGAAAATAAAATTTAACCGGTCATTTAAGCTAATAATGTAATTAATTAAAGAAAAAAATTGTTTTTTCGAAATGGCTAACAAGCACTGTTATAAGAGTCAGAAGTCAACCGGGCAAACAAGAGACCTTCGGGGCCCACCTAAGATTCAGCCTAGTAGATAATTTTGGATCTTTTATATAGCTTAAGAATTAGTATTTCATTTTTACTAGGAGAATTTCCGCGCTTCGCTGCGATTTTTATCATTTTTATTGTTTAATAATTAATACATTAAATTTATTTTATGAATTAATAATCATAAAAAATATATATAAATTATTTTTAATAGTCATTATGAAAAAACATAATGGTGCGTTCGAAAGTATAATAATTGGGGTCTTGAATGAAAGATTTCATCATCCTTGTTATATTTTTCATTTTTTTTTTTAAATTGAGCTATTGAAAAATCATATTTTGAAAGAAAACGTTAGGAAAAAATTACCTTAGAGAGAGTCACACACATGGAGCCCACATTCTTTTTTTTTTTTTGAGAAATGATTTATTTATTTTCTTTTTTTTTAATTATTTAGGGAGAGAGAAAGAGAGGGCCCACATTTTTTTTTTGAAAATTATTAATCTATTTTTTTTAATTACTTGAGGGAGAGATAAAAGGAGTGACACACGAGACCCGCATTTTTTTTGATAAATTATTATTTTTTATTTTTATTTAGGAATGAGTCATAATGTCATTTGACATTGTGATATTCAATCCAGTTGATTGAAGACAGGAGATATTGAAAGTCATTATGAGAAAACATAATGGTGCGTTCGAAAGTATAACAATTGAGATCCTGAATGAAAGATCTCATCATCCTTGTTCTATTTTTCATGTTTTCACAAAAAAATGAGCTACTAAAAAAAATCATATTTTGAAATAAAACGTTGGGAAAAAATTACCTGAGAGAGAAAGACACATGGAACCCACATTTTTTTTTTGGAAAATGAATTATTTATTTATTTTTTTAATTATTTGAGAGAGAGAGAAAGAGGGCCCCACCTTTTTTTTTATTTTGGAAATCATTATTTTTTTTTTATTTGAGGGAGAGAGAAAAAGAGAGTGACATGTGGGCCCATTTTTTTTTTTGATAAATTATTATTTTTTAAAAAAAAATTATTATTATTTAGGAATGAATTATGTGTAGCGAGTGTTCGGTGGTTATTGATATTATAACTCACAACACATAAGTTACACAGTTTAGTTTTCAAAATAATTAATTATATTTTATTTTGGAAATCATTATTTTTTTTTATTTGAGGGAGAGAGAGAGAAAGAGAGTGACATGTGGGCCCTTTTTTTTGATAAATCATTATTTAAAAAAAAATTATTATTATTTAGGAATGAATTATGTGTAGCGAGTATTCGGCGGTTATTGATATTATAACTCATAACACATAAGTTACACAGTTTATTTTTCAAAATAATTAATTATATTTAATTTGACATTTCACATTAAATCAGGATAGAACGCAGAACACCGAATTTCGACCAATCATATTCTGACACCATCTAACTACACAGAAACTACACAGAAACCGCCATAAAATATCAGAAACTCTAAACGATCGAACGGTCCATATCAAACCACATCACCCCATCCAACGGTCACGAAAATGGGGTGACGTGGCCTCTTAAAACCCCTCCCTTGGATGCTAGAATTTGGGGGGGGGGGGGGGGGGGGAATTTCATACTGTTACTATATCATTCATTATGTATGCTTTATTTTATATGATTATGTATTGTTTATTTATATATTGTCAGCATATAATAATTGTACATTATAAAATACTTTGTTACTTGTGTTATATTGTTTACTATATTATCAAACATTTTGCTATTATTTATATGTGGTATTTATTATATTTTTATAAGTATATATTGTTTTAGTATAACTATATATTGTTTTAATATACACATATTATTCTATATATTTTATTTTTGTATGTATATTCGTACACTTTATTTATCTGCTTTAACTTAGTTTGTTTGTATATATTATTGTTTATTTACTTTATTGCATATTATTTCTTGGATGCACCATTTTATATATGCTAATTTTGTATATGCTCTATTGGTTTACTTTTAAAATATGAAGATATGACTGTTACAGCACATGGTATTTTAATTTGTACGGACCATTTTATTTTTATACATACTCTTGTATTATTTGTTATTTTGTAATTATCTTTATTTTATTTGCATATACTATTATATCATTATTTATTATTTTTCTATTTTTATTCTATATATATCGTTTCTAATATACTATTTTATGATAAGTGCCTTTATATTTTTGTTTGTACATATTTTCGTTTAGCGTGAGTTTCACATGGCTTCAAATTTTGATTGGTCCCAAAAGAATGAAATTAAAATGGAATAATATTAAAATACTAGTAATATTATGCAATTGGACCGATAGTTAAATCGCTCATATATCATTCCTTCGACATCCAAGCTTCGACTGGTTGCTTGGAGAGTTATATATGTTGCTTTTGTGTTTCGAAAAAAATTTGGATCTCTCGTCTTATTTAACTTTTATTATCTCCCAATAAGATGAGAGTCTAAATTGGGAATCATCTCATACACTTGAATATTTTTTATTACCTTCTAGTGTCTCCAATATATTTCAGCCCAAAGTTTCAAGCGGCCTATATTATTGACTCCCGAACTCGTATATTTTTTAAGCAAAAGTTTCATAGTTTTATTTTGGTTTATATTTATACCTTTGTATTTACAATAATATACCTTAAATTATAAACATTATACTTTTATATTCTCAACAATATACCTTACATTCTAAATATTATACATTTATTATATTCACCGCAATATTTACATTCTAAATAAGAGAAAATAAATGCTAAAATAGTTGAATGTAGAAGTTTCATCATACTGAACTAGAGGATGAGACTAATAAAAAAATCTCTTCTTCAAAAGAGACAATATACCTTTATATCACAACAATATACCTTATATTCTAAGCTTATACTTTTATATTACTAACAATATAACTTACATGAGAAATTAACTGAGTTATAAGGAGCTACTAAACAAAATAATTAGAGGGTTAAATTTCGTTGGAGTTATTTTGGAGCTTCTAATATTGTCAACAAGATATGGGAGCTCTGAAAGATTTCAAATGGCTCCCAATTTTTGGACACGTGGCGGCTTCACCTTCAACGGGAGTCGGGGAGTCACAAGCTGTGGGAGGTAATTAGCCGGTCTCTTTGTGTTTTATATATTTTTTTTGTGTTTAATAAATTATTTTGTGTATATATATACTATTTGTTATTTTTATATATTATTTTCAAATTATATATTTCATATAATATTTTTTAATATACTATTATTTTAATCGTATATAATGTTTTTGCGATTTTATATATTGTTTGTTCAATTATTGCATGAAGGCCGTTTGGTTGTCGTTGCATTTACTGTCAAGTAATTTCTTCTTTCACAATTATTTCTTAAATTATTTTTTCTCATAAAAAGTAAATAAATGGATTAAGATCTATATTCTATGATAATAAGATTGTAATTAATGAAAATTGCAGAGAAAAATAAAACTAAAAAGAACTCCAAGCTTCAAAATGTTTCCAAAATTGTTTATGAGTTTTAGATAAAAGAAATTATCCTACCTTATATATATAATTATAAATATATTGTTTATATATTATTTAATGGTAAATAATAACATATTTTTTTCTTCAAATTTAATACGTAAATGAGATTGGTACATAGGATTGAGGCTCCAATATGGAACCAAAGAGCTTTTGGATTACATGTATTATTATTTTTTTTCTTTCTTTATATAATGGAAAAATGGAAATCACATCCTGTTTGTGACGACCCGCGCGTGACCTATCGTGCACGTGCTTCCCAGCCGTCGGCGCCTCCTGCCTTCTTTCCGTCGTTTTCTTCTTCTCCAACACGACGGGTCTAATATATACTGTTTTGTCGACTTAAGAAATTGTTACATATATATATTGTTTTATCTGAAATAGATCACATTTATATACTGGTATAAAATATATATATATGGGAGATGCTAAATAGCATACGTAAGCAAAATTTTCATTTTGCTTACGTATGGTATTTAGCTATACATATGTCTATATATACATATGTGTATATATACATATGTGTACATATGTATATATATACATATCTATATATATACATATGTATATATAAAATATATATATATATGGGAGATGCTAAATACCATACGTAAATTTTGCTTACGTATGGTATTTAGCCATATATATATATATATATGTATATATATATATATATATGTATATATATATATATGTATGTATATATATATATATGTATATATATATATATATATGTATATATATATTATGTATATATATATATATATATATATATACATGTATATGTATATGCATATGCATATGCATATGTCTATATATATATATATATATATATATATATATATATATATATATATATATATATACATATACATATATATATATACATATATATATACATATATATATATACATATACATATATATATATACATATATACATATGTATACATATATACATATATATACATTATACATATATATGCGATTATGTGATTATGTGATTTTTGATGATATATGATGACAATGTTATAATATTCTAATTCTTGTGAAAATTAATCTACAACATATTCAAAACATATATATTCCATCCGTACGGTTGAAATTTGAATTTTTGATGATTTAATATGTATTTTGGATCGTATGTTTTTCACCCCAAAAACTTACGTATGTTTTTTAGCATCTCCCTATATATATATATATATATATATATATATATATATATATATATATATATATATATATATATATATATATATATACATATATATTTTTTTTTTACGATAGGCATATTTGAAGTACGGAATTTCACAAAACAACGTGGAAATGATGCCGCATCGAATGAAGGTAATATTTACATTAAATAAGTGAGAACTCAATTTCATAAATACATTGAATTCTTATTTTTTCTAGGAATATTCCAATGAGAGTTCCTAATTAAGATTTTCGAGACGTCAAATTAGATATTATGCTAATATTTACTGATCCATTTAATTTATTTCAGAATGGTATACTGAAGGGATGGAACAGATTGATCTTTGCATTATCAACAGATGTAATAAGCTTTCCTATTTCCATACAAATTATGCAATGAATGAAATTAAAATTAAAATAGGAAAATATTAAAATATAAATTATGTAATTAATTTTTTTATTTTGTAAGTTGGAGGTAGTTGGAAGGGAAAGATGTGTCATTAATTACTACTAAACAATGACGATATACCCTCTGTTCACATTTTTTTGTTCTTATGACCCGCTGAATCAAATATTTGACCTCTCGAGTGCATAAACATGTTACCCTAAATCAAGGAGAACCGTTCGATTTTGTGCAAATTTTGGTTTAGGCGGTACACATCAAAGATCTCACTCTGTATCAACAGAGACTATTTTGTGCTTTCTTTTAAGTTTCAAACACTTGATTTCTGACATACATCATAGTGAGTTATAAATGTATGGTACTGTTTTGTTTTTCGAAAGAAAAGAATCTTAAACGAAATGAGAGTGAGAGATAGAAAGAGTGAAGTGACCCTGTATATTTTTCTTTTCTCTCTTTTCCTTCTTTGCTTTTTATTTGTAGCATTGAATTTTTTTTTGCTTTAATTGCTTGATATTCTTGTTCCTTGTTCAAAATGACAGGGGTTCTAAGTTAGACTTTATATATCTTCTTCACTTCAAATCTCGGCAAGAAGAAGGAGCTCAAGCAATGGCGGCTTCTCAACTTGGTGGAAATAAACCTCTCTCAAAAATCCCACGATTCTTCAAAATTCTCTTCCCTGATCCTTTCGCCTACTTGGTCTCTCTCTCTCTCTCTAGAACTTGCAAGTCTGTTGAAGTGTTGATAAATGCTGGGTGCATGTCAACATTTTTTTTTTTTTTTGGAAAAATCTAGTGAGTCCCCATTTGAGCCTCAAAGTGGTAATTGGGATTTTTTGAAAAAAAAAATCTGTGAAATTTTGTACGATCTCTTTTTTGAATTTTTTTTCTTTGTGAAAGTGGTCCAACATATTCAAATTACCATATATTAAAATTGCTTAATTACCATATAAAAAAAAATAAAAAGGCAAAATTACCACTCTGGGCTTAAATAGGGCTCTTTTTTTATTTTAGACAAACTATGGTAGTTATTTGTATATTAGAAGTATATGTTTATGTATGAAGTCCACTTTTTTGTGGTATATTTCTATGTGCTAAAGTTTTATTTTTTTTAGTACTAAAAGCTTATGTCAATATGTTAGAAAATTATGAGGTCTTAGGCTTATGATAAATTCATTTCATCACAGGAAGCTTTTTCCAAACACGAGTCTATAAACTTTTTTATTATGATAAAGCTTTTAAACTTAATTAAATATTTCAAATATAATTCTCACCCTTCTGAAGTTTGAACAGCCTTGATATTCCGGCTTTTTAGAAATTGGAATTTTCAGATTTTCCAATAGCAACATCCAAATAATTAACTTACAAAAATATCATTAGGTTCAATATGCGGCGGCACCAAAAAGTCACACATTATTTTGCTTGCACATAACATAATTGTTTACACGTCTGAGTAGTTATATTTAAAAACTACTTTTTCCGTCATCTAATCCCTTTTTTTCTTCTTTTTTTCCAGAAGCTCCCCCATGAATTTTACACCTATCTTCCACACGAGTTACCAAAACGAGCAACTCTATATGTTCCTGGTGGCACAAATTGGCATGTAGAAATTCATAAAAATGATGGAGATGTATTTTTTGGGACCGGCTGGCCAGAGTTCGCAAAGGCACATGATTTGCATACCGGTTACTTTCTGATATTTCGGTACGAGGGTAATATGGTTTTTAATATAACTGTTTTTGACACGACATGTTGCGATAAAGAGTACGCTCGGACTCCTGTTATGCAGTCGAGCCCTGAGTTTAGTGATAAAATTGAAGATTCATCTGAGTCTAGTGATGAAATTGGAGATTCATCTGAGTCTAGTGATGAAATTCAAGATTCCACCGACTGTAGACAATTTGAGAAGATCCTAAATCCTGCTTCATTGAAGGAAAATGACCTTGTAAGCTCACTTTGTTTATGGAGATTTCAGTGCAAAGAGAAGAGGGGTACCTTCTGTCACAATAGTTTAAAAATTAACAAAATTTAGAATTGAGTAGTCTAATTCAAATGAAACTTCTCTATTAGAACTGGGAACCTCTTTATATTTTGTCTGAATTTTTCAATTTTATATTTGAAAATTTCGAATAAGTTATAAATTTCGGGGTTTGCATTTTTATTATATCTCATATACCATTTTTTCCAATACTCAATTATTGAAATTAAATTGGGTTTCATTGATGTAGGGCATGCCGAAGAAATTTTTTATCAAGAATGGACTAGTTGAGAAGCAAACTTTTTTCTCAAAAGTACAATAGATGGAGTACCATGGAAAATGCATTTTTCTGTAAAAGAATATTATGTGCGAATTTGCGAGGGGTGGCTTGGATTCGCAAAAGAACATGGCTTGAAATCTGGAGACCGCTTATCCTTCAAGCTTGTATCTGAAGACACCTTTCTTGTCAATGTGGTACGTACAAAATTCATGTTGAAAGAATTTCATTAGATTTTTTACATAACAAACCCAAATAAAATTTTTTTGTTCTGAATAAAAAAATTTAATGTAGATTCCGTTCAAAAAAAAATGCTGTGGAGGGCGAAATCTCAATAATCGTGAGGGACTACAATCTTAGATGTAACTGCATGGTAATTACAAGATGCGTACTGAAAAATTAATATCATACACCTTCTCTAATATATGACTGAATTTTGAGAAACCGATGTAATGCATTTAATGTCAGTACTAAAGTTCTTTCTCTCTTGCACATGATACAGTATTTTGCAAAATCATTTTGTGTCAAAAACAAACTTACATTAGGGCGTGATATGATACTGAAGGATTTAAAGGGCAAGGAGTGGCTTGTAAACTTCTCTTATAATGGACGACATGGTCGGTTTAATAGAGAAGGGTGGAAAAAATTCAGCACTGAAAATGGGTTGAAAGATGGCGACAAATGCATTTTTAAGCTAATTAATGAGGTTACGATGCTTGTTCACATCATCTAGGAGTGAAAATGAAACTATGATAGAGTATGATAAGGTCTAGCAAACCAAGGATAGAGTATGAGGAATGTTGTGATGTCATGGTAGTTTTGTTTAACCAAGTCTTTTTTTTTTGTTGAGAATACGCAATAGACGATCATCTATTGTTGTTTGTATTAAATTAAACGTTCGTATTTACAAGAAGACGCAATAAGCGTTCGTATTTACGCAATAGGCGATCGCCTATTGTTTAGCCAAGTCTGTTTAGGTTAGTTCAAATATTAGTACTGTAATGAGTTGGAATGGAACCAAGGATACCATATTTAATTAAGTATTTGGTGTTGTATTCGAATGCTCTAGGTACTTTGATGTCTAATTCAATATTTTGGTATTGTATGGAAACTGACAATTAAACTTTCCCTTTTGAAAATAGCATGTTACACAAAGAAGCTATCTGAATTTTTTTTTTACTTTCTAGTTGATTCTTTTTTTTTCTCTTACTGGGCCTGTTTGATTTGAGAGAAACTAAAGAGAAAGAAAAGGGTTCTTAGAATTGATAATGATGGTAAGATAGTTGAGGGAATTGTGATTCTCAATGTGTTGATGTATTGGAATCTAATTTGACGGCGAAATTTGTTGTGAAATTTGTAAGAAAGTAAAAGATATGAAAGGAAATTGGATATGAAGAACATTATTTAGATTAAAATGCAATACATTCCACATAATTAAAAAAATCCAGTATATATAAAAATAAACTAATGTTATAATTAAACAAATATTAAAGATTAAAATCTAAATATCTAAAACATCCATTACACCCAACAAAATATACTAAAATCATAAGAGCTTGTCTACAGTACTCCACATTAAAAATATTAGTTCTGATAAACGGTCCAGATTAGCTTGAAAGTGGAGTACTGTAGATATTTTTTTTATATAAAATAAATGATAAAAGGGTAAAATCGTAATTTAGTATCTAATTATTTTTCTTTCTTTTTTTTCTAATTCCCTTGTGAAGAAACTCATTTATTCTGAAAAACGGAGAAATAAAGAAAGAAAATATTTAGAATTGATTTGTTTCTTTTACTGTCTACGTAATTGATTGTTATTCTAGAAGATTGTATTTATCTATAACAAGAAATAAAATATTTTGCATGAATTTGTTTCTTCTTTTTTAAACATGACAATAATTAATATAGTATGACACAACATTATATTATATTATATCATATTATATTATACTATATTATATTATATTATATATTATTTTATATTATATTATAATATATTTTATCATATTATATTATATTATACTACATTATACTATAATACACTATACTATATTATATTATACTATATTGCACTATACTATATTATACTATATTATATCGTATTATACTATATTTCATTATACTATATTATATCATACTATGTTTTATTACATAATACTATATAATATTACATAGTACTATATTATACTATCATATTTTACTATGTTACATTATACTATATTGGACTATATTATATTACATTATACTATATTATATCATACTACACTATATTTCATTATACTATATTATATCATACTATATTATATTACATAGTACTATACTATATTATATTACATTACATTACATTATATTATATTAAATTATATTAAAATATACTATATTACAATATACATTACATTATATTATATTATACTATATTATACTACATTATACTATTTTACATTACTACATCATACTATATTATATTACATTATACTATATGTTATATCATACTATAATATAATATAATATAATATAATATAATATAATATAATATAATATAATATAATATAATATAATATAATATATTACATTACATTACATTACATTACATTATATTATATTATATTATATTATATTATATTATATTATATTATATTATATTATATTATATTATATTATATTATATTACATTACATTACATTATACAATATTAGTATATTACACTATATTATTTACATTATTCTACATTATATCATATTATACTATTTTACATTATACTATATTATACCGTACTATATTATATTATATTATATTATATTATATTATAATATTTTTTCTTACTATATTATATTTATATTATAGTATAGTATAGTATAATATAGTATACTATACTATACTATACTATACTATACTATACTATACTATACTATACTATATATTATGTTATATTATATTATATTATATTATACTATACTATATTGCCGAACGTCACCTAAGTTAAAAAAAAAGTAGTGGAGTAATTAGAAAGCTCACCGCTTAACCTTTGGTTTGCATGAGTGACATGCCAATCATAATTTTTATTATGGTGAAATGATAAATGACAACTAAGGTACACCAAAAGACATTAACATTTCAAGGAGATATATTTGTAAAAAAATATATATAGTAAAAAGAGTATATATTATGTAACAGAAGATGTGATATCGCGATGATACTGTAGTACACCCAATCATGACAGACTATGTATATATATATTTACTTTATTTTCTTGTTTACTTAATTTACTTTGTCAATTAGAATTTAAACAACCATCAATAAAAGTCTAAAAATAATTAAAAAATAAAAATCCTAAAAATTAGTATAATCTTCACACTTCCGCACGTAGTAGACCCCCATATAGATCGCAAGTAAACAACATTTTCTGCTTTTCAATATGTTATTTTTTTCTATATACTATTTTTACTGATTTAGATATATTTTTATTCTTTATGCATTATTTATTTTTAGAATTTGTATACACTCTTTTAATATACTAATCTGTTTTGTATATATTGTTTTTATTGTTTATATATATAATGTTACAAAAAATGAATTATATATACTGTTATCGTGTGTTGTGACATTTTTTTTGTAACATTATATACTAAACATTGAAAACAGTATATAAAAAATAAAATAGTATATTAAAACAATATATACAAATTTAAAAAGTAAATAATACATAAGGAATAAAAAATATATTTAATCCAATGAAAATAATATATAGAAAAAAAATAATATATTGAAAACTGGAAAAAAGGTTTGATTTAAGAAAAAAATAATTAAAAAAAGTATAATGGACCAATATATATATTGAAAATTTTCAAGAAGTATCATGGCCGTATCCCAGAAGTATCCCTATCATATCATGCCATATCCCACCGTATCCTGAGCATATCCGAAAAAATTTATTATTAAAATAATGAAATATACCACGTGGCGTATCCGATAAGCCGTATCGCAGCCGTATCCGTATCGGATACCCTCACCATCTGGAGGTCAGTCGTATTCAAAACATCAATCCGTTACAACTAACATAATACAAAATATTACAAACAAGTAACATAATTATCTCGTACATACTATAACATCAACCTAGTTCAAAATTAATTACATTCATGTTGCTCCTACATCTGTCCTGCTACTATATGGATCCATCTTTAATATTCTAACAGCACTAAACTTAAAAATAAATCAAGTAAGAAGTGAAATTACACAAGATAAATAAATTTATGCAATGATTTTGTTAGATATCAAATCGTAGATAACCATAAACCAACTTATATTGGAGATTTATTTTATGCATGACCATCATCAGATTTGATTCAACCATGACGATTGCATTGAATTTATTCTAAATTTTAGCTCAATTATCCCTTTCTCTAATTACATTACTATAATGAACAAAATAATTTTCTCCATCAAGTTAACATCAGCTATTTTTTGTGTTTGATAGTGGAAGATTTAATTTTTATTGATGCAACCTGCATTAGATATATATATACACATTTCCATGAAAATTTGAGAATAGATTGAAAACTTGATGAGAGATAGTGGTGAAATTGACACAATCAAAGAAAGGGGCAAAATAGACGTAATCATCATTTATGAAATTACTCAAAGAATTACACTTTCTCAAGCAAAGAATTAAGAAACTTGTTATTTTAAGAAATTGCTCAATCAAAAAGACAGTGCTTTTTCCCTTAAAAAAAAAAAAGACGGTGCTTTTTCCCTAAAAAAAAAAAAAGACAGTGCTTCAGTGTCTAATCAGTAATCATCAATTCTCAACATCTAGGGCTTCTCAATCTACAGAAATTGGGGGAAAATCGCTCAAATAAAATGTTAACTTGTTCTTGGGACTCAAATAGGAATTAAACCACCCAATTACCTGCTTCGCCCAAGAGACAGAAACGGCGACTAGACCAAGAGAGCACGAAGCAGCTCTGGAGTGAAGAAGAGTCACATGAGCGAGAAAGAGAACTCGTTTTCACATGAGTGGATTTTGTACACGGAAGAACGTATTATTTCTATTTTTTAGTATAATAAGATCTTTCCAAATTATAAATAAATTTTTTACTCCAACTGTATATGAAGCTTTCAAATGAAAATTCATTTTTTTTTAAGAAAAATAGATTTTTTAATAGTAGAAAAATAGAGTTTAAACATATTTATAGTGCCAGATCAAAGTGATCAAATGTATTTTTTTTATTATTTTTGTTTAGTTATCTAAATATTAATTTAAAATTTTAAAAATATAGTAACATTTTATTTATTATAAATAGAAATAATAATCTGAGGATAACCTGTGCAATTCACCTAAAATAATACAAAAAATATTTCATCTTATTTCACAAGATAAAATTTGAAGATAGCATAATTAATATAACTTAGTTAAAGATTATTTTGTTATTTAAGATAATAGTAACTTTAGTTATATTTATAAATACTATAAAGAATAAAATTTCATACAACATTCAAAATATAGTAGAATTTTTATGTATATGAGAAAATGTGCTTTAATAATTTGTTGATAATATAGGGGTTAGTATAGGGTTTAAATTTAAATTTGTTTGGAGAAAAAAAAAAAAAAGGAAATATGCAAACACGACGGCACTGTAACATGACTGTAGCACGAAGACACTGTAGATATACTGTTTTTCCACTTTATATTGTTTTCTCATTTTTAGATATTGTTGTTTATTCTTTGTATATTTTTTATTTTTTTTATTTTTATATACTGTTTTTTCTATTTTATATACAGTTTTCCCATTTTATATATTGTTTCTTTTTTAAGTATATATTATTATTAGAAAATAAATTATACATACTGTTGTGTGTATATATTGTCATGAGAAAGTAAATTATATATCATGTCAGAGTACTCTCGTGCTCTCGTGCTGTATCATATCTGTCAAAAAAAAAAAAAAAACAAAAAAAAACTCTGTTAGCTCTGTTTGCTACGTGGGCGTCTGCATTCCTTTCTGAAGCGAAAGCCACAGAGGATATGAACCCAGAGTTCTGATTCTGACACATCATAATGCTTACTTGTAAATGAATGGTACTTTATCAGAGACAGTAAAGTGACTTTTCATATTTTCCTCTCTTTTCCTTTTGTGCTTTTAATTTATGAGCTTTGATATTTTTTTGCTTTGGTTGCTTGATATTCCTTGTTCAAAACGAGAGGGTGAAGTTAGATTTTGTACATCTTCTTCACTTCAAATCTAGGCGAAGGAAAAGGGGCTCAAGCAATGGCGCGTTCTCAACTTGGTGGAAATGAAGCTCTCTCAAAAATCCCAAGTTTCTTCAAAGTTCTTTTCCCTAATCCTTCCGCTGACTTGGTCTGTCTCTATCTCTCTCTCTCTGTAGTTTGCAAATCTGTTGAGAAATGCTGGGTACATGTCAATAATTTTATTTTAATTTTGGAAAAATCTAGTGAGCCCCATTTGAGCCCCAAATTGGTAATTGGGTTTTTGGAAAAAAAATTGTGAACTTTTTTGAATTTTCTTATTTATGAAAGTGGTCCAATATATTCAAATTACCATATACTAAAATCTCATGAGTACCATGTAGAAAATAAAAAAATAAAAATAATAAAAAGGGGTTAAATGGGGGCTCAAATTGGGTCTTGCTAGTATGGCTCTTTACTTTTTAGTGTACTGATGTTGACATAAAATTCATCACAGGGCATGTTTGATTTGAGATATTTCAAGTTTGATGTATATTTCAAATACATCATCATGATTATAAATGATTTTGAAAATACATATTAGTTGTTTTAGTTGTTTGATTTGGTGTATTTTAAATAATGTAAAGAAATAATTCATTGTTTGATTTTTGATGTAAATCCGGGATTTTAATTTTGATTTAAGTTAATTGTTTCATAATTATAGATTTAAGTTTGATTTGGTGCAGTTAAATATTTTAAATATTTTTTATTTTAATGCAATACTTAATTTAATGTAATATTTTATTTTAATTTAATATTTTTTTTGTTAAATTATTTAATATTTAATTTAATTAATATTTAATTTTCTATAATTTATTTTATTTTAATTTAATGCTTTTTATGTTAAATTGTTTAATATTTAATTTAATTAATATTTAATTTTATATAATTTATTTAATTTTAATTTAATGTTTTTTATGTTAAATTATTTAATATTTAATATAATGAATATTTTACTTTATATAATTTATTTTATTTTAATTTAATGTTTTTTATGTTAAATTATTTAATATTTAATATAATGAATATTTTACTTTATATAATTTATTTATTTTAATTTAATATTTTTATGTTAAATTATTTAATATTTAATTTAATTAATATTCAATTTTATATAACATAATTTATTTTAATTTAATGTTTTTATGTTAAATTATTTAATATTTTATTTTATATATTTATTTCATTTTATTTTAATTTAATATTTTTTAATTTAAGTTATTTAATATTTAATTTAATTAATATTTAATTTTTATTTAATTTATTAATATTTAAAATTTTATTTTAATTTGTATTATTTTTTATTTTTTTAAATTTGTTTAATATTTATTTTAATTTAATTAATTAAATATTTTTATTAATTTATTTAATTTAATATTTTTTATTAATTTATTTAATAATTAATACTTAAATTGGAACCAGAGAGATACTGCATTTTGGCTTGAGCGTTATCCCGCATTTTGTGATGTATTACAAAATACTTCAAAGCTATTCCAATATACTTCATTTGATATAAATCAAACAAAGGATTTTATTCTAAATACTTCATTTCACTTTACAATCCCCTAAAATACACCAAATCAAGCATGCTCATATACAATTTGGTATCTGTTATATTATTTCTAAATACAGCCTATTTGATTGCTTCCTTAGTTAAGGCCAAAACATTTCCCAGATTTAAGTGGGCAAACATTGTCCAAAAAAAACTATGTTGGTTATTTGTGTATTAGAAGGTTATGTTTATGTATAGTCCACTTTTTTAGTACTAGAAGCTTAAAATCAGTTCATCACAGGAAGATTTACAAACATGGATTCTTCATTCTATGAACTATTTTAATTATGATAAAGCTCTTGGACTTAATTGAATATTTCAAATATGATTTCCCACTCTTCTGAAGTTTGAAAACCCATTGATAATGCAGCTTTTTAGAAATTGAAATTTTCAGCTTTTTCCAATACCAACATCCAAATAACTAACATCCAAATACAAATGTATCATTAAGTTCAATATAAGGAGTCATCAAAAAATAACACAATATTTTCTATGCACATAAAATAATTGTTTACAGTTTACACGTGTAAATAGTTATATTAAAACATTCATTTCTTTCGTCATCTAATCCTTTTTCTTTTTTTTCCAGCGGGTCCCCCCTGATTTTCACACGTATCTTCCACACAAGTTACCAAAACAAGCAACTTTATCTGTTCAAGGTGGCACTAATTGGCCTGTAGAAGTTCATCGAAATGATCAAGACATATTTTTTCGGACTGGCTGGTCAGAGTTCGCAAAGGCACATGATTTGCGTACCGGTTACTTTCTGATATTTCGGTACAAGGGAAATATGGTTTTTAATATAATCATTTTTGACACAACATGTTGCGATAAAGAGTACGCTCAGCCTCCTGTTATGCAGTCAAGCCACTCTACTGAAATTGAAGATTCATCTGAGTCTAGTGATGAAACACTCAGTGTGAAATCTTATGGTAATCTTTCTTTAATTAAGTTAAATCAAGCACTAACATGCCATATTTAGTCAGTTTCTTAATTAATTGGTTATTTGAACAATATTTGAAATCTAGGATTCATTTGAGAGTAGCGGTAAAAGAATAGTGTGAGCATATGGTGATCTTTCTCTTTAATTTTTTTGTTTGTCATTTGAATGAACCAATCATACTCCAAATTTGTACAGTTATAAGTTAGTTTCGTGCTGATATATGGCAGCCAATATGGTTTTGTTTCTTGACCAATTTAATTAAGTCCAATTTTTTTCGCATAGCTTTTTATGTAAATTCTAAGGTGAGGCTAATTGATGGATATTTGATTATATCCACAATGCACAATGAGGGTTAATTTATTTCACAATTTGCTTACTTTGAAGAATCGGGCCTAATTGGGTGTACATTGGACTCAATAGCAATTTTGAGATTCAGTATCATACAACTGTACAGTACTTAATAATTCGCCAAAAATAATGAAAACAAAAAGTACAAAAATCATTGATTTAACAGAACATTATTGAAAGTTGAGATTGCAATCCTTGAACATAATGGTGGATATCATTTGTCAGATTCTGAAACGGAAATTTCGTCTGATTCCCTTAATAAAAGAAAGAAGTTGTCAAATGGCAAAGCAGAAAGAGTTCTAGAAAAGGGAAAGAGCTCAATTTCACAAAAGACGATTCGAAAGAGAAAAACCGTAGAGATAAGCCCTGAGCAATCACTTAGTGAGAAATCATCAGGTGACCTTTACTCTTTTTTTATTTTTTTTGGACCACTTTCAAATGTAACGTGAAATCCTAAATACTGTTTCATTCAATAAGTAGTATCTTTCAAAACCATTTTCCAAACCTCTCACTTGCTTCCTTCTTCACTTGAATATAATAATGATAATTGATTATTGTCAGGTGAGATGGAAACATCAACAAATTCCATTGGGGTAAAATGGAAGGCCAATGGGAAAGCAAAATTAAAGTTCAGAAAAGAAAATAATCCTTCTTTACAACAAAAGGAACGAAAGAAAACCGTAAAGATCATTCAAGATTCTACCGACTGTAGACAATTTGAGAAGATCCTAAATCTTAGTGCACTGAAGCATAATGAACTTGTAAGCTCACTCTATTTATGGAAATTTTAATGATTTTGATAATTTAATGTTTAATTCAGAACAGGGTCGGCCCCACCATTAGACCTGCAAGGCCTGAGCCTTGGGCCTGCAAAAAAAAGAGGGGCTCTTTTTTTATTTTTTGCTATTACAACTCTACTACCTTGCTGGGCATAATGTCCAATAGTTTAAGAATTAACAAAATTTAGAATAGTATAATGTTAACAATATTTAAAAATTTACAGAACTTGTAATTCAAAGAAAACTTCTCTATTAGAACTGGCAACATCTTTGTATTTTGTCTGAATTTTTCAATTTTATTTTTGAAAATTTTGAAAAAGTTTAAATTTCAGTCTTGTTTCAAAAGCGTGGGTGCTTGAAAACTTGAGTCCGGCCCTGATTCGGAACTTGGTACGCATGAACTAACCTAGGTTGTAATATGTTATTTCTATGAAAATTAAAAAAATCAGGTTCTTTGTTAATATATACTATTTTACTATGAACCATGCACTTTTATTATGTCATATACCCTTTTTTTTTTTTCCAATACTCTTATTAAAATTAAGTTGGGTTTCATTGATGTAGAACATGCCAAAGAATTTTTTCATCAAGAATGGACTCGCTAAGAAGCAAACTTTTTTTCTCAAAAGTACAAAAGATGGAGTACCATGGAAAATGCATTTTTCTTTAAGAGAATATCAGGTGCGAGTGTATAAGGGGTGGAGCGAATTTGCAAAAGAGGAAGACTTGAAAATTGGAGACCACTTATCCTTCAAGCTTATATCTAGCGACACCTTTCTTGTCAATGTGGTATATACAAAATTCATGTTGAAAAGAATTTCACTAGATTTTTTACATAAACAACCTCAGTAAATTTTATGTAATTATGACAAATGCCATATATTAGGCTTGTTTGAATTATCCTTTTGCATACCGACTAGTGTGAGTTTATGGTTCTGAATTCCTCAATGTAATAAGTGGCAGCAATATTAAATTGAAATTGCAAGTGCAAAGTTACAAATTAAGAAAATACAATCATATAAACCAAAAAGAATATTGTTCATATTGTCGGTTTAATACTTTGTAGGTGTCTAAGACATCAGAGAGTGAATCAAGGTCTACGATCAGGCAGAAAGTAGTCGACAAACAGCAGGTCAGCATTTCTCTTTCAATAGCTTATGTTATTCATAACAAATGCATCATCATCAAACAATCAGTCAAAATAACATAACTACGTTTTTACATAAATGACCTCAAAAAAATTTATGTAATCTAATCATGAGTAGGCATGTTTAAATAATCTTTTTGCATACTATCTCATATCTTGGTTCTGATTTCCTAAATGTCAGAAATGGGACTGATATCAAATTGAAATTCCAAGTGCTAAGTTACAAATAAATAATACACAGCCATAAAACTGAAAGAATTATTATTCATATTGAACCAATTTTGTGAGTTGCGCCGTTTAATACTATCTTATTGGTTTAAATGTAGGTGTCTAAGACATCAAAGACTGAGTCAAGGTCTAAGATCAGACAAAAAAGGATAGTCGACAAAAAAGAGGTCAACATTTCTCTTTCAATAGCTTATTTTATTCATAACGAACAAATTGTTTCTTTTCTTCAATCGCACCCTGTAGAGTATAAAAGAAATCATATACAAATTTAAAATTTAATGTAGATTCCATTCAAAAAAAATAATGTGGAGGGCGAAATCTCAACAATCATGAAGGACTACAATCGGAACTACATGGTAATTACAATATGCTTTCTGAAAACATTATCATATGACCTTCTCCTATATATGACTGAATTTTGAGAAACGGATATATAATGAATTAAATCTCAGTACTAACATTATTTCTCTCTTGCACATAATACAGTATTTTGCAAAATCATTTTGCGTGAAAAACAAACTTACTTTAGGGCGTGATATGATACTGAAAGATTTAAAGGGCAAGGAGTGGCTTGCAAACTTCTCTTTTGATGGACAACAACATGGTCGGCTCAGCAGTGGAGGGTGGAAAAAATTCTGGACTGAAAATGGATTGACAGAAGGTGACAAATGCATTTTTAAGCTAATTAATGAGGTTACTATGCTTGTTCACATCATCAAATCTGAGCAAGAGTGAAATATCTTCATGAAACTCTTTTCATTTCCTTTTCCTAATTTCGTAAAAAAAACATACTTATTTTGGCTATTATCCTTTAGGAAATTATCGTGGATATTATCCTTGGTTGAAATATTGGTCATTGTGATGTAATATCAGCTTCTGAATATTTATAAAACATAATCAACAAAAGAACAATTTATAAATCATAATTAACTTTGTCGATTTGAATTGTTCTTTTGTTGATTATGATTTTCATTTTGAACAGTTCAATCTACAACAGGAACGAAACTTTATAGGATTGGGAGTGTCATGACCCTCCCAATTTTTTTGATAAAAGTAGTATATGTTATCACTTCATTAGTGTATAAAATCTTGAAATTGCAAATGGCATATAGCCTAATTGGTTAAGTACAATACTTATGAAGTGAAAGGTTATGTGTTTGAATTAAGTTTGCAACAAAATATGGAGCAATTGCTCCCTTTAAAAAAAAAATTCTTGAAATTCATGTATTTCCATGTATTTGCAAACTTTTATATAGTACTTTCAAACAACAGACGAAGAAAATGATAAAGTACAAGCTCTATATTTGACAATTATTCAGAGGACTTCCCTCAAAAGACAATTATTCAGAGGAAAGGATATCTCCAGTTTCATTCACATGGAGAAGATACAACAGCCTCTCACTCATTCCCTCCAAACCTCGATCCGCAGTCTCCTTCTCCAACCAATAAAATCCCACAACTCCCAATCCAACGGCCACAATCAAAACTCTACAACTCCCACGGATCGCACTCAAATCCAACGCCTCAAATTCCTCCCCCAATCTATATAAATCAAAACCCTCTCTCCCCCAAATCACACTCAAATTTCAAAATCAAACCAAATTTCAAATCTCAAATCTCGAATTTCAATCTTCAAATCTCTCAATCATGTCAGGGAGAGGAAAGGGAGGCAAGGGATTGGGCAAGGGCGGGGCCAAGCGGCACAGGAAGGTCCTGCGGGACAACATCCAGGGCATCACCAAGCCGGCGATCCGGCGTCTGGCGAGGCGCGGCGGCGTGAAGCGGATCAGCGGGCTGATTTACGAGGAGACGCGCGGCGTGCTGAAAATATTCCTCGAGAATGTGATTCGTGATGCGGTGACTTACACTGAGCACGCGAGGAGGAAGACTGTGACGGCCATGGATGTGGTTTATGCGCTGAAGAGGCAGGGAAGGACCTTGTATGGATTTGGGGGTTAGGGTTAGGGTTTGGTGTTTTGGGTTTGTGGGGTTTGGAAGAAAGGTTAGATTTAGTGTTAGGGTTGAGGTTTGTCTGATTTGTGAAGTTGAATCTGTGTAATTTGAATTTGAAATGAAATGAATTATGTTATTTTTGTTTCTTGTCATATTTTCTGTGTTTTCTTTGATCTATTTGCAAATATTTTTGGTGTTTTTCGTGATTATTTGCAAGGATTTCAAGTGAAATAAGTCAATTTGAGAATTTAGCTCATGTTACAGTTCAGAAGAAGAAAAAAAGAGAGAAAAGTTAACAATATAATTGCAATATTCTCTTTGAAATGTGAAATTCAGCAATATGTACACTAATAATGTGGAAATTGCAAGCTCATCAATAAAATGCTTCATATAATTAAATCAGAGCTTGCAATTGAGACTCAAATCTTGTTTAATTGGTTTTCAACGCTGATATAGTATTTTGCTCTATTGTCCTGTAGAGTATACAACAAATGGCACTGCAAAAAGGAAAACATATTAATAAGGAGGTTGTTACATCAATAAGAAAAAGTAAATAATTTCCATGTTTTGCTAGTTTACCCATTAAAACCATAAATAGTGCAAAAATTGTACCATAAATTCGGTACGGCAACAAAATTATTTGATACTGGTACAAAAAAAAAGATTATATTTAATTGAACTCACCTATGAGAAAAATGCTCAATAAAAGCATTAGTACTGGTACCAAAATAAAAGATTATATTTAATTGAACTCACCTATGAGAAAAATGCTCAATAAAAGCATTAGTACTGGTACCAAAATAAAAGATTATGTTTAATTGAACTCACCTATGAGAAAAATGCTCAATAAAAGCATTAGTACTGGTACCAAAATAAAAGATTATATTTAATTGAACTCACCTATGAGAAAAATGCTCAATAAAAGCATTAGTACTGGTACCAAAATAAAAGATTATGTTTAATTGAACTTACCTATGAGAAAAATGCTCAATAAAAGCATTAAGGTGACACGTATAGACCGGCCGAACTGCAAATTAAATTGAGAAACAGAATTAACACAATTAAAAAGAAATTGTAAAACATAATTGAGAAACATAATTAACATAATTAAAAAGAAATTGAGAAACATAATGAACAAAATTAAAAAGATTTGCATTAATAAACATGAAAACTGAAATATTATACATACCTGTGAAAAAGTTACAACTCTCGAATCGAAATAATCAGAAATAGAATTTTCTTCACTTTTCGCCTTCCAAAAATTATTCCTCAACTTAACCCTAAAAAAGCCTTCAAACTTCTTCAAAATCCCAATTGAATAAGACTTATCACGCAATTCATTCGAACCACTCTTATCAATTTGAATCGAAATACTCTCATCATTTCTCTTGCTAGAAGAACTCTCTTTCGGACTTTCTCTTTCTCTCTCCTTGCTCTTCTTCAAGGATTGAGGACTCGTAGAGAGAAATGCGACAAAATCATCTCTCTCTCCTTCTTCCAATTTTACCCACGTCAAATTTTGGTTTCTTTCTTTAGTTAGAGGATCGTTTTGGCTTAATTCCGTTTCTACCCTTTTGATTTGGGTTTCTATTGCGGATATGAATTGCATATGTCGAGTTATTGTGTTTTGTTGAGACGAATATTTCTCATGACTTGTGCTAACTGCTCTCTCAAATTGCTCCAACTGGGAAAACAAAGAGAAAAAGATCAAAAAATAGTTGTAATTTAAATTAGCTTTTTAAAACAATTCAAACAAATTAGCATTTCTAATGGTACTGGTAATGAAGTAATAGTGATAAATTTATTTGAGACTTTTCTCTAAAATCCCCTAGCTTTTCTAAATATTTTAAAAGACCCTCCTCACTATCTAGATTTTATCAAAAACTCCATATAAAGTGGACTGAAATTTTTTCACCCCAACTAGTTCTCTTTAAGTTTCCATAATTATTTTTCTTTTTGGACCAAAATACCCCTTATCAATTTTCTATCAATCATTTTATTAAATCTAAAATAATACATTATTTATTTATTGGTTTATATCGACTAAAAAGAAATTAGAAGAAATTGATGAGCGTGTTTTTACTATTTTGGCCCAAAAAAGAATGAATGGAATATATTCAAGCTACAACACACGAGATTTTTCAGAGAATCTAAAAAATGAGGGGATTCTAAAATATTCACAAAAGTTAGGGGGGGTTGAAATTTTTTCTTTCAAACTTATTTGTAAATTTCTTTTGTTTAATTAACATCAAAGCTGCTCTAGGAGATGGTTGAGAGTTCTGAAAGAATGTAAATTTTCAAAAAATATCCAATAATTACGAACCTGCCATTTTGCGGTACCTAAAGCCATGTGAAGCTCTCTGCTCAAATCTTCCAAATTTTCTGTACCAAGTCCGCTGGTACGATCGCGTTGCCAAGTTCTATACAAAGATTCCATCCTAAAATTACAACATATTAATTTTTCTGTAAATTTTTCTATAAATGTTTATAAAAAATAGTTTAATAGATAATATGAGTCCAAAATAATTTCCACTAAAACATTGATTCACAATTGTTCTAGAAAGACCAATTTGTAGAAATGAAAGATTAACTAAATTACCAGAAAAGATGGAAACAGTATCAAAAAACAAAAACCTTCCCAAAAAAGAAGCGTATTAAAATTTAAATCAAACCAACAAAATCTACCAGTAATCTAGTGAAAAAAATAAAGAAAACAAAGAAAGAGAGATAAACAGAGAAATATGCTCACAAATCAGCTGATTGTTGCACTTCTTCAGCCGCTGAAAAGAACACATCCTTCTCCCACTGATCAAAGCTATTCACAACCGCCATGAACAACCTCACAAGAAATATAAGTTCACAACCCAATTTGAAACTCAGCTGAATTCGCGTCTTAGAAGGGGAAAAACACACAAGGCGAAGCAAAAGCAAAACAGAAAGAAGGAAAGAAAGAAACTTTGTCAGGTTTAGTTCAACAGAGGAAGCAGAAAAACACACAAGGCGAAGCAAAAGCAAAACAGAAAGAAGGAAAGAAACTTTGTCAGGTTTAGTTCAACAGAGGAAGCAATAGAGAGAGAGAAGAGAAGTATGGAGAGAGAAATCCGAAATACAAGGGACACTTTGCTTTCTCTCTTTATTTTTTTCCTGTTTTTTAAGCTGAGGAAATAAAATAATGAAATGGGGGCGATAGTGAGGCGTCGGCGGTTAAAACGCGCCTGCATCACCTCATCATATAAGCTGGTGAGTGTAGAGAAAAGTAACTAATAACTAGTGTACCAATGTTGTTACCCACACATTTATATATCAGGTTGTGTTTGGACGATGGGTAAGTTCATGAGAGTATGATTTTCATGGGAGTGTTGCATCAAACTTTTCTATTCCCACATTTGATTCAATTGTGATATATAACCATTGAATATAGAATGCGATTTTTATGAAAATTTATGGGAATATTACTTTTCCAATGCTTAAGATAAATTTATCCTTAATTAATTTATACTTCACATCAATATATAATTTAGAAAACAAAATATATACTTTGTAAGAAAAAATAATTTAGAAAATTAGTATAATTATATCATTAATTATTTTTTTAATTAAGATAAGAATAAGAATTTATATATGAAAGTGATTATTATATATATAAATAAATTTAGTGAGCAACATATATTTAATTAAGAAAATATAACTTAGAAATGAATACTATTATAATGATAATTATATTTAATTTAAGGAAAATAATAATTATATTAATTAAGAAAATATATTTATATTATTTTATAAAGCTCACATTATAAGGGTATATTGGTCATTTTATAAATGAACAAATTATAAAAAGTCCACTTTCCCAAACGTATAAATTTTTCATCCAAACAACAATATTTCCATGATGGAGTAATCATATTCTCATCTATCACATTCTCGGCAATGTTATTCCCATGGTAATGTAACATTACCGTGATCCAAACGCACCATCAGGGCTGAGCTCTAAAATGTATTATGTTGATATTTGATAATTTGGCAATTCTAATTTAGTATGAAAAATATTTTAAACTATTTTATATATTATATACTAATATATCTGAGAAAAAAGTTATTACGAAGAATTTCAATAAAAATTGAAAAATGTAATTGTCAAAATATATTAAATGAAAAATATAATAGAAGAAGTTCCGCTACCATCATAATGAAATTAACAAATCAATCAGTTAACAAAAATGAATTTGTCTATCCACCTCACTCCTAACTTGCCAATATTATCGAGATATATCTTGCCAATTTTTTACTACCAAGATACTTTCATTAAAAATAATTAAAAAGTATTATATAATTCTTTTTTATAATCATAGATATAATATAGGCGAAATAGGAAAAAAATAGAACTGAATGAAACTCTGAACCTCCTTTTTTATTCGCGATCCAAGCGATGTTTCAACAATTGTGATCCTCTCTTCCATCGATCATTTTATCGAACATCACATCTGCAGTGTGTATTGACATTGCCAGTATCATATCCTCAAATGATTTCGGTTATAAAAGGCAAATCGATATTGATGAATAGGTGGTCCGGCATTTCCGTCTCATTATTAGTGTCTTGTATTGACATTGTTGTATTTGATATTGAGAATATAGTTATTTTATATATTCAAAATAATGAGCGGTCAGCTACTTTGTACTAATAGTTTCAATGTTTTTTTATTATTGAACCTATTTATAAGTAAGTCTCAAAATATGCCTCTTTTTCTTTTTTTTGGAAGAAAAAAAATATAACTATTCTTCAATAAGAATATTAAATAGATGTTGACCTATAAGCAAGGAAGATATGAATTATATCTTTATTTTTTTTTATTAATTGTAGATCACACATGAGTTCAGTTATTTTAATGACATTCTCTGACTAAGAAACTTACATGTGTTTTTGTCTTCGAAAACAAATTTCGTCACACACCATAATGTTTGCTTCTGTTAGTATCCTACACGATCTTCATTAAATTTAAATATAAATACATATTTTATGTTAATAAGTATTAATTAAAATATTAGAAAATAGCCAACTGTATATAATTAAAATTTAAATATTAGAAAATAGCATATTATACAGAAATATGATGGGCATATTTTTGGTGCATATCCAAGTGTATATAGTGAATATAAATCGGAATTTCGGCAGTGGGTAGCCAACTGTTGTATGTGGGAGCCACATGCAACAGCACCAGACCAGCTAAATGATCAAAATACTCAGTACTCTTCAGTTTACTTGAAACTGGAGCGAATCAAGCATATAATCATTGTGCAAATTGTCAATACTTTGATTTTCAATTGAGATGACTAAAACGGAGAATGGAAAGGTATGAGATGAGATGACAAAATTGCCTCTGTTTGCATGGTTAGCTGAAAGGGAAAGAACACCCATGCGCTTGTCTTGTTGTTATTTTAATAATATTTGAATATTAAACCATTATTTTATCTGTCAGTTTTTTAATTTTAAATAATTGCTTGGAATATTATGTTATTGAAATCAAAGAAGGCTCAAAAGAAAAAATAGTCAAGAAGCTGGTAATGGAATCTAAGCAAGCACATTAATTTGTCAATTGGAGATTTGAAATAATAATATCCTCTCATAGTGGCAGCTGCATCAGATCTTACTAAAAAGATTCTTTTCATGTCATACCATTTAGTTAATATAGCAAAATCAATAATGGGTGTCATCACTGGATGGAATCTAAAAAAAACAATATGCCATAAAAAAATATGTTTTTAATCTTGGACCATGCGAAGTGGGAAAAGAGACCCTTATTCTGAGTTTGACAAGGACCAAAGATAAATAAATAAATAAATAATGAAAAAATTCTTACAAAAATAATAATGATATTATACAAAAATAATAAAGTAGCTCAAAAGTTGCTTTTAATCAACAAAAAAAGCAAGACATTGCTTTACCTAAAAAAACACTTCAATTTCTCATCAAATTAAAAATAAAAAATATCATAAAATTTCCATCTAGGGTTTCAGCTCCTCAAGAACAGAATCACAAGAGGCCACAACTGAAGAAATAATCCTTTTTTGTAATTCCTTGAATTCCAAAGCCATCTTTAAATCCCAACCAGCATTCTCCCTAAAAAAACCAAAAAAATAATAATAAATAAAAATAATAAATAACTCAAAAGCAATTCTATTAATTTAATATAATATGTACTATATTATATCAAAATTAATATTTTTCAAAGTTCAATAAATTACTTGTCCGTTTCATCCGATTCCACCAATTCATCCAGCATAGGATTGAAAACAGATAACAACATCTCAAACACTTCTCTATCAACATCGATATTGGATTGCGTGGAATTGCAATTGAAAAGATTGCGGAGATGGGAGATCAATTTCGGAGGAAGCCCGTTACTGGATTTGGAGAGCCAAGTTCCTCTCACCATATGCGATATGCTCTTCTCTTCTTGCGCATCGAAATCTGTGCATGATGAAATAGTTTTTATTTTATAAATTAATTGTAAAAATGTTTAGGAACTAGTTAATAAATATCTAAATGTTGAGGGGGTGATTAACGAAAAGCCAATTCTTCTATCCTATTACTCTCAATAATATTTTGATTGCAAATTTCCAAGAAAAAACCTGCGTTATCTAAAATTGCAAAAGATGCCCTTCTATTCTTCAAAAATTCAAAAAAATAATCCCTATCGTAAAATACTGTGTAACAATGTCAGTGTAACATATCTTATACTTTGGACACATGATCATATATCTAAAATCTATGCTAATATTTAGAGATAGCAAAATCTGTCCTAACCCGAATGATTCGTACTCCGAATTAAAATAACTTGATTTTCAACCTTATTAGAAAAAATGTGTCGATATTTTAGGGTTTCGTAACTTCTTCTATTATAACTGAACAGAAAATACTGACCTAAATGTTCTAAAATGTGCAGCTTGACTTGAATGATATGTGACCAAAACCTACACGTGAACTAAAACTCAATTGACCCGAAACCCAAAATAACCGAAACCCAAACGACCCTAAAAACCCTAAACCCAAACGACCTGAATGACCCTATAGATGCCATCTCTACTAATATTGTTGAAATTGGTATGTTTTCTTCACCGAAAATAGGTTGTTAATACATCTATATAATTAAAATATCAATTTATATGGATAATATATAGAATAAGTATAAATTTTACATGGTTAATACTTCAATTCAAATGAGTTGATCTAATAATATTATTATCAAAATATATGAAATTTCTCTATGTGCCAATGCGAGCTAGTTGAAAAGAAATAAGCACAATTAATATGTTTAAATTTTGAAGAACGGAGGAACTTTTTTGCAAGTTCCAAACATGCAGGGCCTTTTTATTTTTGTAATTTTTCCTATGTTTACTTATTTTAACATGAGACGTGTATAACAAAAATAAGAGATAATTTGAGGGATACCGAATTAGGAAAGTTAATTAATTACCTAGAGGGATGAAATCGTAAATATTGTCTCCTTTAGGGATGAATCCGTAAAAAGTGAAGAAATGAGAGGAAGGAAAGCTTCCGTAGCTCAAAAAACATTGTTCGCCTTTTTTACAGGGTCTTGATAAAGGGAATTTTAAGCATTTTGTTATTGAATCCACTTTTCCGTAATGAAGAATATGAGGACTCAACTGCAAATAAGACAATTGGGAATTTCGAATTTAAAATTATCAAAAACAAGGGAGAATTTCATATTTAAATTTTTACCCTTCCAAAACTGCAAAATATCATATTTACCCCTCTAAAAATGTAAATATCAAATTTACCTTTCTAGAATCTAAAATATATCATACTTAGTATCAGCCTCTTTGAAAATGTAAATAGCAAATTTATCCTTCAAAAATCCAAAATATATCATATTTACCCGATATACTTTAGAATTTGGAAAAAAAAATTGATATTTGTACTTTTAGAGGCTAAATATGATATATTTTGGATCTTATAAGGGTAAATTTGATATTGCAATTTTCGAGGGCTAAATAAGATATTTTGAAGTTTCAGAAGGGTTAACATGAAATTAGACTAGGGCTAAAATGTAATTTTACTTCATATTAGATCATTCTGTCAAAAGTACACCAATTGGTTGACAAAATTATCGCGTAAAAATCTCAAATTAGACAAAATAATGTACAAAATTGATAATTTACTTTGTGCGTACCGAGTGATTTAAGAGGCCTGCAATTGGTACAAGACAGGTTTTTAATTTTCCATCTGAAAATATGACTTTCATGCTGTTTGAATACCAAAGCTCACAAGCCCATAAATATTTATTATAAGTGAAAATTTCCTTTTGGAATATATTTGGATAATTTGTAGAGAGACTTGGAAATAATGTGTCGTATTGTTGCCTCAAATGCTGCAAAAAAAGGAAAAAATAAAATAAAATAAGGATAAAAAAAGTTAGAGATTTTATAATTGTTCAAGCAAATTTAATTTATAACCCTATAAAATGTAAAAATAAAATAAGAACAAATAAAATTTAATTCATCAAAATATAAATAAATTTATTTTATTTTAGTCACCTCTTTAGCTTGCATTAGTTCTTCAAAAAGAAGGGTTCCTTGTAATGCTGAAAGTGCTTCGATTCCAAAGCTCAAACCTGAAAAAAAAAAAAATTTTAAACTACAAATAATCACAAAAAAATGAAGATTTTTTTGATCGTTTGGAGATTTTACCTGTTTGAAAATTTTCAGGCAGGGTTTGAAAGTAAAGTTTGAATTTTGAATCCGAATTAAATCTCTCTCTCATGCTCCAAAGCAAAATCATTGTTTCAGAAGTAATTTCTTCCAAGTCTTTCAATACATTATACTGCCAAAAATCAAAGGGAATTTTTCATTTATATAAATATATTTTCTTTTAAGTGCTTAGAAAATTCAGGTTAAAAAAAAACTCTATATACACCATTTGATGTTTCAATCATGGTATATATGAACTTTTATCTAAAACCTGATCGTTTTAAGTATTTGAATGAAAATCTGTGTACAAATGGACAAGTCCCAAAATCAAATTAAATCATATCAATTAATATTTCATTATAATTTATTATTGTTAAAAATGAGAAAATATTACCATATCTGATTTGAAAACTAGATCTTCAGAAATAATAAGTGATTCTGGAATTTCAATTGCATTCTCTCCAATTGATAAATCTTCTGAAGCAATTAAGCCTCTTCCAGCTCCTTCAAAATCTAAATTAAATTAAATCATTAATTTAATTACATTAATAACTTATCTTATGTGAAGTAATTATCAATTGCATTTTAAAATTATCCCAAATTATGCCCAATTTAGCCGACTCAGTTTAATCTAAATTTGTCTGATTTTAACTCTCAATTGTGTAAATATGCTTCAATTATAAACTCAATTTTATCTAATTTAAATTAAATTCAGAAATTGTGAAGTACTTACAAGCAATATTCAACTTTGATTGAACTCCATTAATTTCACCCCATTTCAACAAAGAACCCTCAATTTCATTTTTTTCATCGATTATCAATTCATTTAGATCTTGGTTTCCCAAAGAATCAAAATTTGCAAGAATTCCTTTTTTAATCTCTTTCAGAATCTTCAATTTATCATTACTGGCTGTAGATTCTACTGAATTTATCATTCTAAGCAACAAATTAAGAGATTCAATTTCATTCCTCGAGCTGAATGGGCCCAAATCTTCATCTCCCGCAAAATAAATCTCAATCTGAAATTAATAATATCAATAATTATTGTTAGGTAAATATGATATAACATTTGTATTAATAGTTAATAATATTATTATTAATTATTATGAATTAATGTACCTCATCCATGTAATGTATTCTGGCCGTTTGCAACATCTGATCAATCAATTCGTTAATTTCATTACATGAAATAATCGTTGAGAGTTCAAACTTGTAATTTAGGCCTCTAGCGTCAGATAATTTCTATTTCACATTGAAGATAAAAATCATTAAAAAAAGTTCAAACAAAAACATAGGTATAATTATATCAATCGGAAAAGAATTCCATTGAATGAAATGATTGTTGGAAGTTCAAACTTGTAATTTAAGTCTCTGGAGTCAATTTCTATTTCAGATTGAAGATACAAATCAGTAAAATAATTGAAACAAAAACATTGGTGTAATTGTATCAATCAGAAAATAATCACTCACTCAGTCATGCTCACACAGTGCGAGCTATAATGTAAAAATTACCATTTTGTCGATATAAAAAAGATCGTTTTGTGAGAGAGGCGGTATAGAAAGAGTGAGCTGCTCGTGCGCCATGGCTGATAAAATTCAATTTCAGACAGGGTTTAGTTAGGGCTTTACAGATGAAAAAGAAGATTAAAAATTGATTTTATCACTCGAGCTGTTGAAGGCAAGAAAAAACGTTGATAAAATGAAAAATGGGTTTTAATAAGTTTTGGGTTTTTACTGATTTTATTGAATTTGTTTTGGGTTTGTTACCATATTTATTGATTCTGGGCCAAGAAGTTGATATGTTTTGAACATAATATTATGGCTCAAGATTTAAGTTTGGCAAAATTTACATAAGCCCATGTTCTGTTAAATAACAATCAATCAAGTCACAAATTCGAGATAGTGCATTTTGAAATTGAACAAGTGTTCGAAAAAATAGCTTATTTCTATGAATGATTATGTATTATTTTTCTTGGGGCCGGATCCCTTGACATCTTATTTTTACTCCCAATTATGACTCCATTTCTGAACCCTTGAATCAAACTAGATGAGTGGCCAGGATCAATTAAAAAACGCCCCTGCCCCAACAACCAATCTGCCCGATTCGCTCTCTCTCCCCTTTCTTCTTGTAGAAGTAGGACTCACATTTCTTCTCGCATGATTGTAAGGCTTTCGAGCTCCTCTCTCTCTCTCTCTCCTTTCTTCTTGGAGAAGTAGGACTCACATTTCTTCTCGCATGATTGTAAGGCTTTCGAGCTCCTCTCCTCTCACGGTCGAAGACAGCTGGTACGAGCAGGGGCTTTCTCACGCACGCCACGAGCAATGGCGGCTTCTCGAGCTCTTCTCTCTCTCTCTCTCTCTCTCTCTCTCTCTCTCGCTGCGACGCTGCTCTTACACGAGCCACGAGAAAGGATTGACGCGGACCTGACATGAGCCTCGTCCTCGCTCGGACGCTGACGCTGATCTGAATCGAGCAACACTTTGTATGCCATTCTTTCGACTGATGAAGAACTTGAATTGGAGAAGTAAGCAATTCATGTCTATTATTTTTATTTACAGTTAGGTTTTTTTGTGTAATTATTGTTTAATTGACACTAATTAATATAATTGATCCTAATTGAGCCCAATTTTGATTAGTTGATGCTAAAGTAGCCTTAATTGGTTTCAATTGTGGCTAATTTGAACAATTGGGACTTATTTGGGGATAAATTGGTGATCAAGGAATAATTAAGATTAAATAAATGCTAAATAATGGCTTTTATTCTTTTTTTGAAATTCATATTATATTTGTACTTGTACTGAATAGAGGATTTCAATTTGAATTGTTTTCACTACTTGTAATCTTTTGTTATTTAGTTTTAATTTCACCTTTAAATTTATGATTATTTGCAGGTCACAGTCACACCGATAATGGTTTGAGATGTATAATTTTTGGTGTTCATAGTTAATTGGATTGGACTTAAATGGGTCTTTTGGGGCTGAATTAAGTTGACTGGAACTTGTATATGTGCTGGTACTAAACTGAAGAGCAGTATGGATCAGATAACTTAGATAGGTAAAACGGATCAGGGCTGAGTCAATGATACCACACAAGAAAATGTGGATGTCGTAAGGGTTAGGTTTTGGATTAAACTAGATGATTGAGGGTTAGGTTTTAGTGTATAAGGTTTATTTTTTCACTTTTTTGTTGTATGATTGGCTGAGATCAGAAGTGTAAGAATTGTAATTTGAATTTGAAATAATTGTTGTGAGTTCTATTATGTTGAAATGAATTGACTTGTATATGATACAAAATGTGGCTCAGAAGATATAAGGTGCTTTAATTAGTATATAAATTTAGTTTTACACTATGGAATCGTGTGATTGTTACTAAACTGAAAGCTTTTTGTCCCCAATCGTCCAATTATTTGTTCACGTATCAATATTCTAAGTTCTATCAAAATGATGAAACAGCTCAAATTACACATATCAAAGTTGCAAATCCATGCCTTTAAACTTTCAATTAGTTATTCTAATTACATTTTATTTCACTCTAACCTCAAAATCTTAACCCCAACACTGCAAATCTAAATAACATCTTAACAACAATGAAACCCATAAAGTTCTAATCCTAATAACTCCGATTTCATCATGTACAACTGCTACATTATACATGGCGGCATAGAGCTAAATAACTTATGATGCAGCCTAGTTTGGCCTTCATTTCCCTTAATTGAGTCCAAAACGCAGCATGCACCAACCTTGGTCAAATCCTATTAGAAAAAAATAAAATAACAGACAAAATTATGAGGAAATTGTCTCGAGTTCAAGAATCACTCAATTAACTAAAAATGGCAGCTGTGTGTATATTTGTATCAAATGGATTTTGTTGAAGACAATTCTTTATCTGCTCATCACTGGAAACATGCTATGTACAAAATTGATCTATTTTTATCATTACATAAAGAAAGTCGCATTTTTAATGTGCAAATGAAATATTGGCATAACCAAAGTAATAATTGTTATGCCATCCTCAATTCAGCCCAAATTAGCTAAATTGATCCTCAATTCAGCTCTAATCAGTCAAATTAAACCTAAATTCAGCCCTTATGAGCCAAATACATCATAATTAAGCCATACTTTAACCCAACCCAGACCCAATAACCATAAATCAATTCCCTAAGAGAAAGATACCATTCGAGAGAGAAGAGAGCGACATAAAGAGAGAATGAATGCTATTTTAATTGTGAGAGGGAGAATGACTGTTCCTTGGACTTTTGACAGCCACTGTCCTTTGACTGTGCGAGGGAGGGCATCTGATTGCGAAAGTGACTATTTCTTGGATAGTGAGAGAGAAAATGCTGTTCTTTGACTGTGATTAGGGCAGAGCGGCAGCGTTCTGAGTGAGGGAGAAAGCTCAAGTGAGCATGGAACAGAGAAGAGGGACTGGAGGGGGCCTCTTTCGAACAGAAGACATGAAGAAGAAGGGCCCGGGCATGTTGAAAATTTTGGGCAAGGGTACAGACACGGGCAGCGTCATTAAGCGTGTTTTATAACAATTGATCTCAGCCCCTCATCATATTGGATCTAACGGTCTAGAAACGGAGTCATGGATGAGAGTCAAAATAAGGTGTTGAGAGATCCGGCCCCATTTTTCTTACAATATTTTATACTTCAAAAATTTCATACAATATTTAATACTTCATTTATGAATCTCCCAACATTTCTTTTTCTTTTCCTTTCCCTTTTTTCTTTTTTCTTTTTTCTATTCTTTTTTTTTCTTTTTTGTGTATTGTGGCGTGTCTGTCTCTGTATATGTACACGATGTTAATGTAGAGTGATAAAATTATTTCAAACCAACTAAAACGAATTAGTGTGGAATAAAAATTTACAAATTAATTTTGTAAAAAAATTACAAATTATATTTTTTTTTATAATTACAAATTAAACCAACTATGCTTATAGAAATTACAAAACTCAAAACAATAATCTAGAATATATAGAATTACAAAGATCTCTATCCAATGATTTCGATTTGGCGATGGACAACCAGACTTGGCCTCTTTTTCATGCAAGATATGTCGGTCGGGTACCTAATATTCACAGAACTTGGTTTTACAGGAACCTGGCAGTCATTTGCAGATTGAACATTCAAAAGACTAGATTTTCTTTCCGTCTTGAGAAATGAGTTAGGCGAAATTGGAGGCCAAATCGGAGTGATTGGGCTTCTTGCATATGTAACATCAAGCGAAATTTGGCGGTTCATTTTGGAGATAAAAGCCTCTGCCTTTTTATTGATATCTTCCTCGTGCGACAATTGATAATTTGGAGTCGAATCAACTGGGAAAGGGGTTGTTGAGGCAGATGCCCATGGTGTTCCTCTCTGTACCTCCTCATTTTCATAACGATAAGTTTTCTTGGAAATATTGTATTCCCGATCATCTGCAAAGTCGTCAGAAATGCAAATCGAGCGACTGCGTTGGGGAATAAATTGGAGAGATCTGCGAGGCGTCGGTGAGGATAACAGGCGAGCGAGTTTCATGGAATTTAGAGACAACAAAACCTTTGTAACTTTGAATAACCTCCATATCTTATTGAAGATTGACATTTGGATCAAAAAGAGGAATTGGGTTTTTGCGAGAGATGAGTTCGAATAAGTTTGCTTTAGATATATAGATGATCAATTATGGTTGGTCAAGACTCAAGATATCTCCACATCTACATAATTAATCCATATCACAATAAAAGTCAGCACGTCTATATTTTAGAAAATTCTATTACAAACCGAAAAGAAAGGACATGGATAAGATGAGTTGATAAAGACATTATAGTGTAGAAATGAGACAATTGAACTCATTTCATCGTCGGCATTTAGTTAGGTCTCTTCATTTGTGTGGTGTGTCGCTTTAGTGATAGCTCATCTAAATGAGATCAGAGTTATAGTCTAATTGATTAAAATATTTGTATGTATAACTAAATATCATGGCCTGAGTTCAATTTTCGTCAAACACAATTTAGCACATATTTAGCAAAGTCTCTCAACCCAAAAAGTTAAACTTAAAAAAAAAAAAAAAACTCACATTGACTTTTCTTTTTTAAAATGGTCATAAAAAAAAATTAATTCAGAAACTAGTCCAGTTTTCAGATTATTTGCAAAACTAGTTGTTTCGCCACCAGTGAATGGGCGATGCAGTCATTTTTCCATTTTATGCATGCCTTCAGCTATTAGCGTTAAAATAGCTGCTAATTAAGACTAAAATTGAAAAAAACAAAACTGTTTTGCCCACTCACTGGACGAACCTGGTAATTTTTTATTTATTTTTGCTCTAAACTGAAAAATTTCGCCCAGTGAGAGGTGAAACATCTTTTTTTTTTTAATAATTTTTGACTTAATTAACAGCTGTTTTAGCATTAACAGCTGAACATATCAAAAAAATGAAAAAAAAATGATTGTTTCGCCTGATAAAAGATCAAAATGACTACTTTTACAAATAATTTAAAAATTGGTCTATTTGCTTAAATATTTTTTGTTTTTTGTCCATTACAAAAAAAGTCACTCACATCACATCACATCACATCACATCTACATGAAATGAAATAAATCAAATACTTTTCGCAAAGTAATTGATCTATTGGGGGGCTTTGCAATACAAAGAACTAAAAATTAAAATTTAGCACAAGATTATAGGCCAAGTTGTACAGTAATTAAGTTTGAGAAGATTTTACATAGCCCACTTATTGTGTTAAATAACAATCAATATCTACACATTACATCATTATAAATTTTTTTGATGTTCTGCATCATTATAATTAAAATAAATCCCCAAATTTGAGATAATAAGTCTTGAATTTCACAAGTGTTAGGAAAATAGAACTTATTTCTATGACTGATTATATGTTAAAAGTTTTCTACAGTAACAATATAGGTAGTTCCCTAGGAATTAGGATCTTCGAAAATTTCATTTATTTTCCTCATCCTTTTTTGGTTTTTGTTTCTTTCTTTTTAACTTTTATGGCCTCTCTGTATATGTGTTTGATGTTGATTTTTGTATGTAGAGTTATAAAGTTGCTTCAAACACAAGCCAAACTAATATGTGTGGAATCAAAAATTACAAATTTAACCAATTACGACATAAATTACAAAATTAAAAAAAATTATAAATCATCTGGCTCTCGATTTTTAAACAAGTAGATTACTTACCTCCAAAAATGTGAACAAATTGTATTTCCAAATTATCTAGCTAGTGATTATCATGCGGCGATGGACAACCAAACTTGGTCTCTTATTAATGCGAGATGAGTTGGCCGGATGCTTAATATTCAACGAACTCAGTTTTACGAGGACCGGGCTAATAGCTGGAGATTGAACACTTGAAGAACTTTCTTCCTTTTTCATCTGATTGAAATACGAGTCAGGCGAAATTGGTGCCCCAAAAGGTAGAGGAGGACTAGGACTCCTTGTATATGCAACATCGAGCGAAATTTGACGCTTCATTTTGGAAATAAAATCATCTGCCTTCTTATTGATATCTTCCTCGCTTGAAAACTGCTCACTAATCGGTGAACTGATTGAGGAAGGCGTTGTTGAGGCAGAGATCGATGGAGTCACCTTCTGTACCTCATCGTCTTGAAACTGATTATTTTTTTCAGAAAAAATATGTTCATGATAGTCTTCAAAATCATAAATACAGTCTGAGAGACTACGACTGTGAGCAAATTCAAGACGCCGAGGGCTCGGGGAGGATAAAAGAGAAGTTATGCGAGTGAATTTCCCTGAATTTAGAGACATCAAAACCTTTGCAACCTTGAATAATCTCCATATCTTTTTAAAGATTGACATGGGGATGAGAAATTAGGTTTAGGGGATAAATGAATTGATATAAGTTTTGTTTAGGTAGGTGATGATGGATGATTTGGTCAATGCATCTCAACAATAAGTTATGTACAAGAATATAGTCGGTGTACAAGAATAAAGTCGGTGTTGTATATTGAATATGAAGGTGAATGGAAATTTCAGATCAAGAATTTTCCCAGTAATTATCTTCTATTACAAAGCCGTGAAACTGTGAACATCTTTGTACTTTATAAATGACGTGGTAGAAAAGAACACTAGTGAGACAGAGACTATGAATGAGTTTGCTTGAACCATTAACATATTGCCATATGGATTAAAGGTGGAGTTGTAAAATGAGATAGTGGAACTCATTTACAAGAACAATTCCACTTTTGACCTCTCAGACGTACTAATAATATTCAATCATATACTAGAACTTTCAATTTTATTAATTAAAACTCGCTCTTCGATTCCACTTATTGAAGCTTGCTTGATCTGATCGAAGACATCTGAGTGTATCAACTCCAAAGGTTCCTTAGCTTTGTACTTGGATTGCTGGAAAGGAAGCTGATGAGCTTTATCGAATTGACAACCGGCACATACTGTGTCGGTCCGCACCTCCACTCCAGGAAGGCCTTTGACCATCGACCTCTCGACCATCAATTTAAGCTTGTACTCATGTGCCCCAGTCGTGCATGTCAGATATCCGCCGTATCATTCCTCCGAGTTTTGTCTACGTAAGACGATTGTGCTGACATTACGTAGATTTACTCCATTTTGCGGCCCTCCATTATTTGTGGGTCCAAATCTTTGAGATTGCAGTACACCTTCACCTCCTGTTGGCCGAAGACTACGTAATTCCCTTGCGCTGTCAGTTGCGATACTGGCAACATATTCTTCTTCATGCCTGGAACATGGTAGTCTCCTTGCAACTGGAATTCCTTCGGACCGATGTGGGGAGAGATTACCATTCTACAGACGTAGCTAATTGGCAGCTTGGAGTTGTTAGCTGTCACAATCACTTGGTTTCCTTTATACTCCTGTAAGTGCTCTAGCTTCTTGATATCGCTGGTCATATGATTTGAGCAACCGGAGTCAACGATCCAGTCACTCTCGTAATCGATTCTCCCCGGTTTGATTACTGCCGTCAGTGCCTTTCTTCTCCTCCTTCTCTTCAATCATGGTGACAACATTTACGAATGCGGCATCAATATCCCATTCTCTTCACTACCGTCAATCTCCTGACTCTTGTCACCTTGGTGGTCTCTTAAGGTTGCTGCATTCCCCTAGCCTTCTTCTTAGACCAACAGTCTCGTGCATAGTGTCCCCTCTTGCCACAGTTGTAGCACTCATCATCTCGAGTTTTACCGTCTCTTTGCCTACGAGCTCCCCCTGAAGCGTTAGTCTCCTCCTTCGGCCTCCTCTGTTGGCCAGGCCTGTTTTCGGATTTCGATCTTGGCCTTTGTTCAGGTCGACCCTTCCTCCGGCTGCAGAATAGCACCTCGTCGTCTTGTCTCGTTAAGGCTTCGACCCTCCTGATCAGAGCCTCCTCTCTAGCTCCAATAGCGTTGATGGAGTCGACCAATCCTAGACTGTTGCCATAAACCCGCTATACTCGGGTTTCAAGCTGTTGACTATTATCCTCCTCATCAGCCTTTGCTGTTGCAGTAGTAAGCCATCACATGCAGAACCCGAAAAAGCCACACTTGGAGGCAGTTAGGCGGATACTTCGATACGTGAAGGGACTACAGTATCATGTACCGTAGAGGCAAAGGATGCGAATTAGTCGGTTACTGTGTATATGGTGACCTTCATTGATGACTTCTCGAGATATGTATGGTTGTTCTTCATGGAAGAGAATTCGGAGGCATAATCCTGTGTCATTTTCATCACAAAATGGAATATTCAGTATTTAAATACACATAACAAATTGTATTCAATGACCACATCATCACTTAATTGATAGAAGAACTTGATTGGAAAAAATGGAAGTTTGAGTCCAATTGAACAAATTGGAAGTTTAAGGATACTGAAAATTGGAACATAATTCAGGGGCCAAAAGTTAAATTTTCCATTCTACATATGCATTATACTTATTCAACTCTGTAATGTCACTTGAAAGCAAAAAAAAAAAAAAAAAAAAAAAAAACTCTGTAATGTCACTTATTGTCAAAAAAAAATAAATAAATCTGTAATGTCACTTTAGTGATGAGCACATCTAACCGACAACCTCATGTCAAAAAAAAAAAAACCCAGTTAATGGAATATTTTATTAACAAAGTAATTATATTTTTTATGTTCGTATTTGCTATAAGAATGTTATTTTGTTCAGTTTCAAAGCTTAAGAAAACAATTTGGGTTTGAAATATCAGTGTTTTGAATTTATATATTTTGCTCAAACAAATATTTACATCAATATTGTTGACCAAAATACCTTCTTGCTCTGCATTATATACAAAAAATACTACTTTCACAAGAGTAAAAGAAATAAAATTAGTTTAAAAAATAACTCTGAAAATTATTTGAAAGAAAATTCTAGAAAAACATGAACAAGTAAAAATAAAAAATCTAATTTATCTTTATTTATGTGATAGGCTGATAGCTAATGTGGCCCATTACGCATAGCAAATATACTATTTGAGCCCAAGGTTCAATAATACGTGACAGATTTGGCACAACAAAAATGGATTAATCAACTTTGCATAAGATACTGTTTATATAGCACTTTCTTGCTAATAAGAGGCTGCCAGTATTTATTGAAGTGCTTTCTTTTTCTGAAATTCACAAGTCAAATGGATGAGGCCAAGGAAATAGGCCAGTGAGGTTAGTACAGGGATTGGGATGGGAAGCTTCAATTTGCTTGTGGATTTTTAATTCATATTTTGACTTAGGGGGAGCTTGAACATGCCATCAGATGCAAGTTCGAAAATTTAATTATGCACCTCACGGTCTTAAACCGTTCTACTTGCTAATTGGAAGGGGAAACAATATTTTTTCTTGCTAGTTTCATATTTGGTGAGCATCATCTATCTTATCCTCCCAACTAAATTATGTTCTTTTGTTAAATGCTTGCTACTATTTGGAAAATTTTACAGATATGCCCTGATAAAATTGAATAATAACCATATTAACTCGAAAAGAGAAAATATTTCTTTTTTCCTTTTATTTGTGGGTAAGTAAGTGCTCTAATAATGCTCAACTATGAACTGAAAAAAGAGAAATATTTTCACAGCCTGCTAAATCTCGCCTGAGGGGATTTCTTTGTGAATTAGTTTTTACGGCTGAGCTATTGAATAAGAGGAGATTTCTTTGTGTATTTCTGATGATTATGTGCTATGCATTTCGTATCTTTCTATAAGCAAATGCCATCATATTAAGCTTAACTATCACCTTAATTATACCGTAAAAGTTACAAATCTAGTACTAATTGCTTGCTAAAACTTATGCTCAAGCTACGACCTAATTATACATTCTAACTTCGTCCCTGATTGCCATAATCTCCATAATTACTTTCTTTGATTGAATAAAAGATAAATGATTATTATTTCTTACATTTATTTTGTTTTTCAATGTTTGTTATATCTTTTTTGACATTATACATTTCTAGTAACAATGCACATTGTTAGTTGTCCAATTATATATTTTTTATATGTTAATCCTACATGTTTAATATCAATATGTTTTTGTGTATGTCCACTATACCTATCTCAGCACTAGAGGTATTAGCGGCCGAGAAAATATAGATACATATCTGATCCCTTAAAATAGTATAGTATGTTTAATATCAATACGTTGTAAAGAAATAAAAAGAAAATGATAATTTTATTTGATTACCACAGGAACCAAAAAATGGGAGTAAAAAAATTGGGCAGTCTATACTTTTTTGGATTTTTCTTAATGTAGCTATGAGGAAAAAAAAAATATTTAAGAGAATAGCGAAATAACACATTTGTCCAGCCAATGAGTGAAATTACTGTTAAATTGGTTTAGAGCAATAGCTAGCTTAATTTAGTGATAATCAGACTTGTCGTGTGGTTGTTCTTTGTTGACCGATGGATCGGTCTCTCATTCGCTACTTTTGGAGATAAACACTGATCTTTCTTTGGTAGCGGTGTGGTGAACAGGCGGTATCTCTGGTAGCGGCTAGTGTGTGATGAGCAGGCGGTGTCTTTGCGAGCAGGCTGTGCTTTTCTTTTGGTGAGTCGCTTCTTGGAGACAACATTGAAAAATCTTCAATTAGAGTGCATCTTAGTCTTCTGATACAGCATTTTCTGAGGCATCAAGTTGGCGAGACAACGGACAAACATGGGAGTCCCTTCTATTGGCTGATTTGTTTTCTTCTTTCCTTCTCTTTTGATCTTATTTAGGGAGAGGCAATAATGGCTTTTGTCATGCTGGGTTGAACTTTGTATTTTTTTTTTCTTTTATTAATTAAGTATCTTAGGTAGGCAATCGCCTTCCTAAGCTTCAAAAAGATAATCAGACTTAAAAACCCAGATCCGTAGAGTGCTAGATGAAACTGGGCAGAATTGGATTTTTTTTTTCTGCCGTAGGCATAAAAACTGGCAGACTGGACAAAACTGATTTTTACCCTTAATTAAGAGGTAGTTAGCGCTAACAGCCGAATATACTAAAAAAAATGAGAATATGCACTTAAAGTTGGTACAAGGTTAGGCGAAATTCAGTTTCACCCAGTGACTAGATGCAAGTGCTATTTCTAGAAATAAAATTGGTTTATGACTATTTTCTGAAATAAACTTTTTTCTAATGCTACTTAAAAACACTTTTTTGAGGTATATAGGGCTTGCATTTTTTTTAAATAATAATGGCTCTAACTTGGTAGGATACCGGATACACTAATATATTTTTGTGGTACACCATTATTTTTTTGGGAAATTTATAAAAAATCCCCTAACTTTTCTGAATATGACAAAAAAAAATCGTATATTTTAAGATTTACATACAACCACCTGTGATTGATATTTTCTTTTCAAAAAACCTCCTACCATCAACTTTTTCATCCAATGCTTGTTAAATTTTTGAAAATGACAATTTTACACTAAACATAAAAACGATCATATATTTTCATCTTTTTTCAAATAATTTGTTTTTCAATAAAAATTATAATTCAATATAAGTCAAGTAATTTTATATTCGAATATTTATTAAATAATTTAATATAAATTAAATAATTTTTATATTGAAAAATTTAATATAAATTTTCTTGAAAGCAAATTATTTGAAAGTGATTTTTTAAATAATTTCCTTTCAATAAAAATAATAATTTATATTGAATAAAATTTATTTGAAAATATGTATTCAATATAAATTTTATTCAACATAAATTATTATTTTATTGAAAGAAAATTAAAAAAAAACTACTTTCAAATGATTTGCTTTCAAAAAAACTATAATTTATATTAAAATTTTCAATATAAAAATTATTTAATTTCTATTGAATTATTTAATAAATAATCAAAAATAAAAATTATTTAATTTATATTGAAAACAAATTATTTGAAAAATAGATGGAAAAATATGATCATTTTGTTGTTAAGGGTACAATGGTAATTTTTAAAAATTTAACAAGCCTTGAATGGAAAAGTTGATGGTAGGAGGTTTTTTGAAAAGAAAATATCAATCATAGGGGTTATATGTAAATCTAAAAATATAGGATTTTTTTTAATATTCAGAAAAGTTAGTTAAATTTCCCTTATTTTTTTTCCATATTAAATGATAAATTGTTGACTTATTTAAGAAATTAATAAATTTTCAATCAATAAAAAAAATACTTAGATAACTGGCTCCAGAAAATATATTAATTCCAGCTTCTTTTGACATATAAAAAAAAATTGGTACAAATTTCACAATCACTAACACCACTATACAATATGGATCCGTGTTCTTAGGATAATTATGTTATTAAATATGACACTCTAGACAGATTATTGGCTGAGTACTCATCTTTCTCAACGCTTAATGGTAGGTGATACTGAACTCATCATCTGATCCAACATCTCCATCATATCAAAATAATTACAAGTTATTATATAAACTGGCGAGTCCCGTTATATTTTGTTACTGCTTATTAGTGCATAAAAGAACAGGGCAAGGATATGACTACTTGATTTAAGAACAGGAGACGATATTTATCTATTGCACTTTTGTTAATTTTTTAATAATAAGTAATCCAGTTCGTATTGAAAGGAACTCAAGAGATAATGCAGACAAAAGAGTGATACTAAATAATAATTGTTTTTTAAATAATTGTTTACTTGGAATATCAATTTTTATATCATTTTCGGGTCTGTCTTTTAAGTATCTCGTAATAGATGTATATAACACGTCTTTTGGAAAATTCGCAAATAAAATCTTTTAATTATTCAAGTTTGCATTAAAAAAAATTAATTATTGAAAATTACGAAAAGCCCTCCGAAATTGCTTAAAAAAATCTACGGTTGATTACAACCTATCATCGTCTGTTTTCCTACTCTAATCATTTGAATAAAAAAATTAGAATTTAGTTGACATTTCAAACTTCATGTAAAAGAGATGTATGAGTATATATTAAAAATGCTATTTCAAACGAGGCAACGCAGAGAGAGAAATGTTAATTTGTCTTTAGCAAATATATTTCAAATAACAGAGTATGAAAAATAATGATATTTATCTTCTAGGGTTGTCAATTTAGTCCAATATCTCATTTCAATCAAGTTAGACTTGAGGATTTATCTGTCAGGAATTTTGCTTGAGTTCGTAACGAGCGAGCTCGAGTTACACTCAACTCGATCGAGTTTGGCTCGTTGTATTAGACTGCTATTTTAGTTTCCGGCTTGTTTGAATGAGTTCAGCTTGAAAATCAATCACTGCTATTTTCTTTCTTTTTGCAATTTCAGCCTTTTCACTAACGAGTATTCACAATTGGGCAATAATGTAAGGGCTTTCATCTAAATTTCACCAAGGCTTATAGATTTTCTATTGCGGCCAATGACAAAGCTTGACTATACGTACTTGGAGGCCAAAATTTTCTTATTACTGATTAATACTATAGATTTTTTTTTGGGAGGATAAATATATAAAAATACATATATTTCAAATAAAAATTATTTACTCATTACTAATATATTAGTCCGTCAAAAAACCCGGGGGGGGGGGGGGGGACTAGGGAGGGGAGACATGAGCCCTTCTAGTTCGGTAGTTCCTATTCACTTTCACCACTAATTTCAGCATAAAGAGGATGTGGAAATAAGTAGATGCATTTGATGACGAAAGGAAAAAAAAATCCGACTTTAATCTCAAAAAATAATAAAATTTCAGAGGCTTGACTTTTGAACAAAGAAAAATTGATAGTCTTTTGTAGATAAACCACTACAAAAAGTTTTTTGTCCCTTCCCTGAAAACATGAATTCTTATAGTAGTAAAAACATGAAAGTTATACATATAAATCCATATTATTGATGTGAATGTCTAGTGAAAACATGAAAGTTTTATAATATAAATTAAATTTAAGCTGAATTTCTTTTTAAAAAATAACTTAAGATGAATGTAGCCAAGTCAAATTATTTCACGTCCCATGTTTTGGTCAGTGAAGTCAAGTTATTTCACGTTCCATGTTTTGGTCAGTCAAATTATTTCACGTTATCCAGCTCCAGCCACGGTAATAGAGTACCGCACATGAGAAGTTTCTTCCAAATTATTTAAAGAAAGAAAAATTCAGACATCCCATCTTATTTAGCTTCTATGACTTCACTATTATGGGAGCTCAATTTAGGAGCCGGTAAATACACTAGAATTCTATTTTATTAGCTTTTAATGGCTCCAATATATTTCAGTTTAAGGTTTCAACCAACCCATATTATTCTCTCGGGCTCCCATATGGATGTTGATTAAATGTCTGTTTACATACGTTAGATATGCCTTTTAATTGTATTGTTATGACTTTTTAGTTACTGATTATGGATTTTAGTTAGATTGCTATGTCTTTTTATATTGTATTTGATTTGATATATCTTTTAGTTGTATTGCTATAACTTTTTAGTTACTGGTTATATCTTTTAGTTAGATTGTTATGTATTTTTGTATGTGTTCGATTGATATGCTTTTTAGATATATTGATATGACTTTTTAACCGCAGGGATATTGGCGAGATATTTTCATCTGAAAATCTCGAGATAATTTCAATGGGAGGCACATAGAGCTATTAAACAAAATAATTAGAAGTTGAATTTCATGAGTCATTTGGAGTTCCTAATTTCGACAGGTAGATGTAGGAGTTTGGAAGCGCATATAATCAAAAGTTTCGAGTGAATCTCATATGCCTCCTAATTTAGAGACACGTGGCGTCTTTTTCTTGTATGGGAGCTTGGAAGCCACATATATACAAAGAGCTAATTAGTCGGTATGCATACTGTGGCCCTTTCTAATATCCTTGATAAATTTTGAAAATCTAATTTTATTTCTCCATTGTGATATCTCAATATTTAAAATTTGAAAACTCTGAAAAATTCCTAACTTTTCTTAACATGTTAGATTCTTTAGATTAATTGAATCCAATAGAGTCTTTAGATTAATTGACTACTTGAGTCTTAAGCCGAAGTAGAGTGGCGTCTGTTTTTTACTTTCCCATATTGAATGTGTTCGCTAATATTTAATTAATGAAAATCTAGTAGGCGATTCGCCTACTACCCCAAACATGTTAGATTCTTTCTTTAAATCCCTCCCTCTAATGTAGATTAATTTTTTTTACTCATCCATAAGGATTAAAATTAATACTTTATCTATTTTGTTTATTCTTTTACCAAAATACCATCATAACATTTTTTTTCATATTATATTTTTGGGTTCAGATATAGAGTACCAGCATTTTGGAGTGCCCAGCAGCGCCCGATTACAAAAGGTATGATGCAATTATAAAAATGTATTTTTATAAACACAAAAAGTATAGTGAAATTACAAAAATGTATATTTATATACACAAAAAGTATATCCAAGCACAAATATATATGTGTACAGCTAAAACTGTATGGTGGACGCTTCTGGGCACTCCAAAAGCTGGACACTCCGAATAATTTCTCTATATTTTTTTTCCGACAAAAAATAATACATAAATGACCAAATAATATTTTTTTATATTATGATGATATTGTTTTTATGATATAATATTTTATATAATTATTTAATTATATAAAAATATTTTATTTTTCATGCAATATTATTTTATTTTTATTATTTCCCTTTTTATTCTTTATTGTTTTATTTTTATTTAAATTCTTCGTTATTTATATTTTAAAGAAAATATTGTCATAGCCCAAGTGCAGTATTGACTCAATACCACCCAATCAGGCTCAACATCATATTTGTCCTGAAAAAATTAAGCTTGATTGGTGCTAGTAGTATAATCATTTGGCTATTTAAGTGACTATACAATCTTTCAAACATGCAAGGTTAACCTAAACCATTTTCTCTCATTTTCGTTCCGAGGTATTACAAATGTTATTTTTTCAATTATATGTTATTTTGACTAAATGAAAAAAAAACATTTTTTTTGAGGAATTTTTGTCAATTTTTTTTTTGATAAAACGTTACACTAAACTTATAGTGGTACTGGTAAAAAATGATTATTTTTTTTAAATTAAAAAAATATGGGCTTATTGTAAAAAACCTAAAATTATTAAATTGTCCTCACTAACAAATAACTTGCAATAATTTCTCTCTCACAACTATCTGTTATTTATTTACTATTCCCAATAAATAACAATTGAATGCATTCAACGAAGAAAAAGCATATTCAAATTTTAGAAATTAAAATGTCAGTTCTTACTTCTTACTACCAACAAAATGTTACTCTGAAAAGAAAAAAAAACCAAGGGCCCGTTTGGCAAGTGAAATTAGTAGAATGGAATTAAATTATACAATGGAGAAGTAAAAAATTCTGGAATTAACTAATTCTAAAGTGTGTTTGGATGAGTAAAATATTTTGGAAAACATAATTTCTTATTTGATTGTTTGTAAAAATTTGAAATTATGTTATGATTATACAATTAGTTATAATATGGATATGATAGTTATAAACAAAAAAATAGTTATGAATACAAAAATACTTTCGAATATGATAATTAGGTGAGAAATACTCATTTTGCCATGAAAATTCACCAATAAATTGCACTCATCATAGAAAATATATAACACAAAATTTCTCTCTTAAGAAAATATAATTTAGCACTAATTTAGAATATAAAATAATAAAATAAAATAAAATAATATAATATATATAATATAAAATAAAATAAAATAATATAATATAATATAAAACAAAATAAAGTAACATAAGTAATATAAAATAAAATACTATAAAATAAATAATATAATGTAATATAATATAATATAATATAATATAATATAATATAATATAATATAATATAATATAATATAATATAATATGCGGTACTTTGGCATTATAGAGTTGGGAGAGAATTAACTTTAGTCTTTAGGAAAATTTACATAGATGGGAGATTCCTTGAATTATATAGTTATATTTTTAATTTTGTATCAAACAGAGAATTCTGAGGAATTGGCATTTCAAAATCCCATTCCGGACTGAAATTCTGGTTGTCAAACAGAGAATTCCTTGAATTAATAATGTAATGCAATGACGGAAGCATCGTTGAACCGGTACACCAGCTCTGGACCCGGTTTGGGTTAGGTAAGAACCGGTCCGGTTTTCGTGCGCGCCTATAATAATTCCTGCTGATGCGTGGCTTATTACCACTGGCCAACACGTATATAGTCAAAGTCACCGTTTCTCATTCTTACCAAACATAAGCAATTCCTTGGCCAATGTTCTCTCCATTTCATTACAAAAAATGGACATGTTCAGCACCAAATTAAGTTGATAATACTGTGATAATTATTGCATATTAATGCTTTAGTTTAGAACGTACTTTGTTAGTGGCAGTTATTAAGTTTACGGCTAATAGGAAGTTTCATTTTAATTTATTAGTACTTGCATCAAGAATAAATAATGATAGATTCGGATATTAAATATTGTCAAATTATTTTTATGTGCATGTAAAAAATAAAGATAATTTATTACAAAATTTAAAGAGTTACCAAAAGTTAAATAATAGTAATTCACATTATTTAAGTTTTGAACTTTTTGATATGCAGTAAATACAAATATATTTTTTTACTAGATAAACTTGTTGATACATCATGTTCAAAAAATTAGATACACAAAATAAATATAATCCTCTTGATATTTTAAGTCAATGGGCTTTTACTATGATAGTTGATTATATCGGTTGAAATATAAGGGGTAGAAGTTTAATATAAATGTAGTAAAAATATTTCTCTCCCGTAAAAAAATTCTTATTTGAAAAAAGAAATTGAGCGCCATGGAAAAAAATTTCTCCATTAACAACAAAACGGAGAAGAAACTGAGATCAAAATTTCCAGCCAAGTCCTCACACACTACCTATATTATTCCACTTCTTCCCTCATTTCTTCCCTTCAAGGACCAACCACCATTTTCAACTCCCCAAACTCAAATTCAAATTCAAACTAGCAAAACTCAAATTCAAGCACCAAACATGGGATCCATGCAAGACGAGATTATCTTCCGCTCGAAGCTGCCCGACATTAAGATCTCGAACGAAATGCCTCTCCACACCTACTGTTTCGAGAACCTCTCTCAATTCTCAGACCGGCCTTGCCTTATCGACGGACCATCTAACAAGATCTACACGTACTCCGACGTCGACCGCCTCTCTCGCCGGCTCGCCGTCATCCTGGCCAAATTGGGTCTCACCAAAGGCAAAGTCATCATGAATCTCCTCCGAAATTCCCCCGAATTCGTCTTCACGTTCCTCGCCGCCTCACGACTCGGCGCGGTCACAACAACCGCCAACCCGTTCGTGACCCCCGGCGACATAAAAAAGCAGCTGGTGGCGTCCGGCGCCGGAATAGTGGTCACAGAGGCCTGTGCGGTGGAGAAAGTGAGGGATCTGGCAGAGGTGATTATTACCACTGATAAACAGTTCGAGGGCTGTCTGTACTTCCCGGATCTGATAGAGGGGGAGGCGGAGGCGGAGCTGGAGGAGGTGGAGATGAACGCCGACGATGTGGTGGCGCTGCCGTACAGCTCCGGCACCACCGGGTTGCCGAAGGGAGTCATGCTCACGCATCGGAGTCTCATCACCAGTGTTGCTCAGCAGGTAAAAATTTAGTTTATAACAAGTGTAAATACTAAATACTTTTATTTTGACAATAAATGGAAGTAAATACGGAAGGTGGGTTTTACCGTTTGATTTTTTTTTGTGTTTTGCCCCCTGAACTTAATGAAATTGCGAAATGATCCCTCTCTTTTTCAAGAAAACATTTCTTGGTTATAAAATTCAGTTAAGAAATTTTGGAAGAGTCCTCATTTACTTATTGTTAATTTAGGACGATTTGTTTTGATTTTGGAATCCATAAGTAAAAGTTCATATTTGTTTTTGTTAGTTTCATGATCATTCTTGTTTTTAGGTACCGTTTTTTTTATGAAAGTCAACAACCAAGTTTGCGTGCATATTCCTGTAAGTTGGAGAAATTTGAATATACTTTTGGACAAAGAAATAGTTTGATATTTAATTAGTTAATAGTTAATTAATTTTGTTTTCATGGGGACCAACGGTCTCACCAAGAGTGTGATTTCACACAAACGGATTTCTTGGGAAATTAATTGTAGTTTATCCTGCCAGCTGCTTCCGTTAAATTAGATAAAAAGACATTTTCCAATATGTTTAATTATTTTTGGATAATGATATTTTTACTTTTCAAAGAATTGTTTTTTTCTGTTATTTTGGATTTCAGTGATATGACCAAAAGTCTTCGTTCTTTTATGGGACATGGATATTTTCAGTAATTTCCAAATAATTTGGGTGCCGTTGAAAGTTTCATATTCCCTATTTCCCTGTCAAGTCAGACAGACCCTTTGCTTTCATTGTTCAATTTGCTTTTAGTTTAAATATAACAATTTAATCATACCCTGCACAGTAATGTAACAACCTATTTTATAAAAAAATATAAAAATATAACGCTAACTATCATTAATCATTGATGTACTCGTAGCAATTAATTTCACTAATTTCCTTATCTAAATTTTCTCTTTTTTTCTTTATTATTTTTGTTAATAGCTCATAAACTATTTGCTACAATATTATTTGTAAATTACGAATTCCAAGTTCAAATCTCAGTACTTTTCTTTGTTTAATTAAATACACAAAAGTTGCTGCCCTAAAGAATTCTTTCTTTTGATTCCAGGTAGACGGAGAAAACCCTAATTTATACTTCAGCGAGAAAGACGTGATCCTCTGCGTGCTCCCCATGTTCCACATCTACTCCCTGAACTCTATCCTGCTCTGCGGGCTCCGTGTCGGAGCTGCCATTCTGATAATGAAGAAGTTCGAGCTGGTCGCCATGATGGAGTTGGTGCAGAAGTATGGTGTGACTGTCGCCCCGATGGTGCCGCCCATTGTCATTGAGGTGGCAAAGAGCAAGTTGGTTGAGAAGTATGATCTGTCATCTATAAGGATCGTTATGTCTGGCGCTGCTCCGATGGGGAAGGATATTCAGGACGCCTTCAGGTCTAAAGTGCCCAATGCGTTTCTCGGCCAGGTCAGTTAAAATTCTAACCATTAAACAATATATGAAATTCTAACAAATTATGATAATATTAATTTAATATAATAATATAAATTATTCAATTATTGGAAAGTTTTTTGTATAACCATAATGCAAAAAAAAAATACAAAAATGGTATGCAACATATTAAAAATGTGCCGATGGCATGACAATGGTCTATAATACAAATATTATTACTAAAATATCTAATTGAAAAGGTTATATTTGTATTATATACTATTTTTGAACAAAAGCCCACACAAGAATTTTTTTATTAAATTTTGGACTTGTACAGGAAGACTTTTAAAATAATTCTTCTTTTATTAAACTATACAAGGAAACTCTGAAACATTTTTTTTGTTCTCAAATGATTTCTCTTACATTGTACGAAATGTTTGGAACATTTCTTGTCACGTTCTAACAAGTGATTTGGTGCTGACAATAGTACCTTTGGATCTTTAGTTTTAATGTATCCAGTTAAAATGGACGAGAAGTCTCCATTTGACAGAACAAGGGTGGTCTCTATTAGAATTATTTTTTTAGTAGATGTGGCTGTCACCTGTCAAGTACATTTTTTTCTCCGAATTGAAAAGTATATATTTGTATCAAGCCAACAATTCAAGGTTGGCATGACACAATTTGAATTATCCAAATGAGACTGATTCAAATATGGGATTTGTTCTGACCCCAAATTGATCTAAACTTATAATCGAATTGATTCCAACTCTTCGGATTCCACCTATAAAAAATTGAAAATGAATAAAAACCATTATAGAGATGGATGGGATAGCTTTGTTTTAATAAAAAAAGATAGGATAACATTGTGGATAGAAAATGGGGAGTAAATAAGGATGAAATTGACTAATTTGGCTAGTGACAGGCATAGAGAAAATAAAAAAACACATATTAGTCAACACACATGTTGCCTCGTTTAATTACGTATATCACAATATTTAGATATTTATGGTATTTCAGATATGTGTGAATTTAATCTTGAATGAAATTTCAATTTATTTCCTAGTTTAATTACGGTCTGAAGAGACCAGGTCTAAAAGAGTAAGAGATCAGATGGAATGGAGATATCCATTTCATTGCTTGATTCTTAATTTAAGCAGAATCGATTAATATTTAATCAACTTATCTTAAAAATAAAAGAATTATGGCACTCAATTGGTACTGGAGAACTGTTTTAGAAACAGATATTTAAGAACTGTTACCACATTAAACGACAGCTTTCATGCAACACAATTCCTTTTAGAAATTGACTAACACAATTCCTTTTAGAAATTGACTACTTTTGTCCATTTCTCATGTCAATTTTCTACCCAATATGTACTTCGTACCGCAATTATGAAACCCAAATCCCTCTGTACAGAAGTAGATTGTACAGTAGCTACACAGATGTAGATTGTACAGTAGCTACACAGATAAGTAAAAAATGTATTTATTTTTTAATGTACAGATAGCTACACAATTACATGCCACACTATATTAGCAGTATACTTTAGTCTTCAGTGGGGTCAAATAGAATCAGTTTAAAAGTAGCTCTCATGATGAGTTGGTTTGTTTGCTTTTGTTTTGGGGCAGTTAACCAATATCTTAACTACTAATCTACCAGCATGTCTCTTTTTTTCTAAAACAAACCTTTAATTATAGAAAATTACACTTTTTAGTCTCCAAACTTTTATCATATTTATTCCCAAGATTAGAGCCTTCAACCTTAAATATTTGACAAAAATACTACACATTATGACCGCCCAACAATATCTATGTTGTAAATCTTCTTTCTTTAATTAGTTATACTTAGTTATAAAATTTACACTGTATATCATGTCAGACTGTCATCATGTTTTCTAGATCATGCTATGTAACATTTTTTAAACATTTAATGTAATTAATATACATTATATTAATACTTATCAGTTTATGTATTTTACAGGGTTATGGGATGACTGAGGCGGGTCCAGTGCTGTCAATGTGTTTGGCTTTCGCGAAAGAGCCGTTCGAGGCAAAATCAGGCGCTTGTGGAACTGTTGTAAGAAATGCTGAGCTGAAAGTTATTGATTTGGAGACAGGCGCGTCTCTTGGGAGGAATGTGTCCGGCGAGATCTGCATCAGGGGTCAACAGATCATGAAAGGTAAAATATATTCCTTTTTTAAAAAAAATATTCAATTATTGTTAGAGCAATTAGTATTGATCATCACGCCATTTTGATAGTGATGTTTAATCGTATAATTTGTTAATACATCATGATTAGTTATTAGGCACATGCAACAGCTACTTATTAGGTTAATGATTTAATCACCCCTTTTATATAATTTGTGTGAAGGCAAATTTTGTAGTTGCTCAACTGCTCCATATGCCTTCATAGACATGATTCATGAAATGCATGCACTTGAAGCAATTTTTTTTTAATGCAAGCTTGAGTCTACTTGAAGCAATTATTTTGGAATAAGTTTAAAAGTCAAGGTTCTTCTAATTATTTGTTTAGGCTTCTGATTCTAGGCTTCTTAAAATTTATTGTTTAAATAATTTTGAGAATCAATTATTAGGCCAACTTGATAAATAATTCGGTTCCAACGTGGCGCACATGTTTTGTCAATCATGCTTGATTAGTATAGAGTTTCTAGATGAAGATATTTTATAAAAGAAAATTTCCTTACGTATATAATTTTTTGGTTCTAGAATCAACCCTGTTGCATGTGGACCTAGGCTGTCATATGAGTTGTGAATTCCAGCTCGAGCACAACTAAAAATAATTGGAAAAAAAAAATATAAAAAGCCAAATATATATTCAATAGACTTGTAACAAATGAAAAAATAAAATAAAAAGATGTGGTCTCCATTTCTGGAAATGGAGAGGACCAACATATTAAATATCAAAACAAATGTGCATTAAACTTTATCCAAACCACATTAAACTTTCCTCAAAAGAAACCTGCATTAAACTTGATAATCCAAACCCACATTAAATTCTCCTTGTATCGGGATAGATTAGTTTGACTTGTCTATTTGCATATAAATTGATGATTAGTTTGACTTGTCTTTGCATAGAAATTTCGATGGAATGTTTAATGCCTGCATTAATTTCCATTTCATTCAAATCACCACGACAACTTAAGTCTTGAACACAAAAGAAACAAATTAAGAAATTTACACAAAAAAACATGAATTCTGCAAACATAAAAAAACATATTTATAAATATATCAATAAACTTATATGAAAGCAATACTCGCAATTTCAACTAACTTACATACCATAAATTACATAATCACGAATCTATCTAACCATAACTTATTTCTAGATCCATTTCTACAAATTGATTCTAACCTCAAAATTCCTAATATTATCTACTATCATTTTATATATTTTTTCACAAATAGGTTACTTAAATGATTTGGAGGCGACAAACAACACGATAGACAAGGACGGGTGGTTGCACACGGGAGACATAGGCTACGTGGATGACAACGACGAGATATTCATCGTTGATAGATTGAAGGAGATTATCAAATACAAGGGCTTCCAAGTCCCTCCCGCCGAACTCGAAGCTCTTCTCATTTCCCACCCTGATATCGCTGATGCTGCTGTTGTCCCGTAATATATCTTTCTTTCTCTCACTAACTTACTCGCTCTCTCTCATATAGTTTGTACCTTGGTCTAGTGATACAATGCTCCCTTAAAAAATCTCCCACTTGGCTCGTGCATAGGCATCTTTTTCACTCTGAGATGCTAGCCATTTTTCGTCTTTTTTCGATAAGAGATGTTTCCAACAATTGGAATCAAGTTCAATTTCTTTTCTTTTTGAAGAGATAGCTAGCACTTTATACATTACAAAAGGAAACACTATAGAAACAATATAAGTATGTTTAGTTTATATTTGCTTTTACCTCCAATTGAGGACCACTCCTTTGCTTGAAGTTGAATATAGAGAAAAAGAAAAGACAAAGAAGCACTCACTGTACCAAAGCAAAACCAATAATTTGAGTCTAGCAAATAAAAAATGAAGTGCAGAAATAGATTTGCAGAATATTATAATTAACTTTTAATTTTACTGGTTTACTTGTACAGAATGAACGATGAAGTAGCGGGTGAAGTACCAGTTGCATATGTGGTACCCACCAAAGACTCCGAATTAACCGAAGAAGAAATCAAGCAATACATCTCTAAACAGGTTTTCTTTTTCAATTCTCTACTTATCTTTTTTTCTCATATGCGTCAAATTTCCTTATTAGAATTTCCCGCTTTATATAGGAAATTTAAGGACCAACTATAATTATTTTGACTCAATCAACAGAAAAACAAACTAAATTACAATAATAGTAGACTATTTTAGCTATATAAAAAGCTAATATCTTTTCAAAATTTCAAAATAAGACTACAAATCCCTGTGTTTATATAATTCCTCCCTTCCACAAATTAAAAAGATGAATACTAATTCTATTTTTTTCAATTTATTTAAAAAACTTGATAGGTGGTATTTTACAAGAGGGTTAGCAAAGTTTTTTTCATCGATGCAATTCCAAAGGCGCCATCTGGCAAAATTCTAAGGAGGACTTTGCGAGAAAAATTAAATGCACAATCCTCTTAATTTTCATGAAAATTGATACCTCCATTTAAAAAAATGCACAAGTCTATATTCTACAGGATTTCCAAAATGTGTTGTTGTAATATATATGTAAAATTTATATCACATCCCATGATAGAAGAGCTTGAAGATTTGATTCTTTGTTAAGTCAATAATTTAAAAAATAGGGGATTTTATATTGTTCTTATTATTTATTTCTTGATTCGGCCATAAAACTCTATTTAATATCTGCGTTTCGGTGTATTGAATGAGTTGTTCTTGTGTAGATGATTGATTATATTTATTGATTCTACAAAAGACAATGGTTTTATAGTTCAAAGTTTGTATTCATTTAATTCATTTTTTCTTTATTAAAATTATTGTATATTGTGCAATATATGTTTATTTCTTTTAACTGTTACATTGGCATCTCAAATTTCAGTTATTTTGGTATGTCCATATGTACATAACAAAAAAAAAAAAAAATCCCATGAGATCTTTTCTTGTAACCGGTACAGTCATATCTTTAAAGATGAATTAAATAAAATTACTTTGACAAAAGTATGACAATATGGTAAATACACAACATAAATGTAACAATTCTTAATCTTACAAAACTAGATAAAGACCCCATCTAAATGACACCTATTCAAAATTAATACACTGAAAATGATTCTGATTCGCAAATACCGTTACCATCCAACCAGCATTCTTTCTCCCTTTACTAATCGAGGCATTAGATTCTCCACTCAACCTTATCAATTTGATCATTGCACAAATCTCAACATGACTATCTTAATCTTCCTTTATCAAGTTGATCGTTGCACAAATCTCGACGTAAAATTATTTTAACAAGACAATCACATACACCACATAAACGTGACTATCTTAATCTTCCTTTATCAAGTTGATCATTGCAAAAATCTCGACGTAAAATTATTTTAATAAGACAATCCATACACCACATAAACGTGACTATCTATACTCTCCTCCCTTCATACAAAACTATATAATCAAATACCTAAAGTAACAAGTCAATATACCGAAGCAGATTGCCGTTCACAAATACTGTTATTGTTACCATCCAGCTGGTTTTCCTCCTCCCTTTTCGAATCGAGGGCTGAGATTCTGCGATAAACTTTAGTAAGTTGTTGGTTGCACGAATCTCGAGGCGTGCATGGGCCGCACATGAGGTATATCACATTTCCCAAAGGCCTCATGTAAACACCATCCTCACGGAGTTTTCGGATTAATGATGTCGTGTATTGGGACCCGTATCTGTAGATGAATAAATTAATAAGTAAAAGATTGGGAAATTTGCAAAAAAGCCCTTGTGTTAATGAAAATTGTGTAGAAGCCTCTGGATTCTTGAGAAAATTAAAAATTAGTCCTTAATCATGTGAGTTTTTTTAAGATTACAGGGGTTTTTTGCAGTTTTTAATAATGCAGGGGATAATGTATGGGATTTGGGATGCATAATGATGCAGGGGATTTTGCAAATTTCTCATATAAGAATAGATAAATAAATAAAGCCGACTGCAATATATGCGTAATGATGAAGGGGCCTTTTTTTTTTCAAATTTCTCATCAAAGAACAGATAAATAAATAGAGGTTCTTTACTGGCCAATTTTTGATAATGCAGGGGCATTTTTGCAATTTGTTTTATAAAAGAATAGATAAATAAATAAAAGTATATATACCCAGTGTCAGAACCGTCAGGTATAAGCTCAATAGCACAAACCGTACCAATCACAACAATCCTCTTCACATTTGGCAAACAAGATATTTCATTCACAAGTTTCTCATCCCATAACTGCATTAAAAAGGAAATAATTAAGTCACAAACAAAAATAGGGGTAGAATTGTCATTTCAAATGAAAGATAATTTTTCATACCTCTTTTAGTTTTGAACCATCAGAATCAAGATTAGGGTTTGTACAAGGGTCTTTGAACCATTGTATTGCTTTTGTGGCGGATGAGCATCCCATTGCATGCGCTGAATATGAGTGACCATGCAACAAAGCCATTAACTGCCAAAAAAAATAATAAAATAAAATAAAATAAACAAAAGATAAAAAGCAAACAAAAATATAAAATAATAAAGGCAAAATTTCACCTATACCCCTAAAGCCTCAAATTATCATGTATATACATCCCTAAAAAATATGAAATATCATGAATACGTCCTCAACTATTTAAAAAAAAAAGCCTGAATTATCTTCTTTCTCACATAATGCAGAACTGATAGTTCATGAATCTTTTGAAACAATTACGGAAAAAGTTCACGACATTTCTCATTTTCATAGGGGTGTATAGTTAATATTTAAGACTTTGCGAGGGTACTCCAGAAATTAATCGCCCCTAAGAATAAAACACAACTTATCAAATAACAACCTTAGAATAATCCTAAATACTTCGAAAAACATCCTCAGTTGCCAGGGTGGCGGTCAATGAGACGACGCCACCTGTCATGAGCTTCGCGTAGCATGCTATATCCGGTGAATACCTCGCCGAATATGACAGGTATTTTCTTTTTCCGGGATGATGTGATGTGATAAGGACGCATTGGGAAAAAATTTCAAAAACCCCCTAACTTTTCTCAATATTATCAAAAAGCTCCGAACTATATAGATTCTCTCAAAAGAAACCCTATATCTTTAAAGACCATAGGGGTTTCGAGGGAAGCTAGAATGATAGGGGTTTTCGAAGGAATCTAAAAAATTAGGAGATTTTCGGTAATATTCCGAAAAGTTAGAGGGGTTTTTGAAAAATTCCCCAATACAAAAAAAGAAAAAAGAATAGAACCTACTAAACAACAACCTTAGAATCACTCCTAAACACTTCAAAAACACCCTCACTGGCCAGACTTGCGGCCAATGGTACAACGCCACCTGTCATGAGCTTTGCATAACAAGCTATATCAGGCGTGCAGCCCAATAACTGAGTTGCGGATTCGCGACCGAGACGCCAGAACCCGGTGAAGACTTCGTCGAAGATGACCGGGATGTTGAGTTTGCAGGATTGTGTAGTAAATAGATGTTGGGAAATTTTTCAAAAACCCCCTAACTTTTCTGAATATTATCAAAAACCCTCTAACTTTTTAGATTCTCTCAAAAAACCCCTAATCTTTTTAGATTCTCAAAAGCATAGGGGTTTTGAGGGAAGCTAAGGGGTTTTTGAAGGAATCTAAAAAGTTAGGGGTTTTTGATAATTCAGAAAAGTTGGGGGTTTCGATAATATTCAGAAAAGCTAAAAAAAACCTTAGAGTCGCTCCTAAACACTTCAAAGACGTCTTCTGTGGCCAACGTGGCAGCCAATGGTACAACGCCACCTGTCATGAGCTTTGCATAGCAACCAATATCAGGCACGCAGCCCAATAACTGAGTTGCGGATTCGCGGCCCAGGCGCCAGAATCCGGTGAAGACTTCGTCGAAGATGACCGGGATGTTGAGTTTGCGGGATTGTGAAATTAGGATGCGCTGGAAGAGGGGGTCTATCATCTGCATCCCCCCTGCTCCTTGTATTACTGAAATTGGAAATAATAATAAATTATTTGAATGTAGCATTTTTATGTGTGAGTTGTGTTAAATTAACTGCGAAGGAAGGGGGGTTTTGAAAGCTGAAAAATTAAACATGTTTTTTAATGTCGGCGAAGTCAGGGAGTTATTTGAAAATCGTAGAAAAAGTAGGGGCTTTTTTGAAAATTTCCCAATATAATATGTTTTGAAGTACTAGTGGGAGTTTTATGTTTTTGAAGGATAAATCACAAGAGAGATAATTGAATTGAATTATGTAATAGCATTAAATTACCAGGTTCTATAAGGAGAGCTCCAATACGAGTTTCCTTGTCGGACCCGCAATATAAAGATAATTGCTTTGAAATGTAAGATTTGTACAGGTCAGCGGTACCAGTAGCGTCTCTACTATGCGAAAATACCTCAGATAATAACTCAAAACCTGAAAAATAAATAAATAAATACAGTCCCATTAAGAAAAGTTTAACTAAACAATTTAAAATTTTACTGAGTTATTGATTTATTTACTGGTGTTTTGTTTGAAATTTGGTTGCTCGCAAAGTAGAGAATCGGGAAGAGAGAGAGTCCACGTTTTGTTATTAATAAAAATTGTTGGAGGGTCTAGAAATATTCCCCTTCCTGAATACCTGATATAAAATAATAATAAAAAAATTTAGGCCCCAAAATTGTACATTTAATATTTATATTCCTGTAGGAAATTAATGCTTAATATACAATTTCATTCAATAGAAAATGGTACATAATATGCGATTTACCAAGGCTGTTGAAAGAAACCAGTATAAGAAGAAGGAGCTTGAGCTTCCATCGCACCAAGAGTATCTCCATGATACGATCCATTCAAAGCCAAAACCTTCAAATATTAAAAAAAATAACAATAAATGTTATTTCAATTACAATTCTGTTAAACAAAAGTTAGAATAGGAATTGATCATATATATTGCACCTTTAGCTGAAATTTACCAGAGCTAAGTTTACCACTTTCCAAATCTTGCATTATATCATGATCATGCATGAATTTACGAAACGCCATTTTGAGCGCAATTTCAATTGCAGTCGACCCATTGTCCGAATAATAAACCCTAGACGCCCACCCTTCAAAAAAACAAACAAACAAATAAATAATTTTTCCAAAATAAAAAAAAATTAATTTCAGAAATTATTATTATTTTTTTAAACCTTTTCCAACGCCTTGTAGTAAAAGCTCAGCGCAACTCAGAGCGGGCTCATATACATTTTCAGGAAACATGACATGGCCAAATCGGGCTGAAGAATAACCCACTTCTCTCGCCAGCTCAGTCTGAAATTACCTTATGACATGAAAATATGAAATTACAAGTCCATGCCAAATCAGCCTTAAAAATAGTAAAAAGTAAAAATAATAATTTTCGGGGAATTTACAATAAAGCCCATACTTTATTGCAAGATTGTGTAAAAACCCTTACGATTAGTTAGTTAGAAACTAATACCATTAATTTCATACTTTAGGTACTTCTAAAAAATCTTGATGATTAATTAACATATCCCTCTGTTAGGGGAAATTTGGAAAAATAAAATTCTTTTTTTAATTTCGATTTAATGCAAGGGCTTTTTTGCAAAATTCATTTAATTTTTATTTTGTGAAGAAAAGGAAAAGAACCTGTAAGGATAAATCGGGCCCTTGAGTCCACCAACTTGCACACGCATCAAACTGAGGTATTATTGCTTCCTTTCCTTCTTTTACCTGAAGTTAAACTAATCAATTTCAGTATATTACACAATTTTATATTATATCCTAACTTTTTTGAATATTTTAAAATCCCCTCACTTTTTAGAATCCCGCAAAAACCTTATAAAAGTGAATTTAATATTTTTGGATAACTCTAAGCAATATTCTTTTCTTTTATTAGATTCAACCCAAATAATAAATAAATATTGAAAATAATATCTTTCATAAAATATAAATAATGGAGAACTCAACTATAAATGAAATTGTATAAATAAATAAAGAAGCAAAAAATATTTCACGTAAAAAAAAATTATGTCATATAAAACTCAGTCCACTTGGGTTTCAAACAGAATCCAAAAACTAACGGTTTTTTTATATAACCCAAAAAATTAGGGGCATTTTCAAAAAATTCCCTATATTACATACTACAATTCAAACTAAGAACTCAATCAATCACCTTATATACAGAGAAATTCTCAGCGCAGCGCGAGTCTATAACCGTAACAGAACTTTCCGGAATGAGATCGTGCTGAGTGAAGGGCCACCAGAACAGATCCTTCGCCTTTTTCGGCATGCTGTTCAATCTCTCAAGCCTCTTTTCATGAAAAGTTGACAACTTTTCACTGAGCGCATCGAAAACCGTGCGGGAGTGTTCGAACCATTCGGTCAGGTCGTCAGAAGGGTCTTCTTTTGGTATTGGTGGTAAAACAAGAACTGGTACCCTGTTGAAGGAAATTCTTATTATTGTTATTAATGATAAATATGGTGAATTATGAGAATAATGTGAGGCGTGTATATGTACTTGTTTTTTAGGTAAGAAAGCAAGGGGAGTTCATTGGAAAGGCCATTATCTTCTAAAATGACAGCTGGCACGTCGTATCCTCTGAGAATTAGGGTTTCGTAAGCGGAAATTGTGGAAGAAATTCCGCCCAATCGCCCGTCTCCCACAAGCACACCTGGCAGCCTGAAGGGCCTGATTCATTTTCCAAATAAACCAACATGAGAAATATAAGAACACAGCACTAGCATTTCATCGAACAGGTTATGTGCAAATTATTGAAGCAGAAATAAACATATAACTTACCTGTATAAATCGCACTGGAGAGTTCCAGTCGGGCCGGGACTTGCAACTCCACCAGCAGTTTCAATTATTCTCCACTTATTCTCCTCATCTCTGCTTTCCATTCCCAAAAACCTCCCCAAAACCTCTCTCAACTTCTCGTCTTTCACCATCAAGCCTTCTCTCTCAGCCGCAAGGTGCGGTCCCACCGCCTCTCTCCATGCATACAGAGTTTTACACTCTAAACTCACTCTCTTTTCTCCCTCTCCATTCTCACCCACCTCCTTTTCCTCATACATCAAATCAACTGAGCTTTTCGCAGAATCTGACGCACAAAGAATCTCATTTGACGCCGTCAGAGATAACCCACTACCCACATGATTGTTTAAACAATGGTTGCAGACTCTGCGAAAGACGTAACGGGAATCGGAGTCCAGTGGGTAGCCGGTTTGTAACGGTTTGAGGTAGAGCAGAGAAGAGCGACGAGGAGCGGAGCAGAGGACGGAAATGGAAAGGCCGGCCGAAACGAGGGTTTTGCCCACGCCGGTGTTGGCGCCCCAGATTGTGAAGGTCGGACTGGCGAGCGAGATAGAAGAGGAAGAAGTAGAGAAGAATGCATGGTGGAGATAACGGTAGTTTTGACGGCGGAGGAAGAGGAGCGGAGCCATTGAAGCGTCGAAGTGAGACTGAGTGATGGTTGGTTGGTTCGTTCTTAAGCTCTTCTGTTTTAATGAGTTCAGGATTAATTAGCAGCGGTTTGATTTAGATCGGACGGTTGAGGGTTGTATTCTTTGATGTTGATCGGACAGGTGAGGATGGTCAGGGAAGGAGGCGGCAAGTCCAAGAAGATAGGAGGAGAAGACAAGTAGGACTGCTCTATTAACTGGGAGTTGGATTTTTTGTGGCGTCACCATAGTTGTTATACTTGATGAATAATTGATGTATTGATGTACCCGTGCTCAACCTGATTAATGTTTCATGTATTTTATGAATTTTTTGAAAACACATGTATTGTTGTATAATACGAATTTTTGCCAAAAAAATTGTTTATTTAAATATATTATCTTTCGAACAAAGATTAAGCTTAGATATATCAATAATATATATGTTTTGAGCTAAGATAAACATTACTTCATAAAATAATGATATCTCTTAATTATTTTTGAATTTTTTTTAATAATTATATACTTTTATATATTGAATTATTGTACCCATATTGTATAAGATAAGATTAACTATACATGAATGACTAACTATGGGCAGGATTGGTGTGGGCAAATATTATATTTCTTTTGGGTGAAATTTAACTTTTTTTTTTGTTTGGCTAGTGGTTTTGTTCACAATTTTTGTGGAAGAATTGGCTTTATTCATACTGAAATGTAATAAAAAAAGAATAAAAATGAATTGTTCATGTTTGTTATACAAACATTCTGGAGATGGGCTTATTAGTGTGATCTGCTAAGAAGATTACAACTAATTTTTATTATGAGATAAAAAGTCGGGACAATTAATATTGCTAAAAATAATTTATTATTAACATGATGGATCTTAAGAAGTTGGTTAAATTTGATGACAAGCATCATAAAATTTGTAAAACCTAACTAAAACTTGAGAGAATATTGTAGCTAACTAAGGAATTGGGGATCAAATTATGAGTTTTTGATAAATTTGGGCTTGAATGCTCGTTTGTGAATTTTCATTCTTTTATATGATTTAATTCTATTATTTTTGTGCTTGATTTGATTTAATACTTTTTAGATCAACTTGAGAATAAGATATGATACATTTTTTTTATCTTGATATTGAACGAGAATGTTGAAATATTTAGGGTATTACAAAATTGGGGGTTGTTTTGTAATTTGATATGTTAAGTGTTGAATTTGCAATTTTGATACTCTTAAAGTACCAAATTCTTTGGTCTTCCTACATTTTATTATCAACTAATCAATTTATACTTTTAAATTGATTGACCTCTTTTCTAAAAATTACAAAATTGAATTTTAGAGATTTCTATAAAAAAAGTTCACAACCGAAACCCTAATATTCCCTAATCCATCCTAATATACCATTACTTATTTTTATAAAATATTAAAAATCTTAATACTTATTGCATTTTACATTAGTAAACATATTATAAAACAATTCAAAGCTTGAACACCCATAATTTCAAAATCAAAACCCAAAAATCAATGAATTGAGAGATGAGATGAAAACACTATAATCAGTCAAACAAGAGATGAAACAAGAGATTTATGGCACAGTGGAGTGAAGTTTGGGAAGAGGAGCACTCGGCCTCGAGTTCCTTCTTCTTCCAAAATGACTCGATCAGTGAGTGGGTAGAACGGTCTAGACCACTATTTCTAGTCATTTATGAACCTGAAACTCCATCGCTATGGCCCAAAATTAGAGAAGGCACAATTTCGAGCTTTGAACAATTAATTGCCTTCTTCACTGAGCTCAAAACCTTGAGTTTACGCTTGAAAATGGCGAATCTCCAATCAACGCTTAAAATTCAAAATTAGCGCTGACCTTAGATAGAGGGATGTTTAGAGACTGTGCTTGTGAAAAAGTGGACAAAAATGATGTTTGATATAAAAGAGCGGATTGCAGAGGACAATATTCAAGGAAATTATAGAGAAAAAAAAGAAAAAGAGACAAGGTCTGAGATCAAGTCAGGACACTCCACATGTCTCAGGCAGTTAAGAGAACTTCTTAGTTGGCATTGGAGAGGCCCCGTTGTACTAATAGGAGAAGATGATCAATAATAGAGCTAAATCGAGATGGTTTGGTGGCTGGACTAATACGAGAGGGAATTAGATAGACATTTGTACCTAGTTTTAGCATATCTGGATGGTGAGAATTGAGGATAAGATATCAATTTAGAATAAGGATTTCCGACTTCTTAACACTATGAGTGTATTTGGATCGTGGGCAAGTAGATCAAAAGTTGGAGTATTGGAATCTCTTTCTCATGTTTGGGATTGCATTAGAATCCTACGTGGCGTTAATCTTAAATTGTCATGGGAACGCAATATTACCATATTCATGGGAAAGTTATTCCCACCAAAATTGATGGGAATGCTACATTCCAATGCAATTTACAAAAATGCTCTTATATTTAAATGATTATTATTATTATTTAAAATTATTTATCTATATATTAATTATAATTATTAAACTAATAATTATTTTTTAGTTAAAATAATAATAAAAATCTATATATTAAAATGATAGTCATATTTTTAAATAAATTTAATGAGCTATATATATATTTAATTTAAGAAAGTATAACTCAAGAATGAATAAAATTAGAATGATAATTATATTTATTTTTAATAAAAATGATAATTATATTAATTAAGATAAAATAATATAGAAATAAATGAATGTTTTGCATAATTTGATATTTTAATAATTTTTAATTGGAAATAAAATGATATTACAAATAGCAAGAAATATAGGTAATAAAAACTAATATATGCATTAGTTTATAATAATATTCCCAAGCATCTCAATTTTTCATCCAAACAACAATATTTCCATCATGAGATAATCACATTCCAGTCAATAGCATTCCCGGGAATGTTATTCCAATGGAAATGTAATATTACCGCGATCCAAACGCACCCGGGAATATTTATTTTGTAATGTTACATTACCATTGGAATAACATTCCCGGGAATGCTATTGACTGAAGGATTTAAGAAATGAATACACTTACTATATTTCTTAGAAACCAAGATAATATTTATTTTGTAAGAAAAATAATTTAAAAAATTAGTATAATTATATCATTAATTATTTTTTTAATTAAGATAAGAATAAGAATCTACATATGAAAGTGATAATTATCTATATAAATAAATTTAATGAGCAACATATATTTAATTAAGAAAATATAGCTTAGAAATGAATAATATTAGAATGATAATTATATTTAATTTAACGAAAATGATAATTATATTAATTAAGAAAATATATTTATAGTATTTTATAATGCTCACATTTTAAGGGTATGTTGGTCATTTTATAAATGAAAAATTATGAAAAGTCCACTTTCCCAAGCATATAAATTTTTCATCGAAACAACAATATTCCCATGATGAAATAATCACATTCTCATCTATCACATTCCCGGTAATATCATTCCCATGATAATGTAACATTACCACGATCCAAACGCACCCTATAGGTCTCTTCATTGAAAAATCAAATAGAGAAAGAATGATTTATTTGAGATGTTGAGAATGTTGGAGTTTGTTAGAGGGAATCACAAGGAGCCTTTATTCCTCAAACAAAGTTGTATTGACGCTCAATTGGATTTTAAAGCTTGATTACGCCTAAGTTTCATCTTAACCCGGACTCCAGTGAAGCTTATTCATTGAGCCAATCCCTGACTATTTCCCAACGACTTCAGAGATTTGCCTGAGCTAGGGTTGTGTCTCCGAATAAGAGAGAACCAAGATAAAGAGATTTCAGTGAGAGAATAGCTTCAATATCTCAAATAACCAACATCATCTTTTATCTCGCATTAGTGATCTATGTGACCGTTGGAGTTAAGCAGACAGCTTAAACAAACACCGTCATCCTCCTCCTCATGATCCCACAAATCTCAAGATAGACTTTAAGCCCAAAACACTTTAAGAATCATACTCAATTTGTTTTGGCGTCAACTTCAGTTTTGAATATTAGACTATTTTTCATCGAACATGTATGTTATAAGATGTAAGGGTGTATCTCTTGAATTTTATTTTCTATACTCCACCATTTGTCGAGTTCTTTGGATGGACGTGTTCATGGTACTAATAGGATCACAATGATGTCTTTTATTTGAATAATGAAGCTCGGAATAGAGAGAAAACAACTCGAGATCAATAATGGAGCTCGAGTCAGATTTTGATGAAGGAGATGACGTTGATAGAGAATTGACTTTCAATTTTGCATGATGATGAGATTGTTCTCAAGGGTCCTGTTCAGATAGAGGATAAGAAGGGGATAAATCAACTTATTCTTTTAATCATTGCCAAACACACTAACTAAAATGAGGTATAAGAAGTAATAGGAGATATAATCTTGTAACTCATCTTAGACGTTACAAATTTATAATCACTTTATACTTTGCCCTTCTTCCATAAATTTATAATCACTTTCTACTTTTCACCAGTCAGTTTCATTTCTTCCAAGCACAACAAGCACAACGCCATTTCCAGATCTTGAACTTGTTTTTCTTAAATCTTAGATCTTGCTTTTAAAATTTATCATCTCCAGAAATAAATTATATAAATCACTTCATCATATAAAACTCTTTCATTTGAGATCTCAATTGCATTGTGGGGGGTTGGGGGGAGGGGGGTGTGGTTCGGTTCAAGTATAAATCAAGTAGATGTAGCTCATTGTAAGATTTAGGTTAGAATATACTATTTAGTTTTAGGGGGCGTTTGGTTCGAGCTTTTGAGAATGGATGTCTTGACATCCAATAAGGGTGGATTTCATTCCCATGTTTAGTTTGTTACTAGATAATAAAAGTAAGGGAATCTTTAATTCACTAGGTAATATTTGATGGGAATAGGATTACCACAAAAATTGGTGGCTTTCCTCATTCCCATGAGGAGGGAATGCAAAATTAAGGATTTTTTTTTATAAAGAATACTTCTTCCTCATTAATTAGTCGATCTAAATAGATTTTACAAATTTGGAATCTCCATAAATCAAGATTTTTTTACATTCCTTGGAATATATATACACCAAACCAAACATGATAATAGTACATGCCTTGAAATTATATTCCTTAAAATCTATGTATTCCAAGACATCCTTCAATACTCGAACCAAACGGCCCTTAATTAAAAATATTTACTAATCTAATTAAGAATATGATCCATGTCATATTCTGGCGAATTTCAACTGATGACATAGATCACTTGTTAGTTTCTTGTGTATTCAATATATTTTGGTTAGTGTTCATTTTATCTATATCTCATTAAGACTCCCAATATTTTTTGAAAGACCCAAATTGCTAAATTATATTAGATTGATAGTAATTAAAGAGCAATTAGGAATGAGAAACATATATTTTTATTTGTGATACATATATTTATTTAATGGTAATTAGGCATGAGAGACTTTGCAAGCTCATCGACGAGCGTTTAAACTCTTCTGAGGAAGAAACATCACTTTTTTTACGACTACTAAGAGATGTGCAAGTGAGGGGTAAGCGGTTGGATCAAAGTGAAAATTTCATACCGGATGAATGGAAAGTAGTTCATCCACTATATAATGATAGATTTGTACATCACGCTCTGAAGATTAGCTGCATGTGCAATATAAAATGGTTAAGGATACTTTCTTTCTCTACAAAGAATTGGCTGAGAGAAGTGGGTGGGAATGGGACTATACCGAGAACTTGCCTGTAGCACTATCTGAAGCTTTATGGTTAGAGTTAATAAAGGTTTGTTATGTATTTTTTTATCTAATTATTTACTAATTATCTATTAAATTGATTTACTCTAACATATAATGTAATATGCTGTCATAGGTGAACAAGAAGTTCAATTGGTTTCAAAGAAAGAAGTTTCCATGGTACAAGAAAATGGAAGACTTGTGTGGGAGAAATATTACTACAGGTGCCAATAATGTGACTTTTAGTACATTAGCACACAACATTGAGGAAGTGAATGGGTCTGATAGCTCTACTTACTGGTGTATGAATCAAGACCTTGACGGATTTGATGTGAAATTTGTGCGCCATCAGCAATTTAATGAAGATGCGGTTAATTATGAATCAATAGGCAACCAGAATGTTGATAGTCCCGGAGAACAAACAAATCCATCCATTGGGAATTATCCTAGCAAAAGTCCCGAACCACGTGCCACATTATCCTCGTGAAAGCGTGGATTAGAAGCAATAGGGGTGAATCTTCCCTAATTATAAAAAAAACAACATTAATGGAGGGAAATGATATGTTTTGCATAACGTTTGAGTAAAATGCGCATTCTTGAGCAACAAAATGAACGTAATGATCTCATCTCACAATTTGTTGCAATACAACCTAATTTATCTCAAATTAATTTGCCAGGAACTTAAAAGCAAATTATATTCAAATGACGCAACTTTGGCACCAAAGGAATATACAACCCTTGTTGTGATATTGGGCAATCCTTGGGTTTAAGCCGCTTTTATGAGCATTGAAGATAATGAATTACGGGATTGGGTTACTGATAGGAGTAATTCATATAGATGTTTACCCACTATCTTATTTCTAATTTACTTTAGTTAGTGTTTTAGTATTTTATTTAAGTTTTAACCCAAGAATCAAGTTACTACCAGAATCATAAGTGATTGCATGAATTATAGCAAAAAGGCCAAAAAGTACGCAAAGGAGACGCAAGGAGTCTAGGAAGCGATTTGAGAAGGAATCACGACTGGAGAGGAGCGGCTCAAAGGTCTCCAAACTTGGAAAGAAACAAAGAGAGATGGAATCACGGGATGATTGCTTGGCATTCAAGAGGAGATCTGGACATGCTCGGCAGACATGCTCAAGAAGGAGCAGATCGAAAAAGGGACAATCAAGGATCAATCAACGTTAATGGCGAGAAGATCTGCAAGGATATTCGAGAGATGCTACCTGCCATTTGGAGATGCTGGAACCCTAGAGGTCTCTCCCCTATAAAAGACCCTTAGACGGGAAGGTAGAAGGGGGGATCAATTGAGAGATCAATCAGAGAGAAATCTACTCAGAGAGAGAGAGAGAGAGAGAGAGAGAGAGAGAGAGAGAGAGAGAGAGAGAATAGTCCTGTTAGTTTCGCGTGGTGATAGCCCGCGACTATGGACTTAGTTAGAGAGAGAGAATTTCATTTGAAAGTAATAATACCCTAGGCCAAACTGTTTTGCCATGTGGGAAATAAATTATATATCAGACATTATATTTTTGTATTAGATGTTTTATCTCATAAACTTTTTCATATAATAATTGTGCGTAAAGGTTGTTAGATTATTAATTAACCATGAATATGTATGTCCGTTATACGTCATCATAATACGTGATTCTGATAGTAAAACCATAAAGCAAAGTGAATACAATTCTAAATTATCCCTAGTCATATATGAGATTTTTGTAAGACAAACATATTTGAAAATCTCAAATCATATATATAGATACTAGTATGTTAGTTGGATGATGATCACGTTTTACTGATCATAGATATTGGATATCAATTCATTAACGTAAATATATGTCGGAGAACATATATTGGATCGACCCACTATGAGAATATGTTGGGAAATCCGTATCCATGTACGTTACATGCGCAGCGGAACCTACGGGTTCATCCCTCCCTAGGATCATCGTTCAGGAAATAAAAGTACGAGATTAGCTATTAAAATTTATACCTCGGATCTTCGTGATCCGCGAGACGGAGAACAGATGTAGGTCTGAACTATTCTGACTTGCAACCTTCTCCTTCCTGAAGCTCGACTCCGTGAACCTCCTTGCTTCTCCTATGGATGAAGAACGATCGCTCGCAATTTCTCAAGTTAGAGAACCTCTACTCGTATCCACGCGAACTTCAGACAAACGGAATAATCGGACTCGGTTAGACGAGTCCGGAAATACGTTCCGAAATTACCACACAGAACTCTCTATCTCTTTCTGTATTATGACGGCCTCTAAGGCTTTAGAATTGAGTCTATAATAGAGAGTGACTGCCCTTCTATTTATACTAGAAAGAGATGTGAACGATTGCTCAGTAACTTAACTGAAAACCCTAAACTGCGCCTATTCCTTTCCCAACGGAACTATTCCGTTGGCAACGGAATAGGTGTTTCCTCAACAAGAATCGTGGCAGCCAAGGTTATAACAGTTTCCATATATATTCCGTTCCGAACGGGACTATTCCGTTGAGAACTGTTTTGCATATCAACAATACAATAGTTGATTATTTCGTTCACCAATTTATACATCATATGTACAATTATTTTGAGGTATTTTCATCCCGTATGAATGGAGTTCATTGTGTGACCATGTAGGTTCCATTTAACGGATGTGTGCTGACGCAGTTGCGTTCGAACGGATCTGACATCAGTTCGAATGGATCACTGTTGATTCTGTGAAAAACCTTAATCAGCGCAGTTGAGTTCGAACGGAACTGACATCAATTCGAACGGATCACTGTTGATTCTGTGAAAAATCTTAATAAGCGCAGTTGAGTTCGAACGGATCTGTCATCAATTCAAATGGATCACTGCTGATTTTGTTTTTCTCAAACATCTCATGTTTGATTCATTTGTCCATCAGTTCATACTTCACATATATAATTATTTTTGAGGTATTTCCTTCCCGACTAGAAGTTGTTCTATGTGTGACCGTGTATGTTCCATTTAACGCTGGCAACGATCTTCTAAAGATCGTAAGTCATGAGTAACCTCTAGACTGATGTCATGACTACTCATGTTAAATGAAATGATCAGCGATCATAAACCGATCTGAACAGACATTTCCTTATTCCTTTTGTTCTACGATATATGTCTTGATCACAAGGCATGGAAGTATGTCATCCTTGAGTTTGATCAAAGTCTCTTTCCTAATCGAGAATTAGACTGAATAAATACAAAATGATATTAACAACACATGTGAATCCATTTTGAGCATGGCCATGCATTTTCTTCAGTCCTTGTTCATCAGGGGGCCCAGAGATATCTCCCTCTTGACGAGAGGAACAAATCCCATCTCGGTCACTCACATTTCTCGTCATGTTTCAGTGCATACCTAATGATGACCCTAATGATCATCCCATCACAGATGACGTAGGATCATATTAAAGTATGCAGTTCCACATACAAGAATCTATGGTGACCTCAGGTCGTAGGAACAAGCAAATTATTCATATGAAAATCACTAATGACATATACCATACATATTCTCATAGTGTGGTCAGTCCAGTACGTATTCTGTATCACGTACCTATATTCCAGACTTTACATCCCTATATCCATGATCAGCAGAACATGATCATCCGGCTTGCGAATATACTAGTGTGAATATGTAGCTTCTTGCCTGAAGTATGTTTATCTCTATAAACATCCTACATATCACTATGAACGATTTAGCATCATTCGTTGGTTCACAGTTCTACTATCAGAATCACATATTCTGATAGCGTGAACCCGAAGTGTCATTCATGTTCGATCTAATATATGTAATATATTAGTCACCCATACAGTCATTCATATATGAACTGAATAAACGTGTTTCTTATAATCTAATCTCTAGTCCAATATTTTGGCTTAGGGCATAATTCCTTCAGAATATAAATGGTATATGCCATTAGTGTTTTCTAATCATCTAATGTATGAGTAGTCCTTTGACTTGAGATCATCATAGATTCCTGCATGTATATCTTCATACTTTGACATAGTCAAACGTTGTCTTTAACTGGATAATTATAAAAACTATAATCAGGTATTTAGTATACCATGAGATATCTCTGGGCCCCCTGATAAATTGAGACTGAAGGAAAACATACGGCCGTGTACGAAAGAATTAACATGTGTTGTTAATATCTTTTAATTTATTCAGTCTAATTATAATTCAGGAAAGAGAATTGATCATAATAAGGATGACATAAAACCATGCCTTATGATCAATATAAATATCATTTAACAAAGGGACTAAATACATAATTGATGTATAGGTTATGATCACGTATCATTAATTTAATTTGGGTAATCATAACGTCATACTAGAGGCTACTTATGATTTATAAACTAGTTTACTGCCAACATTAAATGAACCTACATGATCGCACACAAACATAACTAACTCAGTTGGACACAGAAAATCAAAAGAAAGGTGAGAAGGTGTATGCATGAGATGCTATAAATAGATGAAGGGTTCGTTTGATTAGGTCAGAACATTCTAATAACCCTAGCCGCCTTTTGAGAAAGAGAAACCGAATCTAGTAATTTCGGTTTCTCCGCCAATGTGAGCAGTTCGGGTGTGGATACTTGTAGAGGGCGGTGCCAGAGTCGTAGCGCCTTTCGTGATTAGATCCACAAGAGACGTAGAAAGGTACAAACCTACAAAGCAAGGCTTGTGGCGAAAGGTTTCAAACAAGTTCATGGTATTGACTACGACGAAACTTTCTCACCTGTAGCCATGCTTAAATCCATCAGAATTCTATTAGCCATAGCAGCATATTATGACTATGAAATATGGCAAATGGATGTCAAAACAGCCTTCCTAAACGGAAATTTGACCGAGGACGTGCATATGATGCAACCCGAGGGTTTTGTCAATCCTAAGAATTCTGGTAAGGTTTGCAAGCTTCAGAAATCCATCTATGGATTGAAGCAAGCGTCTCGAAGCTGGAATCTTCGTTTTGATGAAGTCATCAAAAGTTTGGTTTTACCAAAAGTGAAGGTGAGCCTTGTGTTTACATGAAGTTCAGTGGGAGCACGGTAGTATTCCTGGTGCTTTACGTAGATGACATATTACTCATGGGAAATGACGTTCCAACATTATTGAACGGCAAGAAATGGTTGGGAGATAATTTCTCGATGAAAGACCTAGGAGAAGCCTCCAACGTGCTAGGAATCAGGATCTATAGAGATAGATCTAGAAGGCTTATAGGTCTGAGTCAAAGTACATACATAGACAAGGTCATGAAACGGTTCAGAATGCAAGAATCCAAGAAAGGATTTTTGCCCTTGTCACATGGTGTTTCTCTCAGTAAGACACAGTGTCCTACAAGTGAGCAGGAACGAAGACGCATGAATAAGATCCCATATGCTTCAGCTATAGGATCTATCATGTATGCCATGATATGTACTAGACCAGATGTGTCATACTCATTGAGCGCAACAAGCAGGTTTCAGTCTAATCCAGGTGAAAGTCACTGGATAGCTGTTAAAAGAATCCTTAAGTACTTATGAAGAACTAAGGACCTGTTCCTAGTCTATGGAGGTATGGAAGACGAGCTCGTTGTAAAGGGTTACACCGATGCAAGCTTCCAGACAGACTCAGATACCTTTAGATCGCAATCAGGTTATTTATTTTGCCTAAATGGAGGCGCAGTGATATGGAAGAGTTCCAAGCAATGTACTGTAGCAGACTCTTCAACGGAAGCAGAGTATATAGCCGCTGCAGAAGCGGCTAAAGAAGCTGTTTGGATAAAGAACTTTTTGGAGGAACTAAGAGTAGTTCCGAGCATCTCGGAACCAGTAGATCTATATTGTGACAACAATGGAGCGATCGCACAAGCAAAGGAACCAAGATCTCACCAAAAGTCCAAGCACATACTGCGACGCTTCCATCTAATCAGAGAGATTATATAAAGGGGTGATGTTAAAATGTGTAGAGTGCCATCGGACGACAATGTCGCTGATCCATTAACTAAACCACTCCCGCAAGCAAAGCATGAGGGTCATGTTAGGTCTATGGGCATAAGATGCTTAGAGTTGGCCTAGTGCAAGTGGGAGACTGTAGGATTAGTGCCCTAGGCCAAATGTATTTGTGCTAGGAAATGGATTATGTATTAAGACATTATTATTTATTCAATAAAGGTTGTTTCCTATATATCTGTGTGTATGGGTTGTGTGTAAATCTTATATCAACCAAGAATGACACTTCGGGTTAACGTCATCAGAATACGTGATTCTGATAGTAGAACTATGAACCAACGAATGACATTCTAAATGTCCCTAGTGATATGTAGGATGTTTATAGAGATAGACATACTTCAGGTAAGAAGCTACATATCCACACTAGTATATTCGCAGGCTGGATGATCATGTTCTGCTGATCATGGACATAGAGATGTCAAGTCTGGAATATAGGTACATGTTAGAGAACACGTACTGGACTAACCACACTATGAGAATATGCATGGTATATGTCATTAGTGATTCTCATATGAATAGTGTGCTTGTTCCTACGACCTGAGGTCACCATGGATTCCTGTATGAGGAACTGCATACTTTAATATGATCTTACGTCATCCGTAACGGGATGATCATTAGGGTCATCATTAGGTATGCACTGAATCATGACAAGGAATGTGAGTGACCAAGATGGGATTTGTTCCTCTCGTTAAGAGGGAGATATCTCTGGGCCCCCTGATGAACTAGGACTGAAGGAAATGCATGGCCATGCTCAAAATGGATTAACATGTGTTGTTAATATCATTTTGTATTTACTCAGTCTAATTCTCGATCAGGAAAGAGACTTTGATCAAACTCAAGGATGACATACTTCCATGTCTTGTGATCAAGACATATATCGTAGAACAAAAGGAATAAGCAAACGTCTATTCAGATAGGTTTATGATCGCTGATCATTTCATTTAACATGGGTAGTCATGATATCAGTCTAGAGGTTACTCATGACTTAAAGATCGTTGCCAGCGTTAAATAGAACCTACACGGTCACACAATGAGCTCCATTCGTACGGGATGAATATACCTCAAAACAGTTATACGTATGATGTATAAATTGGTGAACGAAATAATCAATCATTGGATAATTGATTGAACAAAACATTACCATATTCCGTTGGCAACGGAATAGTTCCGTTCCCAACGGACTAGATATGGAAACTATAATAACTTTAGTTGCCAAGTATATTCCGTCATGGAAATACATATTCCGTTGGCAAATTCCGTTCCCAACGGAATAGATATGGAAACTGTAATAACCTTAGTTGCCAAGTATTTCGTTATGGAAATACATATTCCGTTGGCAACATAATAGGTGCAAATTAGGGTTTAAGTCATGGTAACTGAGCAATCGTTCGCCTCTCTCTCTAGTATAAATAGAAAGGCAGAGTCTCTCTATTCTACACACAATTCAGAAGTCTTAGAGGTCGTCTATTACACAGAAAAGAGAGAGAGTTTTGAGAGAATTCGGAAAGTATTTCCGGACTCGTCTAGCCGAGTCCGGTTATTCCGTACGTCTGAAGTTCGCGTGGATACGAGTAGAGGTTCTCTATCTTGAGAACTTGCGAGCGATCGATCTTCATCCCTAGGAGAAGCAAGGAGGTTCGCGGATCGAGCTTCAGGAAGGAGACGGTTGCAAGTTAAAAAAGTTCAGACCTACATCCGTTCTTTGTCTCGCGGATCAGGAAGATCCGAGGTATAAAGTTTAATAGTTAATCTCGTACTTTTATTCACTTAACGTAGATCCTAGGGCGGGTTAAATCCATAGATTTCGCTGCGCATGTAACGTACATGGCTTGATTTCCCAACAGGACTGACCCGCCATATGAATGTTACATGTTTTACGTCATTAGCGATTATTGTAACATAAAGTATTTATAGTCCTTTGACCTGAGGTTGGCTCGGTTCTCAACATGAGGAATTATATAGTTTAGCGTAATCTGCATCTCGGCTCTCATGGCCTCTAACCATTTCTGAGAGTCAGGACTCTTTTAGCATCTTGGTAGGACGTGGGTTCATCATCTATGAATGTCACATCATCATCATTAGACATGAGAAATCCGTATCTCTCGGGCTCATGACGAATCCTACTAGATCTACGTTGAGTCTGTTGCGTTTCGAGCTCGCCAACCTTTTGAGAGCTTGTTTGGTCTTCCATCACAGGTTCTGTTACTGTAGGTGAGTCTCGAATTTCTTCGAGTTGTACTTTACTCCCACTGCTTCTCGTGGAGACAAATTCTCTTTCTAAGAAAGTACCATTGCGGGCAACAAACACTTTATTTTCCGATGGGAGGTAAAAGTAATATCCTCTTGTCTCTTTAGGATATCCCATGAACAGACACTTATCAGATATGGGTCCGAGCTTTTCCGTTGGGAACGGAACTATTCCGTTCTCAACAGAACTATTCCGTTCTCAACGGAGACGTGCTGGAAATTCGTATTACCTTTAGTTTTAGTTCCGTTTCCAAAACAGATTTCGAAAAACTAATTTTCAAAACTCTAGAAAATCATAATATCCAATATTATATTCCTAGAAACTATTTCCGTGATGTTTTGAAATAATATTTTCAAAACCTTAAAATTTATTATGCTAGAATTTACTAAATTTTAAATATGTAATCGACGATTATTTCCTTAACGAACGCTCTGATGCCACTGTTGGGAAATCCATAGCCATGTACGTTACATGCGCAGCGAAACCTATGGATTTAACCCGCCCTAGGATCTACGTTAAGGGAATAAAAGTACGAGATTAACTATTAAACTTTATACCTCGGATCTTCCTGATCCGCGAGACAAAGAACGGATGTAGGTCTGAACTTTTCTGACTTGCAACCGTCTCCTTCCGGAAGCTCGATCCGCGAACCTCCTTGCTTCTCCTAGGGATGAAGATCGATCGCTCGCAAGTTCTCAAGATAGAGAACCTCTACTCGTATCCACGCGAACTTCAGACGTACGGAATAACCGGACTCGGCTAGACGAGTCCGAAAATACTTTCCGAATTCTGTCAAAACTTTCTCTCTCTTTTCTGTGTAATAGACGGCCTCTAAGGCTTCTGAATTGTGTGTAGAATAGAGTGACTTTGCCCTTCTATTTATACTAGAGAGAGAGGCGAACGATTGCTCAGTTACCATAACTTAAACCCTAATCTGCACCTATTCCGTTGCTAACGGAACTATTCCGTTGCCAACGGAATATGTATTTCCATAATGAAATACTTGGGAACTAAGGTTAGTACGGTTTCCATATCTATTCCGTTGGGAACGGAACTATTCCGTTGCCAACTGAATATGTATTTCCATGACGGAATACTTGGCAACTAAGGTTATTATAGTTTCCATATCTAGTCTGTTGGGAACAGAACTATTTCGTTGCCAACGGAATATGGTAATATTTTGTTCAATCAATTATCCAATGATTGATTATTTCGTTCACCAATTTATACATCATATGTATAACTATTTTGAGGTATATTCATCCCGTACGAATGGAGCTCATTATGTGACCGCGTAGGTTCCATTTAACGCTGGCAACGATTTTCTAAAGATCGTAAGTCATGAGTAACCTCTAGACTGATGTCATGACTACCCATGTTAAATGAAATGATCAGCGATCATAAACCTATTTGAATAGACGTTTGCTTATTCCTTTTGTTCTACGATATATGTCTTGATCACAAGGCATGGAAGTATTTCATCCTTGAGTTTGATCAAAGTCTCTTTCCTGATCGAGAATTAGACTGAGTAAATACAAAATTATATTAACAACACATGTTAATCCATTTTGAGCATGGCCATGCATTTTCTTCAGTCCTAGTTCATCAGGGGCCCAGAGATATCTCCCTCTTAACGAGAGGAACAAATCCCATCTTGGTCACTCACATTCCTCGTCATGATTCAGTACATACCTAATGATGACCCTAATGATCATCCCGTTACGGATGACGTAAGATCATATTAAAGTATGCAGTTCCTCATACAGGAATCCATGGTGACCTCAAGTCGTAGGAACAAGCACACTATTCATATGAGAATCACTAATGACATATACCATGCATATTCTCATAGTGTGGTCAGTCCAGTACATATTCTCTAACATGTACCTATATTCCAGACTTGACATCTCTATGCCCATGATCAGCAGAACATGATCATCCAGCCTGCGAATATACTAGTGTGGATATGTAGCTTCTTACCTGAAGTATGTCTATCTCTATAAACATCCTACATATCACTAGGGATATTTAGAATGTCATTCGTTGGTTCACAGTTCTACTATCAGAATCATGTATTCTGATGACGTGAACCCGAAGTGTCATTCTTGGTTTGATATAGGATTTACATTCACAACCCATACACACAGATATTTAAGAAACAACCTTTATTGAATAAATAATAATGTCTTAATACATAATCCATATCCTAGCACAAATACATTTGGCCTAGGACACTAATCCTACAAGTCTAGTATATGGTCTCTGACATGTACGTATGTTAATGACTTGATAACCATTTATCCATGATCAGTAAAATATGATCAACAGTCAACTATCATCCTGGCGTACATTTATAATTTGTCTACAAATATATATGTATTTGTCTCCGCAAGTATATTTATCTCCACAAATATCCTATAAATGACCAGGGACGATTTATAATAGCATTCATAACACTTTATAGTTTTACTATCAAAGTCATGCATTTGATGACATAAATCCGAATTGCATATTCATGGTTTATTTTAATTATATTAAAATAACCTATATGCACATATTATAGAATTATCTTAGAACAAAATATATTGTTTGTTAATTCAATCCGTCAACCTAGATCACAAACATTTTGACTTAGAGCATAACACTATTAGCAGTTACTAATGTGCTAACACCTTTCAACAACCAACATGTCGCTCCCGCTTTTCCTCATGCTCCCTTCGTTAATATGCAAGCGCCACTACTTTTCCCCCAAACTTTCCCCTACAAATGCCCCAAAATTCCTCCCCCCCGCGCAAATGCCCCAAATTCCGCCCCCTCCCCCCCAAAATGCCCTCATGTTTCTCTCCACAAATGCCACCAAATTTCACATTTGATCCTTCGCGAGGTTTTCCACCGCCGAATATGTAGTATGATGATATTACTAACTAATATACATTTTGGAGTGATATGTTATATTTGGTTTATTTTGTATGGTTAGAAGTAAAATTAGGTTACTTATATTTTGCTTAGTATGATAATGAGTAGTATGGTGCTTAGTCAACAATAGTTACTAAAATGATAGTGATAACTGTTGCATGTACTATTTTGTGAACTAGTAGTTCTATGTGTGTGTTATATTTTAGTATAATGATTGATACGATATGATATTTTGGTTGATTGTGTTGGTGCTTATTTTGCAAATTGCATGTACTATTTTGTGAACTAGTAGTTTTATGTGTGTTATATTTTAGTATAATGATTGATACTATATTTTGGTTTATTATGTTGGTGTTTATTTTACGGACATATATTAATTGCTTGGATATATATCTTATGTTGTAATTAGTACATTTATTTGGATATAGATCCTAATTTTGCGGACTAGCATTCTTTTGAGGAGGAATTTTTTGTACTCGCCATGATGGATGATGATAACGTCTATGATCAACTAAGTAATGCAAATATGTTGATGCTTTCGTTAATGAGTTCATCACTACATTGTAAGGATCTAATAAATGTAACACTAGGCCTTTCAGTGGGTTTAAATGATTCATGACATTCTGAGTGGTCATCCTGAAAGATGTTATGACCAATTTGGAATAAATTTTCGAACTCTATGTCAGATTGTTATGACGAAAGGAATTGTAAGCGCAAATGATGTATCAACCAAAAAACAAGTTGGTCTGTTTCTACATATGACTCGTCCATCCGGACAATAGGCGAACATTTCTAGCGTTCTGTGGAAACTGTTCATCCAACTTTCAATAATATCTGAGTGTGCTTGCAATACATACTGAGTTCATAAAATTACTGGATACTAATGAACCTATACATCCTTCTTGTATAGAAGGCACAAGATTTCATCTTTTTATGGTATGAAAATTTCCATGTTTCATTCAATTTATTTTTTCTTTCTTAACAAAATTTTTAATTTAATTTAATTTTGTTTAAAAATGCTTTGGGGTAATTGATGGTACTTACATTCTTGCGATTGTTAAAAGCCATAACAAGATCGATATCTTAATATGAAAGGATTTGTTTCCCAAAATGTTTTAGCCCGCATGTAATTTTAGCACGAAGTTCATTTTTGTTTTTGCTGGGTGGGAGGGATCAACAACATATAAGAAGTTTTACGCTCTTCAATAGAAGTGGGCAGTTTTATCGTACCCGATGGCAGGTATTGTCTTGCAGATTCAAGATATGCAAATGCAAGCAAGTTTCTTTACCCGTATCGGGGTCGTCTATATTATTTGGCATAATTTCAACCACCACTAGGATAGCCTAATGGTTATGGTACCGGCCTCACCTTTCATAGGTGAGGGGATCGAATCCCGCGTTCAGCATGATTCTAGAGAGGTTTTTAGAGGAATTTCATATATGATTAGATGTGACCTCTCAGTCTGTGTGTGTGTGTCACACACACACACACACAAATAGAACGACCCACCCGCTATCCAAAAGGGAAGGATCTATTCAACCATCGTCATCCATAACTCCGGAATATAATAGAAAGAATATTTATTCGGGGTACTGAAAAGGATTCAAAATGCTCATATGCATGGCAACTTACGAGTGTAAAAAGAAATGCTTAATTGTTCTAGCATGTTGTGTTTTACACAATTTTATAAAGTGTCAAACTGAGTTTCTAAATGATAATGATATTTTTCTTAAGATGTCTGAGGAGTTACCATAATCTAAATATGTTGACCAAATTGACGAGCATTTGACAGAAGAGGAGACACATGTTGGAGAAGTTCATTGAAATACTATTACAAATGCTTTGTGGAATGATCATCATGTGCATCTTGATAGTAGGAATTAGGCTCTGTACTACTGTATTACATTGATATTTAATTATGCAATCTTCCTATATTTCTTTTAATATAAACATACATGTGTTAGTTAGATCTTATTAAATATAATATTATCTTATTTAAGTGTCTTATGTTTATATTTGCATTTGTTTTTTAATCTATCTTATATATTTATGTTGGCTGTCATAATATTTAGCTAACTAAAGATAGCATTGTAACATTCCACACAACACAAGGGTATTATAGTCATTTGTAAGAAAGTTCATTTCAAATTCAATCTTATCCTAATTTTTATTTCTATCATTTTACCAAAACATCATTTCAAAATAAAAGGATAAGAAGACATAACTTTTTATAATTATACCTCACTTATTCTCCCCAAACGGAGGTAAGGAGCCAATTGAGTTCTCCCGGGAATAATCTTCAACCTAATATGGGCCATTTTTGAGAGGTGTACATAAAATTCTCGATGAAAAGCCTCAACATTTTAGTTTAAGGTTTTGAATATAATTTGGATTAGTTGGAGTTTAGAGAAGTTTAGGCTCATGACATTAGGGTTGATTCTTCCCTTTAGGATTAGGCAGGTGTGTGGGAGGGTTTGAAGAGATTGAGGATGATCATGGTCATGTTTGGCAAATGATTTTTGTCCGTCATGCACACAAAGTGTTTGATGAAAAGCCTCAATGAAAACCGGGCATTTCCAACCTCTTCCAAAGCAACATCCTCACATTTTAGCTCTTTTTTACTTGAAATAACGCAAAAACAGCATTAAGAGAAGTTTAAACAACTTGCATGAATTTATACAATTTTTCCATATGTAATTTGATTTTTATTCATAAAACTTATATTAAGAACCATAAAAATATGCATAAAAATTAGACATAACATTTTCATATATATATATATTAGTGGATTGAGTGACTTACATCAACTGTGCTAAATGTATTTTCATTATGACCTGTTTCAAAGTTCAAGGGGTGTATATCGCTTGAGCGCCTAGCAAGCTTTTGGCTTGTACCCGGCCTATATTTAATTCTCTTGACTTCAAAGAAAGCTTTTTCTTTTGACAATTTGATTAGAAAACTAAAACTTAGCTAATAGAAATATTATCCATTTGGTTTACAAAATAGCTAGGTCAAAAGGTAGGCACTATATGCTTAAGATTTAAACCAACACTTACACTTACGTGGGCAAAAGCATAATTTCTCTTTGATTAGACCGTATAATTGTGTACAAACATTAACAAGTGCACCAAAGCAATCTTAATTTATATAAAGTTAATGTCTCATGAAGAAATTAGTCAACCTCTATGAATAAACAAAGAGAAAACTCACTAGTTACTAAAGGGTACCTGTAAATATTTGAAATTATAGTTTAGTTCCAAAATTTTCATTACCTTGTTGGTCGGAGTGGTATTTCGATGCAACTATTCATTGACAATAAATCATTTTTCAATCTAAAAAAAAAAAAGACAATAAATCATTTTAAAATTCATTGACAAGAAATTAGTCGTGGTTGATCACAAAAGGCTGATCTCTTACCAAAACAGATATTTTCTCTTAATTTGTCCACAAAAGATTTACTGTATATATGAGATAGCCTAATAGGCAAAGCAACTGAACTCAATATTTCGGGGACCTAACTGAACTAACAAAATTTGCATGTAACCCCCCTCCTCTCCTCCAAATTCCACCATTAATTAATTAATTATTAACAAAGATATATTAGACTTTGTTAATTGATGAATGTCAAGTACTTTTAATTGAAGTTGTTTTAGGTGAGTCTACTCCATGCACGGTGTCAAACTCCAGCTTCTATCTTCTTGGAAGATAGTTTGATTCTTATCACTCATGAATCTCTATTATCCATGTTGCCCTCATTTTTGCATATAAAATTTAATCTTGTTTGTTCTTTTGGTCTCATATGATATTTTGCTTATTTAATATAATTCTTTTCCTCCTATGTCAAACCCTTCTTCGGACACTATTATCATCAGATTAGGTAATCTTATAATTGAGAGACGTATTGGCGTAATGTTTTTTTTATGGTCAACCCATTAGGTAGAGAAACTTTGTTAAATGTGTATTATATGATTGTATTTATAAGAATTTTAATCCATAACTTCTTGTTACAGATGTAAATATTTTAATCAATTATATTATGAGTCATTTATGTATTGGCATAATGTTACTACTCATATACAATAAATAATCCAAAATAGTAAGCCAAATTACACTTGTAGGAAGGTTACATTCTAGAAGTATAAATTATTTTGAAATTCATCACTTTATCTAATTGTTGCACAGCAAGAAAATTTGGTTGCATGATTCTAAAACATAACTTGTTTGGGCGGCACCTACATCAATTTTTCTTAAAGTCCCAGAAGTAATATACTATTTTAATATAAAACAGTATATAAAATCAAATGAAAAAAATTGCATTTGTAAGAAAGATATACATCTTATGTGGTTCAGAGATGGTTCACTAAGTATGTAGCAAGTAATATGAAGAGATGGTTCAATAGGATAATCCAGCATCAGTCCATCTTCAGTATTTTATCTTACAAATCCTAATTTTGGCTGGAAAGACTTTTCTTTTAAGGGAGCTGATATTGCGCGACGGATACTGTAGAGACTCTGTAGCGACGGTATATAAAAACTGAAAAAACCATATAAATTGAAAACAAACAAAATATAAAAAATTCATTCGGTAAAACAGTATGTATTTTAAAAAATGAAAACAATATATCAAGACATATAACCTGAAAACAAACAATATATAAAAATTCATTCGATACACAATATATATTTTAAAAAATAAAAATAATATATAACGTATATAGAAATACGAGAAAACAATATATAATTTCAATCCGTCGCTACAGTATCCCCGTCGTGATTTTTCATTTCCCTTCCCAAGGCAGGCTCAGTTATGCTCTTTCAGGATATATTAGTAATTATAATTGTAAGTTACAAATTGCCAGTCTCAAGCGTTTTGAGCTAGCCTAAAAGAGATATCTTAATGAAGAACGAATGCACAGAAATCATTTTATGCTTATGAGCCACAACGTCTTTTTACTTCTTTTTTTTAACAAAATAAGAGAAGTGTTGGATTTTGCATGCAGAAAAATAAGGAGATCATAAAGAAGTCTACGAGGTCAATAATTGTGACATCAACAAAATGTTGAATTTGCAAAATAATTAACTACCCGTTAGACTTTCAGACTTTAGCAGGTCAGCCTATACATGGTAGTATAACTGCAGGGTACACCATATATTACCTGCTTGGGCTGGTTTTGTTTCATTTCAACCCTAACACTAACTAGCTTTGACTTTTGGTCTAATTATCGCTAGGTCAATATTTTCAAAGAAAAAATGTTATGTTACATGATCATACATAGATAATATTCTTGTATATATGATGCTGCACATCAGCATAAACCAACAAATTAGAAGGAAGCTGGTACACGCATCTTTTCATGCATAGACATAAGGGGAATTTATCAGTTCGGGGGTAAACGAGATCCTATTACCATTTATTTTGTTTAAGGGAGCTGATATTACGCGACGAGTACTGTAATGACGGTATATAAAAACTGAAAACAGTATATACAAACATATGAACTGAAAATAAACAGTATATAAAAATTCATTCGATAAAACAATATATATTTAAAAAAAATGAAAACAATTTATACAAGCATATAAACTGAAAACAAACAGTATATAAAAATTTATTCGGTAAACAATATATATTTAAAAAAATGAAAACAGTATATAGCGTATATAGAAACGTGAAAAAATAATATGTAATTTCAATCTGTCGCTACAGTACCCGACGTGATTTCCAATTTCTCTTTGTTTAACATATGTATCATGGAAAACTATAACTTACCCCCACATTTTCCCAAAAAACGCCATATGCACAAAATAAGGGGACAAGCCAGGATAACTAAGATGGCAAATTAAAGTTTTTAATTTTGAGAGGATGTTGATGCAGTGCCCTCAAGTGATAAATCTCCCACTTATTCTCTTGTATCTATGAAAACTGTAAAACTAGATCTCATTTAGCAGGTGTCATAAATACTCGTGGACAAATGAGAACTTATCATTTGGGGGCAATGGATCAAGGTCCTTTCAAAATTAATTATTGAAAAAATGTTTTTTCCTTGTATTATTCCATCAATATATAGCATGCTTTTATTTTTATTTTTGACGAATGGATACATTAATGGAAGTTTTGTAAAGATTTTGTGTATTCTAATTAATAGGTTGTGTATTTCTACATAAATACAATGATCCTATTCTCCCTCTAAAGCCATATCTTCTTTAATATATTTAGAGACTCAGATTCTGATATCAGATGAAGACAAAGACCAAAAACCCACACATTAATTCTTCGGTTTGTCTGTATAAAACCATACTACAGAATTCAAGTATATAATATATTTTTGTCGACAATAAGAGCCCTTCTACTCCCACTACTTCTTTCCTAATTATTTAATGATTTACTTATCTTCTGGTCAATGATTAGGTCCTGTGTCATACCCAAAGCCATTAAAATATTAGACATTACGTTATGATTATCCAAAATTTGTAGATATAGTGCTTCTTACACATCAGCAAAATTTGTGATGAGAAAAATAGATTGACATATATAAAGGTAGAGCATTCAACAAAACGCTTGGTTTCCCATCATGCTATGCGCATGCCTTTTTTCTTTTTCTTTTTGAAGTGCTAAAATTGTATATATGTTTGTTAGAAAATAGTATATAAATATCATTTTTTTTAGGACGACAAACAAATTACTTATTGCATTTTCATTAAACAAATAAAAATTCATTACAATCTTCAGAAAATAAAAAAAGAAAAAAAAAGAAAAAGAAAATTAGGCCAATTTCTGCCATTGCCAACTTTGCCAATGCCGCACCAACAAGAAAGAGAAGACGATCATCATTGCTTGCCGCCTCGTCCAAAGAGAACCATGGCACAGAGAGAGGCCAAACCAAGAGAGGAGCTGTTGTTCTAGGGTTTCAAACCTGTATGAGACGGAGAGGAGACGCCGCTATTGGGTTTCGACACAAAGAGATGGGCCTATAGGTTAGGGACGCGCCAAACATACAAATCAACAAGAGAAGCCATGAGAGACCTCCCTTCAGCAAGCAAGGGCAGCGGCAGAGGCGCCGCCGCGTTCTAGGTTAGCGCCGGCACCAGAGATGAATGAGAAGATGGAGGAGAATAGAGAAGATCATGCCACACATCTCAACAACGAGTCAATCAGCGGCATCACCGTCGACGTTAGGGTCTGAGAAGAGAGCTTGAGAAACATCGCACTAGCGAGTCAGGGAGGCTAGGGTTTCAGCGCGCCTTTGAGGTTAGGATTTCAGCGCCGTATATAAAAATCTAAAATTTGCATATTCAAAGCAATACATTTATATTCAAAATAGTTTATAAAAAAAATCCAAAAATAATATATTAAAGTAAAAAACAATGTATATAAATGTCAATATAATATATATAAAATATCAAAATAATATATAAAGTTATCCAAAACTATGCCAAAAAAAAATAGTATATAACATACAATAAATTTATAGCCATAAAAGTATAGATTTTCTCAAAAGAAGTCCTCATGTATCCAAAATGGTTATATAAAAAAATCTAAAACAATATATATTTTGGTATCCTCTACATGTCGATACATGATTAGAGTGCGCAATAAGCGCACCCAAACCATCATGATTTCTAATTTATCCTAGGCTGTATACCTTTGAACACGCTCGGATCTATATGCAGACCATGCTGGTTTTCAGAGAATTACTTATATTTAGCTATAAGATATTTGTTATTATATTGAACTATAAGATATCTGCGATTACATTTAATTTTTTTAGGAAATTTGGATAGGGCTAAATGTAATTACATTTAATTGAAAAGGCTCAGTTTTCAGAAAATATTATACACATAAATGACACTCAAAATCATGATTTTGCGTATTTAATCAGTATTGTAGTTCGTAGTCATTTTGGCACCTCAATGCAACTCGCATTATAGGAGTCTTCTTCCTAAATCCACAATGTCAAAATAGAAACAAAAGACTAGGTGAAGAATTGGGTCCATTCAACAAAAAGCTAAACAAAAAAGGGGTAAAGGGAAGCTCAAAAACCGTGAAGTACTTTCAACAACAAATATTATTCTCATATCATCAGTATCACATCATGTCACATCAAGTCAACCCACCTTTTTTCTTCATATCCTTCTTCTCTCTCTTCTCTCTGGGTATTACTATAAAACACGGTTGTGGCTTTCATCACCATGTATCTCACCTCAGTTACAGAAATATATAGAGAGAGAAATAGAGAAATAAATATAGAGAGAAAAATGGGAAGGGCACCGTGTTGTGACAAGGCAAGTGTGAAGAAAGGGCCATGGTCACCAGAAGAAGATGCAAAGTTGAAGTCTTACATTGAGGAAAATGGAACAGGAGGCAACTGGATTGCTCTTCCACACAAGATTGGTTAGTCTAGTTCATTAATAATTGAGATTAGATATAAAAAGTTGTTAAGTTGTAATAATAGTAGCTTGTTCTAACAAAAGTAATATAAATTCATATCAAAATAACTTTCTCATCTAACGGTAGTTAATACTTAGTAAGATGCATGATGGTCATATTAGCAAAACAATTGGTATTCATTTTCTTTTGCTTTGAAAATTTAGGGTTAAAGAGATGTGGAAAGAGCTGCAGACTAAGATGGCTCAACTATCTGAGGCCTAATATCAAACATGGAGACTTCACGCCTGAGGAAGATAACACCATTTGTAGCCTCTACATTAGCATTGGTAGCAGGTAAATCTCTCTTTTCTCACCCATTATATTTGTAGTTTTATTGTTTTAATCGATTATTTATTTGAAAATAAACTTTCTTGAAAAATGACAAAGTTAAGTGCGTTATTAAAGTTCCATTTTGTCATATAACAAAACTATTTTTATGCCTATTAGAGAGAAAAATTTGGAGGCCAAGAACTCTAGACACTAGAATCCACATACAAGGCATACATGCAGAAGTGCCTATAATTACCCATAACAATATGAAGATTACTAATTCTTCTTTAAATAATCATTACCCTAGTAATTAACTATTTTCTAATGTATTTATGTATTAGGTGGTCAATAATAGCAGCACAACTGCCCGGCAGAACAGATAACGATGTAAAGAACTACTGGAACACGAAGTTGAAGAAACGTCTCTTGGGCCGTCGCAAAGACTCATCTCGGTCTCCACACAACCAAACCAATGGATCTTCGAAAGAAACAAATGACTGCAGTCAAAATTTGAGCGCATCTGCTCTTGAGAGGATACAGTTGTGCATGCAGTTGCAGGGCCTGCAGTTACCCCTATTCTATCCTCATAATGATAACAATAATAATAACCCTTCAATATTTCCTAATAATTCCTCAATGGGCCAATCGCAATGCGACAACTCATCAAATGGAGTACAAAATGAACGCCCGAGTAATCTATCAGTTGCGGAAAATGGGCGAGGAATTAGTATTCCCATTAGTGATGGTTTATTGGATGGAATAGATGGGTTTTCTACTCTTTCGAGTGGTGCTAATTCTAATGTTAATTCCAATGTTAATGTGGTGGAGGCAGAATTGAGAGGCTTGTTGTATGGAGAAGAAGGTGAGATTGGAGAGCAAAGTTATTCTAAACCAGGCGATGGTGCAATAGAGAGCATGGATTGGTGGGATAACTATGGAAATAAGTCGCCGGTAAATTCATGGTCTTATTCTCTTGACCCGAACTCCTTGGTGCAAGATTATGTTCCTCTCTATGATATGTGATTCATAGGATAAGTAAGATAGTGATAGTAATTTGGGTATAAGTTGTTATATTACTCAAGAATAGTAATTATTGTGCAGAGGAATAGGGAATAAATGTCTGGTATTTTGTACCATCCCTACTTAAAGTAGGGAATTCCGTGTACCGATTGTAACAGATAATTAGTCCAATGTATTGAAATGTTTATATTAATACTTTGTGCTACATAACAGTGGGACTTGGGAAGAGACTTTTTTTTGCTTTTGTGCTTAAATGGCAAGATTAATTACTCTATCAATATGACTACTGAGTGCAAAGAAAAAAAATTTACTCTATCAATTAAGATTTATAAACAATCATTTCCTGATTGAGGAAACCATACAAACTTACTAAAGATCTTACCAATTAACATTGAACATTTTTATACTTATTTTCGGTTTGATTATTTGATTATATTACTAAATTCTTGAGAATCATATTAGTATATAAGAACTCCAGATCATGCCATTTTAGTGATTAACCAACAAATGATTGATACTAAAAAAATAAATCAATGAATCCCAACTTTTTTGCATGGCTGTTTCGTAATCATGAACTTATAAAGAAAATATATGCGAACACAATGAAGTGTCTACAAGAAAAAAAAGTAGCAAGGATTCTTCTCAAGTTTCGAAAAAGATTTATTCCATGAACGCGATGGAAATTAACGATCCAATAAATCTGTATTATATGGTACAAAGAACGGTTTGATATAGCTTCAAGTTAGAGCTTACTCGGAGTTAGATAATAACAATGTTTTTAAAACTTCTACCAGTAACTTGTTTGCATGTAGTAATCAACTCAAACTACTCTAATACCAGAGAGCTTCATTTTAAAACTTCTACCAGTAACTTATTTGCATGTAGTAATCAACTCAAACTAAACTAATACCGGAGAGCTTCATTTGCATGTAGTAATGAACTCAAACTACTCTAATACGAGAGCGTTTCCGTCTTATTTCCTATTTTTGATTTACACCAATATCTTAATCCCCATAGAAAAAGTGCATCTTTAATCTTCCTTAAACTATTGCATGAATTCCTAACATAAACACATGAGACCTTGCTGCTTATAATTTCTTAAGAATCATATAAGAATATAAGAACTACAGATCACGCCATCTTAGTGATTAACCAACACAAGATTGACACTAAAAACCAAATCCATGAATCACACCTCTTTTGCATGGTCATTTCATAACCATGGACTTACGTAGAAAATATAATAAAAGAATAAAAAAAAAATAAAGCTCATGCTAACACATGAAGTCACTACAAGCAAAAAGAGTGCGAATTCTCTCTCAAGTTTCGAATGGGAAATTTATTGAAGCAAACATGACAAAAATTAATTATCCAAAATTTTTCAAAAAGCTAAGTTATTACAAACTTTTTTCTACCAACCAAGAAGGAGAAGTTTCAACAAAGCCATGCGAATATAAAGACCATTTTTCGCTTGCCTAAAATATGCTGCTCGCGGATCACTATCCACCTCCACAGTTATCTACAATAACAATAATGGCAAAAGATATATATTTTTCAATATTAGGGTTAATATAAATCATTTTTCAAAAATATAATTATAGAGAATTTGTGACAAAACACTGCATTATTACCAAAAAATTGCAAAAAATCCCTACCGTTAATTAGAAGTTAATACAGTTTTTATACTCTAATTATTTGAAAACTATTCTGTACTCTCTCTCTCTCTCTCTCTCTCTCTCTCTCTCCATTTGAACTAATATTTCCTAAACTTAATTAATGTTTATCTCATAAACCTCCATGGAGTTGAACGGAGTTTCGATGAGAGAGTTTAAATATCTTTAAAAGACAGAGATTAATTGAAATTTCTGCAATAATGCAAGCGCTTTTTTACAATTTCAAATAATCCCAGGCCTTTTTTGCAATTTCTGCATAATACAAAGGTTATTTCGAAAATTTTCCTATAAAGTATATACATAAAAGAGCCAAAAATATATATAATGAAATAATAGTACCTCATCAAGTCTAGGAAGAGGGTGCATAACAACGGCGTGTTTTTGCATGACATTTAATACATTTTTATCAACTATATACTTTCCACGCGCCGATTCATACAAGTCGATTCTCTCATTAAATCTCTCTTTTTGAATTCTCGTTTGATAAACCACATCACATTTTGAGGCCACTTCTAGCAAATCAGAACTCTCTTCCCACTCTACACCGTTCTTTGTTAAATATTCCTTTATATCATCCTAAAATTAGAAAAATGAAAAAGTATATTAGTTATATTAAAGATTTTACAAGAAAAATAAGATGAAGAATATAGATAGTACCTTCATTTTTACGACATCAGGAGAAACAAAATATATTTTGATATTTTGGTACATGGCGATTAAATAAGCTAGAGACCTAACGGTTCTTCCATTTGCAAGATCTCCAACTAATGCCAATTTAATTCCATCCAATTTACCTAATTCTCTTTTTATTGTGTATACATCCAACAAAGCCTGAAATATTTTAAAACAAGATGAAAAAAATGAAATGATTGTATTATAAATTAATTTTTCTTATGAATGGAGCCGGCTCCAAAATCATGTTCCAGACATGTTAAAATAAAGGGAGAATTTGCTAAAAAACCCCCACATTATACCTAAATTACAAAAAAGGCCCCTACGTTATTAGAAATTGTAGAAAAGCCCCACCATTCTTTAAAAAGTTCAAAAATAGTCCCTAACATTAACTCTTCTCTAACGGTTAGATTGATAAAAATGTCTAGCTAATCAATAATAGGATTAATTTCTTACATTTTTAAGAATAGAGCGTCTTTTTTGCAATACACAGTTTTTTTTTTTTTTTTTTGCAATTTAGGCATAATGCAGGGGTATTTTTTTTTTGCAAATTTCCCTAAAACAAAAAAAGATTTAAAAATAGGATTAAGCAAGCAAAGAAAAGAAGAAAAGAAAAGAAAAGAAAAGCTAATAAACAATTGATTATTTTTACCTGTGTGGGATGTTGGCCCGGTCCATCACCGGCATTAATGACCGGTATCTGAGCCGTACCAGCCGCTCGTCGAGCCGCTCCGCTTTCAAAATGCCTCAAAACTATTATATCAGAATATCCTTCCACCGTTCTAATCGTATCTGCAAACCAAAACCCAACATTCAAACCCATTCAAAATTCATCCATCAATGCTTAGAACAAAGTATCAGTACGCAACTTATCATCGCCAACATCACCTTCTAGGGTTTCGCCTTTGGCGGCAGAAGAGAACTCCCTGGCGTTCTCCGTCGTGAGCACCTCTCCTCCCAACCTCTTCATGGCGGACTCGAACGAGAGCCTGGTCCTCGTCGAGGGCTCGTAAAACAGCGTCGCCATCAAGTACCCTTTCAGCATGCTGCTTCCCGCCTTCTCTATCCTCTCCATTTGTTCCGCCACATCGAAGATTCCGTTCAGGAGGTCGAGGTTGAACTGCTGCGACTCGATGACGTCTTCTAGTTGGAATTTCGGGCTGAGTTTTGCGGAGGGTTGGGTTTTGAGGGGAGATGAGAAGCATTTGAGAGACGAGAATGAGAGAGATGGTGCAGGCCTTCGGGGGAGTTTGAGCGAAGATGGAGTTGGGATTGTTCGGAGCGCCATTGAGAGGAGAACAGAGAGGTTTTACGTTTTAGAGGAGAAAAAAATAGAGGCCGACTGAGAGTGATGAGAAGAGGAGAAATGGAGAAATGGAGAAGTAAAAAGAGGTTTTAGCAAAGCGAGCGAGTTATCTCCAGTTCTTCTGAAACTGTTGATTTTAATTAATTATGAACTGTTGGATTAAGATCTGACGCGTAGTATGGTCTTGAGAAGTCAAGGCTGCAATATAGATTCTGTGTTGAGTGGGTTGTATTTGTAGAATTTTTTTGAATAGTAGCAAAGAATAATTAATTAGATAGCATATTTTTCAAAATATTTGGGTAAGTAGCACTTCCGCCAAACTCTCTGGCGGAACTGAAGTAGTTCCGCCAGAGGGATTTTTTTTTTTGCTAATCTCGGCCATTTGGCACCTTTAAACAGCCTTAATTAATGAAAAAAGCTAGTTCCGCCACCGGGTCTGGCGGAACTAGGTAAAATTTATTTTTGTCTCAATTTAGACGGTGAAATTGGCCCAAAAATGACGAAAATATAGGTTCCGCCAGACCCTCTGGCGGAACTAGCTAGAAATAACAGGTTCCGCCAGACCCTCTGGCGGAACTAGACCATTTTCCCAACTTACAATCTGACCCAAAAAGTCAAAAAAAATGGTCCAGTTCCGCCAGACACTGGCGGAACTAGTTAGAAATAACTAGTTCCGCCAGAGGGTCTGGCGGAACTAGACCATTTTTTCAACTTACAATAAAAAAATCAAAAAAATGGTCTAGTTCCGCCAGACCCTCTAGCGGAACTAGTTATTTCTAACTAGTTCCGCCAGTGGGTCTGGCGGAACTATACCATTTTTTCCACTTACAATCTGACGCAAAAAAAAATCAAGAAAATAGTCTAGTTCCGCCATTTTTTTCGACTTGCAACCTGACGCAAAAAAATCCCAAAAAATGGACTAGTTCCGCCAGAACCTCTGGCGGAACTAGCTAGAAATAACTAGTTCCGCCAGTGGGTCTGGCGGAACCTGTATCAGCGTGTCTTCCGGATAGGTCTGACCCCAAAAAATTGAGAAATAGCCTAGTTCTGCCAGATCCTATGGCGGAACTTGTTCAATCATTGGAGCCTGATATAAAAGGAAAATCTTTCTCTCTCTCCCCCAATCTAACCTAAAGTCCGCCCCCAAAAAATAAAAATACTATTCAGGCGATTTTGAAGTGTATTTGAGGTGATTTTGATCCAAATAAATAGAGAAAATAGAAGAAAATGAAGACGGAAATTAGGTATTGTATTATAGATTTTTTGTTTCATTAAATAATTAATTGATTTTATTATATATTTGTTGTTAATTTGTTGAAATATTATTACAATTAGTAAGAAGAAAATGGCACAAAACTCTCAAATTCTTGTATATTATGATGGTCTTATTGTAAATCTACCAAACGGATGCAATTACGACCCGGAGGAACCGGCTTATATTCCAGAAAGTACAACCGCAAATAGGGATTATGACCAACTGTGTAACGAAATTTATGAGAATCTCGGTTGGTCGTATAATGATATTATTTTAATCCGAGGTTGGCTTCCTTTTCTTAAGAAAGGAATTTGGCATTATAGGTTAGTGAAAATTATGAATAATACACAATGATTAATTTTGCGGAGCGCGTCATAAGGGTTGGGATGGAGGAATTAGAAATATATGTTGATCGCGTCCAAAATAAAGAATATCAGATAGGAACTAGTAGTAGATCAAATGTAATTCCAAATGCAGATGAAAATGAGATATTAGAACCCGTTGAAAATGAAATAAATATTGAAAATGCGAATGAGGACCCGTTTGCGACCTTTGATATGGCACGTGTGAGCAATAATGTACTTCCCGAAATAGATGATGATGAAAATGAATTAGATGATGAACCCGAAATGGAGTCAGAGGATGAGGAAGAAATTTATGGAGATGGCGATGAAGAAATGGAGAGAGTGAACCATCAGACGGGATTTATATATACGGAAGAGGGTGAGATGGTTAGTGTAGGTACTTTCGGTGATGCGCCGGCTGCTGAATTCGAAGATAGTTCAATGTGGGAATATGCGAGAAATGATGTCTTATCTAGCATGAATGTGAATGAAAATGATGATGAAATATTGTATAAGGGACGTACATTTGAAACGAAATCAGAACTACAATCGGTTGTAAGAGCATACAGTGTGAAGCATCACCGAGAAATAGAAGTAGACCACTCGAATAAAACGAGATATATTGTGATATGCAAGCTTAAAGATGAAGGTACTAGAGGATGTAGTTGGAGGATACACGCTTCGATTAATAAAAAAAATAATTTATGGGAGATTAAAACATTTAGACAACCACACGTATGTATTAACCAAACACCTAGAAGAGACCACAAACAGTTAACGAGTGCGCTTGTTGGGGGGCTAATTCTAGATATCGTAAGAGCAGATTTAGATGTTAAACCTGTAACCATAATAGAAGCCGTTAAATTGAAGGTTGAATATACCATATCATATTGGAAGACTTGGCACGCAAAACAACACGCGTTTCGATTCTTATTTGGGGGTTGGAGGGAGGCTTATAATTTGCTCCCTGAGTTGATGGCGGCAATAACATCAACAAATCCTGGTACTTTGTATACATTTAAAACTGGTGTCCCAAATAGAGATGGTGAGTTGGAGTTCGAAGATCTATTTTGGGCATTTGGCCCATCACTACATGATTTTCAATTTTGCAAGCCCGTCATAACAGTAGATGGAACATTTCTAACCGGAAAATACCAAGGAACTTTACTGACGGCGATTGGTACCGACGCAAATGGTCAGTTATTTCCATTAGCTTTTGCTTTAGTTGATAGGGAGAAGAATGAGACATGGGGGTGGTTTTTTAATTGTTTGCGTGATGTTCTCGGAGAAGAAAATATGTATTGCATTATTTCGGATAGGCATGCTGGCATAATTAGTGCAATGAGAGTGAGAAGGTGGCTGCCACCTTATGGTTATCATCGTTATTGTATGCGGCATCTTCAAGCAAATTTCAGTAATGCTATAACAGATAAAACAGTGGTTCCAATGATTCAAGGATTAGTACGTGCGCACAACAAATATAAATTTAATAAGATATGGGAAAAAATGAAAAAAAAGATAGTTCAGCGACCGATTGGTTACAAAAGATAAATAAATCAAATTGGGCGATTTCGTACGATACTGAAGGTCGTCGGTGGGGCATACCAACTAGCAATAACGCCGAAGTGATGAATTTTGTTTTCAAAGGTATAAGAAAACTACCTGTTACGGCAATTGTGGAGGCGACATTTTATAAGCTAAATTGTTATCACGTGAGATATCGGGCGGCTGCTGATATGAGGGAAAAGAATTGGTCGGATATAGTGATGTTAAAAATGGAACGTAGACGCATTAAGGCTGCTAGGCATGAAGTCACTTGCTACAACTTAGAGCAAGGTATTTATCAGGTGCTTACGCAAGCCCGGCGTTCGACGAGTGGTATCGGAATTCCGAGAAAGAAATGGCGAGTGGATATCAACGAAGGAAAATGCGAGTGTCAGAAACCTATGATATATCACTACCCGTGTTCACACGTCATAGCAGTTTGTATACGCAAAGTTATATCTAGCGAAGTTTTCATTCATCCGTGTTATTCCTTGGATAATTTGAAACGTACGTATGAAAAAAGTTTCTATCCTGTAAAGGAAAAATCACAATGGACGCCACGCATAGAAATTTGTAATTACAATTTATTTCCTGGTGATAAACTTATAAGGACAAATGCTAACGGAAGGATGAAACGTGGAAGAAGGCAGGAGTTGCGAATCCAAAACAGTATGGACACCATGAACAAAGAAAAGCGTGTAATGAATTGCAGCATCTGCAAATTACCAGGTCACACTAAACGAAAGTGCACACAAATGGGTGGAGACCGTTACAATGGACCGTAGTTTGGTTTATTTAGTATGTTTTTATTTTGTTTATTTTATTTAGTTTGTTTTATTTATTGTTGAGTAGTTGTAATGCTTAAGTTAAAACAATCTCAATAAACCATAAACCCTAAAAAATCAAACAAACAAATCGCAACATAATGCAAATCCCCAAACATAACCCCTAACCCCAAATACATAAACTATAACATAGTCCAAATCTCAAAACATAAACCCTAAAACACTAACATAAACCTTAAACATCTCCGCCGCGTGCACCACGGCCACGTGCACCACGGCCGCGTCGTCTTCCTCTCCTTCTCGTCTGGTTCCGAGTCTGCATCTGAGTGAGCTGACTGACGTCTTCTCCTCCTTCCTCTCCCCCCTCTTGCGAATACCAATACCATTTATCGTTCCAACGTGTAATCCAATTCTTGTGAATCTTACGCCAATCGTTTCCGCGAAAATTCGTCAGGTCGCGTAATTCTTTGTCGGCAATTTTGTCGGCTTCAGATATTTCCGGGGGTATTTTTTGCCGATACCCGAACTGTCGCATCACCCTCTCAGGACGATAACGCTCGACGATCCAGAAATAAATCAACGGCATACTGAGTAGTGCCGTAGTTCTTTCTTCCTGACAAATGGGCGGTAGCCTATCGCGGTATGGTTCGTAAGGTGCCCAAAAGATATCACTTGGAGGGATGCTGTCTAACATGTCGCGGTTCGCCCACAAATGAGTAGTCGACGGATCCTCTTTAACTCTTGCATCTCTCCAGAGCATGCCAACCGTATCATTGTAATCTGGATCGTCGTAGATATTCAATCTTGCCGGGTTCAATGAAACTCTCGGTCTTCCGGTCGCAAAATGTTGCCAAGCCCATAATTGTAGTAATAAGATGCAACCTCCCATATTTTTCCGATCGGGACCTGTACTTTTGCACAGCTCTCTGTACAGGTATGCAAGTACCCCACTCCCAAATGCCCACTCATGCAAATTATTCATTTCTTCTAAAAGTACCAGGGGCATGAGCGAATAACAGTCCCCATTCGGATCCGTAAATAAAATGTCGGAAAAAAATCCGATCATGTAAGCTCTACAATATTGCTCGACTCGTAATATGGGGGCATCACACTCCAAATCGGCAAAATTCTCCATGAACCATTTTTTTTTTACCAACACGTTGTTTTTCTTATTTCCTGATCCTCTGAACATCTCTTAGGGGGGGTGTTTTTCCGAGTAGGTCCCCGGCTTTATTTGCCCAATTAATACCGCTGTTCTTCACACAAAGGGGCTTGCCATCCACCCGCAACCCCAACAAGCATGAAACATCCTCTAATGTTATGGTCATTTCTCCGTGCGGCATGTGGAACGTATGTGTCTCTTTTCTCCACCGTTCCTGCAGAGCGGTTATCAGTATGCCATCGATTGGTACATAACCGATTCTCTGCGTTTGTAACAAACACGCACTCGCAAAATATGGCTCGAACTGAACATTCCATGGCACCTGCGAAAACAAAACATATAAGTAAATTATTTTTACATAATTAAATAAATAGATATATAGAAATAATTTTATATACAATACATTAATATGATGTTGCCTGTATCGGAAACCCCCTTTCGCTTTAGCCTTGGTGTTGTCCGGTTGGCTGAAACATACGGTTCTGTAATCATCCTGGAATTCGTTCAGCGGACGATATACCGGACCTTCTGGCTCAACTATAGGAGCCTTCCCCCGATCCGCACGATTAGATCCGCCCCGACTAGATCCGCCCCTAGATGACATCCCTATATAAATTTTATTTTTTAAATATAAATAATAATTAAACAATTACTATAAATAAATTACTTCAATCTTTTTTTAATATAAACAAATTACTTCACTCTTTTTTTTTAATAGGAATAATAGTATATAGTCAAAAATAAAAACCTAACAAATCACTATATATAAATATATTACTAAACAAATATATATTATATTTTTTTCTTAAAATAACTACATATTGAAAATTAATTATTAAATATTTTCATACCGAATAAAATTGATAAAAATATCCCTATATAAATAATAACTAAACAATATATTTTTACATAACTAAATAAACATACTATTTAACACAAAAATAAACAAATTGCTTCATTCTATTTTTTTTAATACAAAAAATTGTATATATTAAAAAAAACCATAAACAATTACTATAAATAAATATATTACTAAATAAATTTATATTATATTTTTCTTTAAAATAACAAAGTAATAAAAAATAATTACAAATTTTTTTCATACCGAATAAATTTGACGAAAAATTTACTCCTTTTCCTTCTTCTTCTTCTTCTGCTCCTCCTCCTCCTCCTCCTCCTTCTTCTTCTTCTTCTTGTTCTTATTTTTCTATAAAGAAATCAACAAAAATTCAAACAAATTTCAATACTATCAACCTATTTAAACCAATTTCAAACTAATCTCACTAAATCCATACCTATTTCGCACTAATTTCACTCAATCAAAAATTATTTCAATTCAACCAAATCAACAAAAATAACTAATCAAAACTCAAAATCAAACAAAATAACTTACATATTTCTTCTTCTTTTTAACTTCTCCTTCTCTTCCTTTAATTTCTCCCCTCTTTCCCCTTTAATTTCCTCTCAAATCGCATGAAATTTCGCCCCTAATTTTCCTCTTTTTTTTTCGAACGGACGGGTAGGGTTAAAATGAGGGTCGGACGGGTTTAAATTGGGGTTTAAAAAAACGCAGTGGTAGTTCCGCCAGACCCTCTGGTGGAACTAGTTATTTCTAGCTAGTTCCGCCAGAGGGTCTGCCGGAACTAGACCATTTTTTTGATTTTTTTGGGTCAGTATACAAGATCAAAAAAATGGTCTAGTTCCGCCATAGGGTCTGGCGGAACTAGTTATTTCGAGCTAGTTCCGCCAGATGGTCTGGCGGAACTATACCATTTTTTTGATTTTTTTTGGGTCAGATTGTAAGTTGAAAAAATGGTATAGTTCCACCAGTGGGTCTGGCGGAACTAGTTATTTCTAGCTAGTTCCGCCAGAGGTTCTGGCGAAACTAGTCCATTTTTTGGGATTTTTTTGCGTCAGGTTGCAAGTCGAAAAAAATGGTCTAGTTCCGCCAGACCCATTGGCGGAACTAGCTAGAAATAACTAGTTCCGCCAGAGGGTCTGGCGGAACTAGACCATTTTTTTTGACGTTTTGGATCAGATTGTAAGTTGGGAAAATGGTCTAGTTCCGCCAGAGGGTCTGGCGGAACATGTTATTTCTAGCTAGTTCCGCCAGAGGGTCTGGCGGAACCTATATTTTCGTCATTTTCGGGCCAATTTCACCGTCTAAATTGGGCCAAAAATAAATTTTACCTAGTTCCGCCAGACCCGGTGGCGGAACTAGCCTTTTTCATTAATTAAGGCTGTTTAAGGGTGCCAAATGGCCGAGATTAGCAAAAAAAAAATATCCCTAGTTCCGCCAGACCCTCTGGCGGAACTACTTCAGTTCCGCCATAGGGTCTGGCGGAAGTGCTACCTACCCAAATATCTTGAAAAACATGCTATCTAATTAATTATTCTTCAAAATAGTGCTACTATTCAAAAAAATTCGTATTTGTAAATAATACAGAATTTTGTGCAAAGTTAATTGTTTGATTTGATTTTGTGAATCCTTTGTATTTGTAAATACAGAAATTTGTACAAAGTTACTTGTTTGATTTGATTTTGTGAATACTTTGTATTTGTAAATACAGAAATTTGTACAAAATTACTTGTTTGATTTGATTTTGTGAATACTTTGTATTTGTAAATACAATTTTGTACAAAGTTACTTGTTTGATTTGATTTTGTGAATACTTAGTATTTGTAAATACAATTTTGTACAAAGTTACTTGTTTGATTTGATTTTGTGAATCCTTTGTATTTGTAAATACAGAATTTTGTACAAAGTTAATTGTTTGATTTTGTGAATTCCTGAATTTGAAGACTCAAATTCAGAAATTTCGTGATACTCTCGGAAATTTAATATTACAAAATAGGAGAATCCACAATCAATGAATAAATATTAAGCTAAATATGTTTTACGTGACTCGAACATGTCTCAAAAAAATATATTAATATACCAACTTATTAATTACTATAAATCAAAATAAAAAATATATTTTTGATTAATTTAATTTAATCGATCATAATTAAACACAAAATAAAATTAATTTCTCAACTAAACATATCTAAATACACCAAATCAATACTATCATATCCATGTATCCCAAAATACACCAAACCAAACATACCTGTATGTATGTATACCTGGTCAACAGTCCACGGTCCATGGACCATCTTGTATTGTACTGTACACAATACAATAACAATACTGCGTGCTCCGTTCAGAAGTAAGATTCATTCCAAAACAACACAATAAACTCTTCTTCTCTTCTCTCTCTCTCTCTCTCTCTCTCTCTAGTAGTTGGATCTCTCTCTCGCTTCTCTTCTCGACTCGCGTTACGGATCTGAAGAACGGAATCACAGCCGGCGGAGATCTGATCGGAGAGGGAGACGATGGGCATCCTCTTCACGCGGATGCTCTCCTCGGTCTTCGGCAACAAGGAGGCTCGGATCCTCGTGCTCGGCCTTGACAATGCCGGCAAAACCACCATCTTGTGTATGTATTTCCTCCCCCCCTTTTACTTCTGATTTTGATTCTTCGATCTTTTAATTATAGGATACATTTGTTTAATTAGTAGTAGATGTCTCGGATCTGAATCGGGATTGTTTGTAGATACTGTTGGATTTAGATCTGAGGTTTGGAATGAGTATTGTTGTATTCAAGTGATATAACATGGCTGAGATTTTGTTAAAATTTCCTAGTTGGTTCTATGCCAGTATTTGTTCTTTCATTTTGTATGTATTTATATATTGGAATTGAGAAGCTAACTACTTGTATTTTCTGCTTTGTGATATTTGTGCAGATCGGCTTCAGATGGGGGAAGTTGTGTCTACAATTCCAAGTTTGTTCCATATATTTATTTTATGCTTTATTTTGTTTATTTTTTGCTTTTTAGTTGACTGTTCTAACTATTAATTGTTTGTGTAATTCAGCTATTGGGTTCAATGTGGAGACGGTACAGTACAACAATATAAAATTCCAAGTTTGGGATCTAGGTATACATTGATTCATGCACATTTTCTTTACTAGTTTTTTTAATACCTCTGTTGTAAAGCAAAAATAAAAACCACATATTCCTTTAAACATATATGCCTTTGTTTTTATGGAAAATAATTTGAAGAAGTATAGCCCTTTTCCTATTGCTGAAAAAGAAATAGCTTTGTGCGAAATGTTTTAAAACGAGGGGATTTTGTGCATAACAATAATCAATATTTCGCTGGTGCCTGTTCCAATAATACATTTTCTTATAATTGTTGAAACTGGTCGAGATATTCAAATATGTATATGTATTAGTTATGATGTATTCAATCTTAGAGACCTAGTTATTTTTTATATTTTTTAACTTCTTTGATAATCAAATGTTCTCTAACCAAAATTTATATTTTTGTTGAAACAGGTGGACAGACAAGTATCAGGTACTTAAATTTCCCTTCTTTTTTCGATTCAAGAAGGATTTATAATATAACATAAATCAGTTTTACTAAGTTTCATTATATGGGTTTAGCTCTCTGTTTATGATTGTCACTGAATTAATCTTAATTGGGACTAATTGAGTCTTAATTGAGGTATAACAGCACAATTTTTGATTGAGCTGACTTTTAATTGCTCAATTGAAGATTAAATTGGCCCTTTAATCACACTTAATTTCCTAATTTTAAAGTCCTTTTTGCAAAGTCAAAGGCTAAAGTGAAAATAATAACAACTCAACCTCTCAACAATTGTAAATAACTTTCACGCATTATTTATATAGGCCATATTGGAGATGCTATTTCCCTAATACACAGGCCATAATATATGTGGTTGATTCAAGCGACACTGATAGACTTGTAACTGCCAAGGAAGAATTTCATGCCATTTTAGAGGTATTTTTTGTAGCTATGGTATTTTCCATTATTTTATTGGAAGAATACATGTGTACCCCCTGCAAATCCTCAAAATATCACATATACCCCTGCAAAAGGTGAAATATCATGAATACAACTAAAACTGATTCCATGAAAAAATCGGATCTGTCTAATTCCCAATTTTTCCATTCAATTCCAATTTTTCTGATTTTTCCAATCAATTCCAATTTTTCCGATTTTTCCAATCAATTCCAATTTTTCCGATTTTTCCAATCAATTCCAGTTTTTCCTATTTTTCCAATCAATTCCAATTTTTCTGATTTTTCCAATCAATTCCAATTTTTCCGAAATTTCCAATCAATTCCAATTTTTCCAATCAATCCTATTTTTCCAATTTTTCCAATCAATTCCAATTTTTCCGATTTTTCCAATCAATTCCACTTTTCTGATTTTTCCAATCAATTCTACTTTTTCCGATTTTTCCAATCAATTCCACTTGTTCCGATTTTTCCAATCAATTCCACTTGTTCCGATTTTTCCAATCAATTCCACTTCTTCCGATTTTTCCAATCAATTCCAGTTTTCCGTTTTTTCCAATCAATTCCAATTTTTCCGATTTTTCCAATCATTCCCAAATTTTCCGATTTTTCCAATCAATTCCATTTTTTCCTATTTTTCCAATCAATTCCAAATTTTCTGATATAAATTTTCCCAATTTTTCTGGCTAATTCCCAGATTTTTTTGCTTTATTTCCTAATTCTTGGATCACTCTCGTATCTGTTTATATATTACTTGCATATGATTTAATATGAATCAAAAACATGTGTCATAAGCTATGTTGCACGGACACGGGTGTTGTGTCCGACATGACACGGACATGGCGACACGACAAATCTCAAAATTCATCAGGACACGACACGTTTTATATATATATTATTTTATTATTTTATGAATAATTACTGATTTAATTCATTATATTTTAATGTGTTATGCATGATAAAATATCTCAAAAAGTGTAAAATGAGAATCTGATTGCATTAAAATATATAGATTGTGTTACAAGAAATAATTCGTTATATGGAAACTACTAAATATGTGCCACAGTTGATCACTACCTTCAAAATAGTCTTACAGTAGAAGTTCCGGAGCTGACTCCTCTCATTTAGTCCCACCATCAATGCATAAAGTATGTGGGCCTTAAGCCTATTCTATAAATTGAGGACTACACGCTTGCATTTTAAGTGGATGGACCAGCGCCTGTTCTTATTGGAAGGCGTGTCCCTTGTCTCATGAGCCGTGTCATGGCTTATCCAATGCCGTGTCTGTTCAAAAATTAATATTAAATAATTAGACACGCCAGCTGTCGTGTCTGACACGTGTCGGGCACGTGTCGTACACGTGTCCGTGTCTGACATGTGTCAGACACGCATACGGCTTCATTTTGGGCGTGTCCGCGCAACACAGGTCATAAGAAATATCATCAAAACCTCCTCTCATAACTTTTCAACAAAGTACCTAACTTGTCCATTTTACTTTCTTATTCATGAATAAATAAGGGCTCATTTGGCATCATTTATGTTTTTCATTTTTTAGGAACAAAAATCGGTTTTCAATTTTTTTTATTTATTTTTGTTTTCAAAAAAACTATTTCTTGTTTTTAAAATCGATAATAGTTTTTCCTGCTTATTATTTTATCAAATTCATATTTATAACATTTTCAATGCCAATATATCAAGTTTTCTGCACCGATATGCCGTTTATAGTATCAATATAACATTTTCAGATTAATTTAGTGTTGTAAGTACCAATATATCATTTACAATGTTAATATACCATTTATAATGTTGATTTATCATTATTGAGTATTAATATCATGTTTTCAACAATCATTTTTTGTATGAATATATTATTTTCGATGTCAAGATGTTACGTTTTCAGTGTCAATCTACCGTTTGTAATATCAATATATCATTTTTTGTGTCAGTATACTATTTTTAGTGAAAATATATTACTTTGAGTGTATTAAAATACCGTTTTAAGTATCAATAGACAACTTTTAACGTCAATACTATTATTTTTAGTATTAAAAAAATGGCAATATATCATTTTTAATATTAAAAAAATGTCTATATATCATTTTAATATCAATATATATCATTTCTAGTGTCAATATACTATTCCAGTGTGAATATAAAGATTTTTAGTGTGTCAATATACTATTTCAGTATTTCAGTGTGAATATAAAGATTTCACTATTAATAATCTTTTTTTCTGCATCATTATACTATTTTCAGTGCTAAGTGCTAACTTATTTTTTTATATTGCTATATAAAGTTTCAGGTTCAATATTTTTAATTTGCGTCAACTTATCTCTTTTAGTGTGTTATAAAAATTTGGGTCAAATTTTCCTTTTTAATGTTAATTTACCATTTTTTGCGCTAACTTACGTTTTTTGAGCGCAATATAATATTTCAATGTCAATATTTTTTTTTTAATGCTACCAATTTTTTTTCGTATGATTTAGGATATTTATAGGTTTGAGAATGAAAAACAAAAAAGAAGAAACAACTTTTTCTTGTTTCCGAAATCCTGTTTAATTTTTGCCATTTGGACAGAAAAAAACGGAAACTGGGCCATTTACCCAAACATGTTTTGTTTTTTTTCTGGAAAAAAAATAGAAAACAGGAAATGGCAACGATGTCAAACGAGGCCTAAATTGTCCATTTTTCTTTCTTATTCATGAATAAATAAAGGATAATGAAAGGTATTTTGGGGATACTTTTAAAACAAATATGGTAGAAAGGGGCATACATGATTTTCTCATATTTGTAGGGGGTATCCATGATATTTCCTGTTTTGTAGGGATATTCGTGATATTATGAATTTTTACAGGGGTACGCATGAAATTAAGCCTATTTTATTATGGTTTATATACTAGCATTAATTTTGCTTTTTTTTGTTTTTCTCATTTCATTTTTGTTATTCAATTGCAGGAGGATGAATTGAGAGGTGCTGTTGTTCTTATTTACGCAAATAAGCAGGTGAAATAACAAACCCATGTATTTTTCAAATTAATAGTCTTACTATCTGTGTTGAGATTAGAGCCGATGGCTTGGTAATGGTGGATTTGAAGCAACATAATTTCCATCTAAACTCCAGTCTTAACTTAGAACTTAATATCTCTGACCTTGAAATATCATCTCCTCTAAATGGGAGTTTTACTTCATAATTCTTACTCGTCCTCATTTTGAAAATTTAAACAAAATTGAATAATGAAAAGAGAACTCTTTTTAACCAAATGAATGGGACTGCATAATCATTTATTTAATTATCATTCACATCTTCCCCAAACAGTGAGAAAATTAGAAGATAAAACAATACACACTCATATTCCATAATTCTTATTAAAAAATTTCTGTAAATATTTCTCAAATCAAAGAAGAAACACAAAATCAAAATCTTCAAAGAGGAAAGTTCACCCTCAAAATCAAGTCTCAATAAGAAATGATTGACTGGACAAGGAATAAAGGGACAGGTCTGGACAACGGGGGAGAAGACGAATCCATTTAGCATAACTCTATATATATAATCCTAATTATTTAAATAATGCATTTATATATGTTGTCATAATTAATTAAATATTTATATATGTTGTCATAATTAATTAAATATTGCATATATATATATAATTAATTAATTAATTAATGCATATATATATATATATAATCCTAATTAATTAAATACCACATGTATAATCATTATTAATTAAATAATGCATGTATGTATATATATAATCGTAATTAATTAAATAATGCATATATATAATCCTAATTAATTCAATAATGCACATATATATATATATATATATATATTAATTAAATAGCACATGCATATATATAATCCTAATTAATTAAATAACACATTTGTATATAATCCTAATTAATTAAATAATGCATATATATATATAATCCTAATCAATTAAATAACGCTTGTATATATAATCCTAATTAATTAAGTAACACATCTATATATATAATCCTAATTAATTAAATAATGTAATAATGCAGGATTTGCCTGGCGCGCTGGACGATGCAGCCATAACGGAATCTTTAGAGCTGCACAAAATAAAGAGCCGGCAATGGGCCATTTTCAAAACTTCTGCAATCAAAGGCGAGGGCATTTTTGAAGGCTTGGATTGGTAAGTAATGAACATATTTCAGTTATTAAATGCATTTAATTAAAACTTAAAATGCATGTATACACATTTGATGGAGGAGTTGTTCCCTCATATATTTTTGTGGGTTTCATGTATTTAATGCATGGAGCAAGTTGCGTACCTAAGTTATAGGTGTAAACCATGCTAGTTGGTATATTTGTATCCAAATGATTGGAAATTATTTGCATATTATTTTTATATTAATTTGTTTATATATTGTGATTTTAGGCTTAGCAACACGCTCAAGGCAGGAGGAAGCTAATCGTGGAGGGGTAAAATTTTGAGAAAGAATTTTTACCCTCACGAATTAATCAATCGTAGAGTTTCATTTAAGTTTCTTACATTATTATCACCATGTAGTTTTTTTTTTTTTGTTACCGGTCTGTTTTCTTTTGTAAAGTTTGTTTCAAGTATTTGAATACAGCTTTTCAAATTGTGCTTTCTATTTTATGAGGTTTATTATATATAGGACATGTTTGAGAAATTTACAACTAGATTCTCATTCCATTTCTTTTATCTTCTTTTTATAATATTTATATGTTCCGTATTCTTCTGGATCGGTCAACCAAAATATCTATGAAGCATTCAATGAAAATGTGACACCTGTAAAGCATTATTGGTCAGCACAAATATCTTGGGGAGAGGGTGAAACTCATGTTTTGACAAATAATTCTCTCCTTTATTTCTGAGTCCTCTGCAATACCAATGCTTACATTAAATCTTATTCTACGTTACACGGATGCTGCATTGTTATGGTGATATGATAATTAAAAAAGAAAACAAAGGATACAATGTACTGTTATGGTGATACGATAATTAAAAAGAAAACAGAGGATACAATGTGTCCGGGTAAATATATATTTTTATTATTCTACTAAGACAAAAGTCCAATTTTGACTCATTAACTATTGAAATATCTCATTTTTGGTTCATGAACTTATTATTGAATAGTTGATGGACTAATTTGACCCAAAAAAAATTGAGGGACCAAACACTAGTTACTTCAATAATTGAGAGAGCAAATTAGACCTTTTCTCTTTTACTAATAATAATTTATGTTTTAATTATCAGAAACATATGTTATATATAGTGAATATTTTGATATATTAAAAGATATCTAATTTTATACAAGAAGTATTTGAAAATACTGTGTTATTATTTTGAATTAAAATATTTAAATATAACACTTGGAGTATTTGACAATACCGCATAAATATTATACATATCCAATACCTTTTTTTTAGGTTCAAATTTGATAGGTTTAGGAGACTATGCTAATTATGTGCTAGATGTTGTGTTTGGCGGATATTTAATTCATGATTTCTTGCTACATATGCAATACGTTATGACTTAATTTAGGAAGTACCAGTGTAATATAGAATATGTCTTATCATTTTCAAGAACCTATACTATATTACAATATACAACATATGAAATACGAAAATGATGCAATAATTGTAGCATTGCAGAAGATGAATTGTAAATATGGTTGAGCTGACAGCAAAGTTACGTTCTTCAGAAAAAAAAAAATTGCCACGTGTCATGACCACACATCACTTAGCTGGCCATTTGGGCTCTTAAAATGGCGCTGAAGCCTGAAGAGAGCTATTCCAACTTCAAACCTTTTTTCCCTCCATTTCTCCACAAGGCATTACAATTCCAATCATAAAAATAGTAAACACGACAAAAAAAAATAGAAATAATAAAGAGAATGAAAATATGAAGGGAAGCAAGTCGGAAATGGATCGTGTGTGTGAGCTGTGCGAGCAAGAGCGAGCGAGTGTTGTGTGCAGTGCTGATGCTGTCATGCTCTGTGAGACTTGCGATGCAGATATCCATCCTGTAAATACGCGACTGAGTCACCATGTTCGCATTCCCCTCTCATTTTCTCTCAATCACCATACTACCGAGTCGGACTGCCCATTACCTGGTGAGTTCCTTTTTGAAATGTTGTATACTATATATGTCATACATTTATGTCAACTTAGAAATATATTGAAATATTTCATTTGGAGTTCAGTACTATGGCTGGGAGCGAAAATACGCAGGAAGGAGGGAGAGTGACATACTATAATATCCATTAAATATTTTTTCCAATAACGGTGTTATTTAGAATTATATAGAATATCTTGAAGCATCTTTTCTTGTAATAGATTTTGAGTTTGTTCTTTGAAATTTTCATGCTTTTTCTCCTCTCTCCTCTTCCCTCCTTGCCTCCAGTCTGTATAAAGATTTGCTCCTGCTTAATCTTTATTACAAAAAACAATGTTGCATAGTTTTCAAAAAGTAAGTAATCTTAAGCACCAAACAATCCAACCCTTCTGTTCTCATAGCTAGCGACTAGCAACTATCCTTGTTACCAGGAAGAGGCGACAGTAATGGCATGGACGAGATGGAGATTGCGACATGCTTCATGCAGAACCCTAGAGCAAGCCCAGCTTCAAACCCTAGATTTAACCCTAGTCCAAGCCCTAACCCCAATCCAAACAGGAACTTTATCATCTATGAAGGACACGGGGAGTTGGTCCCGGAGCTCTTATCTGCAGATTGTATGTTCTTTCATATGGACGAGTATTTGGACATGGAGTACATCGATTCTATGGATCAAGTCCACATGGATCTAAGCATTAGGGTATGTAAGATGCTAATTTTTTAATGTTTACTAATTTTTAATGAATGATATTAGTAGTTTGGAATTTCAGTAAAAATGCCGGTCTAATTATTTGGAGCTTGATGAAAAGTTATATGATAATATGTCAGTCTAGTTATATAAATAGTTTAATCTTCTACTTACGAGTCAAGACATGACTATAACCTTTATTAAATTCCGGAGTGTAATAGGATCCTTCTGAAGCCACTATTGCAGCAGATGCAAACAACGCCGAAGGATGCAATGGCGCTAAGACAATGATGAAATTATCAAGTCAAGGGATGACATCATCTTCTCAGATGATGACCGATAGGGAAGTGAGAGTGCTGCGTTACAAGGAGAAGAAGAAGAACAGAAAGTTTGAGAAAAAAATCCGGTACACGTCTCGCAAGGTTTATGCAGACACTCGGCCAAGAATCAAGGGGAGGTTTGTCAAGATCATCGGAGCCGAGACTGAGAGGGAAGAACAAGATACAAGGGAGAAAATTACTTTAGATTAATTAAAGATTGAGGTTTAAATGCAGAATTTATATGTATTTTGAACATAAGTTATATTTGTGTTTAGGTTTTTATTTAGGTGTATGCAAGGAATTGCGATTCCATCCTATTCAAGCAATATTTCCGAACTTAACATGGATTAATTTTCCTTTACTTATTGATATGATAATAGATAACTAGGCCGCACTTCCACGATCCGCTTCTGAATTGATTTGATATTTATAATTTTAAAAAGTGTTTGTAAATTACGTGAGAGCCATTATTTGAAAATATTAAAGAGAACATCTAATTTCTTTTTCGATATTTTATTTTAAAGAAGTGCATGTGATATTTTTAAGGATCACGCACGGAAGAATCCCTAGAAGAGAGTGAATGAATATCTTAAGATTTAATAAGGGTATACATATAAAAAGGCAAAGGAACATCCACTTTACAGCTTATATAATCTTTGTATGATTTTAAAAGAGCACTGGTACATATGAAAATATTAATATCATAAAAAACTTCTCAATTTTGCAACTATTAGGATATTTAATTTTGGGTCTTCTAGCGTACATACAAAAAATTGCAAAAGGAAGAAGATATTTTGAGATTTTATACAGATTTGCTTTTCACTTAACTCTATGTGGGGGCCCACTTATAACTTTTATTCAATACATGTGGATCTCACTTACTACTAAAATTAATTTTTTTTATTGTGGGCCCCATTTATCACTACAGCCCAAAATTGCTGACTGCATCATGGTAAGTGCGGGACAAAAATATATCAAGTTAAAGTTTTTCGGGGAGTTCAAGATATTAGTACAAAGCAAACAAAGATTCGGAAGTAAAATTTGTATTTGAAATTTTAGAATTTTAAACCCTATTTTGTACTGTATAACTTTCACAAAAAGTACACACAAGAAATATTAAAAATTAATCCTTTGTACTACTAACCATAAAATATTGGGGATCCTTAGTATTATTAACCAAAATGAATATTTTGTTTGGAAATCCGAAAGCACGATGGGGTTAAACACGTCCAAAATGCGACAGTAAACCATTTTGTTCTGCTTTTCAATATACTTTTTGTTATTTATCTATTGTTTTCATTATTTTACGTATGTACCATTTTACCGTTAAGAAAATGAATTTTATATATTGTTTATCACCTCTATATATTGTCTTGCTGTACGACAGGAGCCCGTCGTGCAGCATCAGATTTCTATTTTATTTTAAGCAAGATTTCAACACAATTAGTCCCACGTCCAACAACTTTCACTTGGACAATCTCACATATGGATTACTTTTTTTTTAGTAAAAGCTACAAACAATCGCTTGATTTTTGATTTTTTTTAGATCAATCATGCTAGACGTAGGATTCGAATCCCTTACTTACGAAAATATGAAATTAGTATTTTACCACTATACTATCATAATGGTCGCCCTCATATGAATCACTTTATAGTTATGTAATTAAAATATCATTAAAGCATGCACATATAATCTTATATCATTGAAATTTCGTCATATTTTTCTTTTACTCCAAATTTAATGAGCACATACATCAATATAACTTAATGACATGATTCATGATGATGATGTGTAAACTGGAAATTTTATAAAAGTGATTTTAACATTTGTGGAATCTTTTTTATATTGAACTTACTAAGGAGACCGACTATTGATCTTACTAATAAGGGTATTTAAATAGGACCATTTGGGGAAAGCATGTTAAATCACTTAATATATCGTCTCTTATATATTGCGTTAAAATAGGACCATTTTAAAAGTGATTTGGGTTAAAATCACTTTATATACTGAACTCCTCTGACCATTTTCTCCTTGTGCCACTTGTCGCACTGGTAATTATCTAGTGGCACGTTGAAGGTTCAACCATGTTGTCCCTTTTATTTTGGTTTTAATACCACGAGGTTAATAGAGAATATATATGTGTTATATGGTGAATGCGAGACGCTTGCGGTGGCCATGGAAGTGATGGCAGGAAAATTCCTCGACAAAACTTCTGTTCCTGACGAACAATGCGGAGCTGGCCGAGTTGATTGAGGCAAACAACTCACCCAATCAGGTCTTCCCGTCAGCCAGAGAGGCAATCGAACGAGTGATGGACTGTGTACTTTGGAAAAGGAGAATCAAGGACTCCACCATTTGTTTCATTCCGCGCGACGCAAACAAAGAAACAGACTCGTTGGCTAACCTCACAAGAACCCTACAGGTGGAGTTTGACGATACGAAAATGCCGTCGAGAAGGAGTTTCCGATGAGCCTTGGGGCGGGGAGAGTGGATGTGGATCTAGGCGAATTTTTTGGTTATATTTTCTTTCTTTTTTCGTTCATTTAGTTTCGTCAGGTCTAGTTTTGTTTTTTGGGTTTAGCTGCTTTGTAAGAGAAGTTGATTTCCTGGTTTTTTGGACTTTAGGAATTCTGAATCTAGGGTTTGGATAGAAATTTGTGCACAGGTTTCTTGTTTCTAGGGCCAACTAGCTAGACAGGTTTTTTTTTCCGTAATTTCGTTTATTTTGTATTGTACTGAAACCTTTTTTGAGTTAGTAATTTATTGCCTACGGGCTTGAAGGGAAAAAAAATCTCGTGGTGTTTAGGATGTGTTTAAGCGTGTGGTTTTTTTTTCTGACGTTGCGATGACATTTTATCTCCAAAATAACTTACACGTGACGTGTTTTCATTCGGTTGGAGGTGACGATGATGATGATGAATAAGTCAGAGGTATATATCATGTCCCAAATAAATTTAAATACTATATATAAAGCATGGGAACTTAGAATTTTTTTTATAGCATCATTTTGAAAAATAATTGAGCAAATAACACTCATATGAAAAAATTAGATAACTAGCACTACTGTCAGATCTTCTAACGGTAGAGATCTTATACCACCATAAATACTGGCGGTAGAGGCCATTTTTAAAATTTTCCTATCAGCCAGTCTTAAAGAGATTAATTAATAACAAAATAGCTTATACCGCCAGCTATTCTGGCGGTAGATAAACAAAAATTAATTTTTTCAGATTTCAAAATTTATACCCGTTTTAGCTAGGAAATTATCGCAAAAATTTGAAAATTAAGATTTACGGCCAGCTTTTCTGGTGGTAGTGGCAATTTTGTAATTTTTTCTAGGTCAACCCGCTATCAAACCCGTTAAGGAAAAAAAAAATATACTTCTACCGCCAGAATTCTGGCGGTAGAAGTTGTGGCATAGTTACTGGACAACACGAGAAAAAAAAATACACATCTATCCCCAGATAATTTGGCGGTAGACTCTAATGGACCCTTCATTAAAACCCCCGCTCCCTCTCTCTCTCCCCCATTTCTCCACCCGCCTCCATCAAAGAAAACCAAAAAAAAAATGATTTTTCAGCCAAAAAAAGTAAAATATGGGGAAATTAAAGAGAAAATATTTGTGAATTAAAGAGAAGAAAGAAGAAAATAGAGAGAAGATAAGAAAATGTTAGATCTTTTAGTTTGTTTTTGAGTTTTTATTTAGGGGTATTTGTGGTTGATTTGTTTAAATTGATAGAAATTAGTGTGAAATAAGTTTGATATTGTTGAAATTAGTTATATTTCTTTCAATAGATTGCTTCAAATTGGTTAGAATTAGTTTGATTTTGAATTTTGAATTAAGATTTTTTTTGTTGATTTGTTTATAGAAGGAGAAGGTGAAGGAGAAGGAGAAGAAATCACCTTTTTTTGCGATTGAAATTTGAGGTATTTTTTTTTTCCCGTTTTTGCTTCTATATTATTTAATTACGTTATTTTATTTATATATGATTTGATTATGTAATTTAATATTTTGTTTAGTTATTTAAATTATTTTGTTAGTAGTTATTTTTAGTATTAATTATTTAGAAGTTATTTATATTATTTTGGGAGTATTTATTGTTAATAGTGATTTATTGTTAATTAGATAATTTATTATCTATTATTTAATAAGGTAAGTTTTAAATATTATTTAGTAAATTTATTTATTTTTTTAATTAGTTTTTTATATATTTACATAGGGATGACATCTAGAGCCGGATCTAGTCGACCTAGTCGTCTGGCGGATAAGGGGAAAGCTCTTATAGTCGAAGAAGATGAACCTCCGAAATATTCACTCCATGAATTACAAGACGAACATAGGACGAGATTTTTTGTGCAACAAGGTGGAGTGATAGAATCGGAAGCATTCCGTTTCAGGCAACACCACCATACGGTATTTATTTATTAATTTGTTTTTATAAATATATTTTTTTATTACGTATTAATGGATTTTTTTTTTCCATTTTTGCAGGTGCCATGGGAAAACCTTGACATCCCTTATTTTAAGAAGGCTAGTTTGTTGCAAGTTGCTAAGATCGGTTATATACCGCAAGACAAGAAAATCTTAACCGCTCTACAAGAACATTGGAAAAAGAAAACACATACATTTCACATGTCCCACGGGGAGATGACGATTACGCTGGAGGATGTATCGTGTTTGTTGGGTTTGAGAGTTGACGGGGATCCCATATGTGTGAGTACCAAAGACATTAACTGGGGCCAAAAAATTATGGATTTGTTCGGAAAAACACATGGCGTAAATGACTACAGACATAATAGCATGGTGATGCTCAAAAGAAAATGGTTCGCCCAAAATTTTGCTGATTTGGAAGAAGGGTCTCTCGAGCTAATGAGAGAACAGTATTGCCGTGCGTACATACTCGCATTGTGTAATGATATTTTATTTACGGAGGTGTCAGGAGATAGTGTATTGGTTGTTCCTTTGGTATTTTTAGAGGATATGAAAAAATTGCAAGACTGGTCATGGGGTAGTGTAGTGTTAGCGTATTTGTACAGGGAGTTGTGCAAGAGCACGGAAATTGGGAAGAAGTATATAGGGGGTTGTGTTATGTTGCTTCAGTTATGGGCGTGGGCGCATTTCAAGTTCGGATGATCAGAACCGGAGCACGGTATGGACCCGGATCATTTACAAATGTACGATGATCCGGATGAAATGATACTGTTGGGTTTATTTGATTGGTCCTAGTATCAAAGAGAGACCCGGATCTACTCATTTGTGGGGAGATCAAGACCAGCTGGACAACTTTCATGAATCTCAGATTGAGTGGACATCATACGACTGTTATCCCGAGTGACTACCACCGATTTGAGGCCTTGAAAGAGATTCGACGCTTATTCGGGTGAAGTTGATTTATTTGTGGATCGTCGAGCATTATCGCCCGCATAGGGTGATGCGACAGTTCAAACTTCATCAGGAAATACCCCCACAAAAAAGGTGTGTATGCAATAAGAAAGATGATTTATAACAGCGGGGGTGATTGGCCTACTGTTCACGCGGAATATATTTAGGAGTGGAATTTAGGCAGATGAGAATATTGGTTGCATAATGAGCATAAATTGAAAAGAAGGTCGTACAATCCGGCGACGCATTTGGATTAGATACGTTGGTATAGAAACGGGTCCGTGAGATTTGTGCAGTCAATCATCTCTCATGGTTCGTCCTCGTATCGTCCGATTGTTCTGGACAAAAGGAAAACGGTAATGTTACTTTTTTTTTAAAGTTAAATAATTTTAATATGTTAATATTTTTTTAATTAAAATATAATGATACTTTATTTATTTAAGATGTAAAGCTTTACAAGGGCCTGCAAGATGGGGTTAAAATCCATTCGAAAAAGATAGAGCGGGAAGAAGATGAGAGCCGTCATGCGGGACATGTTAAGGTGCATAAAGACGGGATATGTTGAGGCTAATGAATTTCTCTCTGGCCTTCCATGACACTATCTCGACCAATCTGAAGAAGAAGCTGATGATGATGATGATGATGATGATGATGATGATGATGATGAAGGAGATGGCGTAGGCGTCAGCCAGCTTACCCAGGAGCTAGGTTGCGGTAGGGGCCGGGGTAGAACTCAGACTGAGCCTCAGCCAGGGCGTGGTATGGGACGTAGTAAGTGGCACGACGGTCGGTATATTTGTTTGTGTTGTGTTATTTTGGATTATGGTTTAGTTTCGACTGGTTATTTGGATTATTTATGTTATGTTTTGATTTAGACTATTTGTGCTATGTTTAGAGTTTAGACTATTTATGTTATATTATGTAATGTTGTGTTTAGACTATTATTTGTGTTATTTGGATTATTACGAACTAGTAAACAAAAAAGCACTAACAAGATAAAATAAACTGCAAATTCTAAATAAAATAAAACAAACTACAAATTCTAAACAAAATAAAATAAACTACAGTCCATTGAATCGGCCTCCACCTCTTTGCGTGCATCTTATTTTTGTGTGACCTGGTAATTTACAAATGCTGCAATACTTTTCACGGATCTGTTTGTGCATGGTGTTCATACTGTTCTTGGATCATGTCTCCTGTCTTCTTCCACATTTCATCCTTCCGTTGGCATTTTTCCTTACAAGTTTATCACCAGGATACAACATAAAACTACAAACTTCTCCGTGTGGCCTCCAATGTGATTTTTCTTTCACAGGATAGAAACTTTTTTTGTACGTACATTTCAGATTATCCAAGGAATAGCATGAATGAATAAAACACTCGGATGATACAACTTTGTGTATGCAAACTGCAATGACGTGTGAACACGGATAGTGATATATCATCAGTTTCTGACACTCGCATTTATCTTCATTGAAGTTGACCTGCCAGGTCTTTCCCGGAATTCCGATACCACTCGTCGATCGCCGAGGTCGTGTAACCACCTGATAAACACCTTCGTTAAAATTGTAGCAAGTCACTTCATGCGTAGCAGCCTTATTTGTTTTTCATTCTATTCTTTACATCACTAAATCCGACCACTGCTTTTCCCTAATTTCAGCAGCTGCCTGATATCTCACGTGATAACAATTTAGCTTGTAAATTGTCGCCATAACAATTGCCATAACCGGTAGCTTCCTTATACCTTTGAAAAGATAATTCATCACTTCGGCGTTATTACTAGTTGTTATGCTCCACCGACGACCTTTCGTATCATACGAGAGCGTCCAATTTGGTTTAGGGACTTTCGGTAACCATTCGGTCCCATCTTTATATTTTTTTTTTCCATTTTTTCCCAATATTTTTTAAATTTATATTTGTTGTGCGCGCATACTAATCTTGGAACCATTGGAACCACTGTTTTGTCTGTCGCGTGGCTACTGAATTTTGTTTCAAGATACCGCATACAATAACGATGATAACCGTAAGGCAGCTTCAATTTCTCACTTCTCATTGCCGAAATTATGCCAGCATGCCTATTCGAAATAATACAATAGCTAGTTTGATTATCGGGAACACGTCGCAAACAATCAAAAAACCACTTCCATGTGTCTTTCTTCTCCCTATCAACTAACGCAAAAGCTAGAGGATATAACTGACCATTTGTGTCATTACCAATCACCGTCAGTAAGCATCCTTGGTATTTTCCGATTAGAAATATTCCGTCTACTATTATGACGGGCTTGCAGAACTAAAAACTGTGGAATGATGGATCAAATGACCAAAAAAGACGTTCGAACTCGAACTCACCATCACTATTTTGATCATCAATTTAAAAAAAGATATAGAGTACCAAAATTTGTTGATGATATTGCCGCCATTAATTCAGGAATCAAATTATAAGGCTCTCTCCAACCCCCAAACAAGAATCGAAGTGTGTGTTGTTTTGCGTGCCAAACCTTCCAATACGATATAGTATATTCAACCTTCAATTTAACGGCTTCTATTATAGTTATGAGTTTAATATCTAAATCAGCTCTAACAATATTTAGAATTAGCCCCCAACAAGTACACTCGTTAACTGTCTGTGATCTTTTCTAGGTGTCTCATTAATACATATGTATGGTTGTTTAAATCTTATAATCTCCCATACATCAATTTTTTTATTAATCGAAGCATGCATCCTCCATTGATATCCTCTATTACCTTCATCTCTAAGCTTGCAGACTACAATGTATCTTTTTTTGTTTGAGTGATCAACTTCTATTTCTCGGTAATGCTTGACACTGTGTGCTATTACGGCCGATTGAATCTCTGATTTCGTTTCAAATGTATTCCCCATGTACAAGATTTCATTCTCTCTTTCATTCACGCGCGTACTTGACACGACATCATTTCTCGCATGTTCTCACATTGAACTATATTCGAACTCTGCTGCCGGCGGATCGCCGAAAGTTCCTATACTAACCATTTCACCCTCTTCCGTATATTCAAATCGTGTTTGATGGTTCATTCTCTCCCTTTCTTATTCATTATCCTCATAAATTTATTTCTCATCCCCTGATCCCATTTCTGGTTTCTCGTCTAATTCATTTTCATCATATTCTATTTCCGGAAGTATATTATTCCACATCTACCGTCAGAATAACTGGCGGTAGAAGTTAATTTATTATTAATTAATCTGTTTAAAACCGCTGATGAGAAAAGTTGAAAATTAGACACTACCGCCAGTAATTCTGGCGGTACTAGATCTCTACCGCCAGAATAGCTGGCGGTAGTGCTAGTTGCTCAATTTTTTTCCATATGAGTGCTATTTGCCCAATTGTTTTCCAAAATAATGCTAAATAATGCTAAAAAAAAAAAGTGGGGAACTTGTCATCATAGGACAAAAAATATGTTATTAATGATAATAGAACAACAACAATAATAAATTATTTATTATAGTATACTCCTAAAAGTACTAAATATATTGCGACGGGTTTCAGGTTCTTTCGTTGTCCTTCTGAAATTCTCAAAATTTGCGAACTTGAAAAAACAAAATCCCCAACACTAGAATCACAAACAAAATTACTGCATCTTGACAGGGAAGGAATAAACGGCAAACAAAAAAATGACTAAAATTACATAGTACTTAACAGGGGAAATAGATTATTTCGGTTAACACTAGAATCATCATGTTGCTCATCAATTGCCTCTTCTTCAGGAACTTTCCATCTTTGTGATTCTCTCAAGCCATCACCTTCTGATAAAATATTTAGCACCTGCAACAACATAATAAATTCAGCTTATCATCCAAAAACACTATATATAATAAATACAATAGGCGTCTAATCCATACTTTTATTTCAATACAAAATACCATTTACTTTACCTCACTCATAGACGGGCGCCATGGCGAGGGTTGTCCAATGCAACGAGAAGCTATATTCACTAATATATCTATTTGATTTTCATCATATTTGTCCTCCAAAGCTGGATCTATCAATTCACAAATTTTCCCGGTCTCCAAAAGTGGTTTTGCCTGAAGTATAGTTTTAAAAAGAAATCTCAATTTTTTGTTCAAGCTGAATTTTGCACATAACCCTAAATTTTTTTAGAATTTTAGTTTTATTTGGCATACCCATTGAAGAAGGCTTTTTTTGGAACAATCAACTGCCCTCCTTCCACTAACAATCTCCAATAGAATTACCCCAAATGCAAATACATCTGTTTTTTCATCAACAACTCCATGCATGAAATATTCAGGTGCCAAATATCTGTTTAAATTAATTTTGTAAGTTACTTTTTCTCCATTATATTATGATTTTAAGGGTGGTAAAGAGATATATTTTTCTTTTAATACCCAAAAGTTCCTTCAATTGGGAGGACAGAGTGATGACTCCAGTTCTTTGGAAGCCATTTGGCTAAGCCAAAATCCGTAATCTAAATAAAAAAAAATAATGATCCATCATTTGAGAAAACAGCACAGAAAAATAGAAAAAATCACAAAATAAATATATCTTTAACTGACTTGTGGTTCGAAATCTTCTCCTAGAAGAATATTTGAAGCCTTTATATCACGATGTATTATTCGGTGCCTGCAGCACTCGTGGAGATAATGAAGACCTCTTGCAACCCCTAATGCTATTTTGTACCGTGAAGACCATTCAAGCGATTTACCATCGTTACCTTCAGAAAAAAATGCAGAATTTATTCTTATATTTATATACTTTTTAAGGGTGATGCTCCATGGGGATAGTTATTCAATGGCGATGGATTGACGACAATGTCGTTGAACAGTATTTTGGATAGATCCTTATTTGTACACCCACACAATCATCCAAAAATAAAACTGTATGTTGTTTTTATTAGAGCTATATATGTTTTATTATGTGTTATGTACTCTGTTTTAATTAAAGCTATATATATTGTTTCATTTGAGCTATATATATTGTAACAAGTTTTACTTGCTCTAATTCTTAAGTGATCCTCAAAAAAATCAAAATGCAAATAGTTATTTCATACCATACAAAGCGGAAGCTAGGGTTCCATTGGGGCAAAAGTCAAATATTAAGTAAAGACCATTTTCAATACAGCAACCAATTAGATAGGCCGTATTAGGGTGACAAACATGGCCAAGAATCCCCAATTCCGCGAGAAATTCCTTTTCTTTATTTTCATCTGTTTTTCCTTCTGCCAGTCTTTTTATTGCGATGCTTTGACTGTTGCCTAGTATTCCTTTGTATACCTCTGCATAGCCTCCTCTTCCCACCATATTTTCTTATCAAATATAAAAAAAGATGGAATTATGATGCAAATAAAAAAAACCATGTTTAGTTGTACTTCAATTCTTATTTTCTATATTTATATAGTGAACACATAATAAGAATGTTCATACGATTCAGTTTGTTCCGATGCCAAACAGAATCAATCAAAATGGATCAAATTGGTTTATTATTTGGTTCAGTTCAGATTGATTGAAAAGTTGGGATTATTCAGTTTACACACTTGTGTTCCGTTTTAGCTTTGAAACCCTGATTAAATCTAAAAAAATCCGAATTAAATCAAACTAACCAAATTACACTTTAATTTTCTTACTCCACTTTCTTTGATTTTTAACCTCAAGAGTTCAAATGTGATTTGTGCGATCATGATATTTTAGTTTTAGAATTATTTGATTTATTATTCATTTTAATCGGACAAAAAGAATTAAGATTGGCTAAATTTGATTCAATTTTTAATTGGTTCTAAAATTAATTCGGTCCGATTCAATTTAAAATCTTATTTGATCAGTTTAAATTATGTACTTTTGTTCGAAAGAAACAGAATGAAATTGTTTCTCTAACCAGGATTAAAATTATCTGTTGCGACTGAAATCTCCTCAAAACTAAAACACCTCCAAATGGGCTTTTGCTCATCCGTACAATTGGACCCCAGATCACTCTCTTTTACACTGGATGCCTCCAGTGCAAATAAGGAAGGGAGCAAACTCTTGACAAATGAAAGTCTTCTCCAAATATTTGTTCTGTTTATCTGCCCCGTTGTTAATTCACCGCTTGATGATGGGCTTGAATAAATTTCATTAATTTCTTTTTGATTTGGAATTTCGTGATCCGGCCATTCTAAAACCGCTTTTGGGGAGTTTCCCTCACTAGAGAGGGAATGTTTTCTCTCTCTCTTTGAATATGCTTTGAGGAGTTTTTGAAGTGTGGATTCTTTTTTAGTAGTGCATCCTGTGCTTGAAGAAATTTGATCATCTGTTTAGGTCAAAAAATTGAAATTGAAATTGAAATTTGAAAAAAATTTGGAAAAAAAAAAAAATCGAGTGAAGAGACAAATTTCTTACCTTCATGTTTTTCGGGTTCGGGATGTGTTCCATTTTGAGTTTGAGTCCTCGCAATGATTACCGAACAGTAATTCGGAGCATGTTTGAAACAATGATTGGGTATCTCAAATGAACTCCTGAAATTGTAGCCAATAAATTATTTGAATTATAAAAGATTACAAGATTTCAATTTGATCTAACCTTTGATTTGAATTTTTTGGGTTTCCAATAATTAGAAATGTTGACTTTGATAATATTGCTTCTTGAGTAAGGCCTGCCCCAATGCTCGGACTACTACAAACCCTAGCTTCAAGCCTCACCTAAAAATCATTAATGCAATCAAAAAATCATATATTAAGTTTCAAAATAAAAATAAAACAAATCATGAACATTAGGGTTTAACTAGTCTTGTACCTGTTTGGCTTCGCATGGCTTTACAAAATCTCCAAGCAAGGAAATAACAAATGCCTTGGCCTTGCGAAACTTGGACTTCTCGGATTTTAGCGAGTTCTTTCCACTACATTCTAATTGCAAAATAAAATAGAAGTTGCATCACAAAGCAAGAACTAATTATTTAAAAATACTCTACAAATTAGAAAATAATTACCAAGTACATGAAGAGCGATAATAGTATCGGAAGGTTTGGAAATAGTTCCAATTGCCAAAGAAAGAAGCTCGGAACTTGATTTTTCATTAACGGAGACTCCCAGTAGTATTCTTGAACCCGGTTCGAGCTCCTCTATAGTATCCATTTTATATATGTGAGAATAATATAAATGGAAAGTTCGTTAGTTTGATTTTTTTTATGAGAGGAAGTTTAGTTAGTTGGTTTGCTATGTTGTAACTATGCATGAACAGAAAGGGACTGAAATATTTATGGAGTGATGGAGATGTGTAAAGTGTTTCTTTGTGGAGTGTGGAGCCATCTCATTCAAAAAATTTCGGTTGCTTAAGGTTCAAGAAGGAAAAGAAATCATGTGGAACTAGAAAAATGTAAATGAAAAGGTAAGTGATTGTAGCCATCTAGGATTGGGAAATGATTAAGCCTCATTTAATGTTGCATAACATAAATATATTGTCCCTTTTAATTGCGAGATGCAAGAAATATGACCATTGGGCTTCTATTCGTGTATTACATAATAATATTTCTGATATAAAAATAGCATATTATATTGATCAATTATGTACATAATGTTATAAAGTCAACAAAATGGCATATTGATCATTTTATAAAGGCATAGAATGCATTATAATGACATATTTTATTTATTCTGCTCATCACATACTATACATCTATTATAAAATTGGTAATTATGAGGTTGAACAAAACATAACATAAAAACTCACTATAGTGCAGAATCAACAACCTTTTTTTTTAAGATAGTAGGCAAATTGCCTACCAAGATTTTCATTAATTAAAATAAAAAATAAAAAAGTTTGATTCCGTGACCATTATCATCGTTTGGTATAATTTTCCGAAAATAAAACAAAAAAAACATAAAGATTAGCTAAAATACACTAAAAATAAACCCAAAGTAAAACTAAATAAAGTTATCTAAGTTTTGTACTTCAAAAATTGCTTCATCTATTTTGCATTTCGAAAATGATTTTGAATTATGTTGCTTTTGTTTGTCATTATGTTAGCTTTACTGTATCACTACACATTTAACAACATATAAATAGACAGTATTGGGACGTCATTGTTTGTGATAGAGGGGGGTGTTGTGTTAGCTCCTCATTTGCCAATTTTCGGCCCATGAACTGGAGAGATAATGCGGTTGGTATAGAAGTGGTTTGGTGTGGAAGCAAAGCTTTGCTTTGTTTCGTTTTGTGTTTGGAGTTTTTATACTAACTTCTTTTAGAAGCCATAACATGTGCAGAAAGATGATAAGAGGGTATCATAAAAGGTTTATAACCATAAATCCGCTGACTAGGCCTTCTGATCTTTAGATTTAGTTATACTTTGAGAAATGATTGACAAAATGGAAATAGTTGAAATTGTAATATAGAATCTAGCATAATAAATGTTCGATAAAGAGCGCCGACTAAGCTTTATGGAGACTGAAAGGGACCCAATGATCCTTCAAAAATTGTTGATCGGGTCATATATATTATTAGAATTTAGTGAATAAAATTTCAAAATATATGCATTTCCATATATCCTCCTCCCCTTCAAACTTTTGTACAAGACTATTAAATGATGAAATTTTTATTTTGCCTCCCGAATATATACAGTCAAGCTCCATCACCGTGTAATGAGTATAGTTTTATTTTTTTTGCTTTTCAAGCCCATAAGCAACATCTCCATATATGAGTTCTCAAATATTACATGATGACAATACAAATAGAATGAATACATGTTCTTCAATATTAAAAATTCAGAAACTATTTGAGACTCGATTATCAAAACTTTCACTCCTTGACCGAGGGGTATGTGTGGCCGATCAATTCACATGAATTCCTTCTCGCCCATTTCACCAGTAGATCCGCTTCTTTGATGTGCTCTCTTGGAGTGAATAGAACTTGGAAGCCTTCTCGCATTTGTAACGTTCCTCGTAGGTTCATAGTTGGGTAGTACGCCTTCTAATCCAGGTTGGAGAATTCGTCTTCCCCTTCTACGATCAGGAGGATCGTCTTGTTGTCGGATACGAAGGTGCACTCGTTTAGGCCCAACTCAATAGCCCTTTGTAGTCCCCTTGATAGAGCAATGACCTCCATAACCATCGGCGACTCCCATTGGCCATAACCCGTCCCATATTCAATGTGCTCTTCACCTCTTATAAAGATATAGCTAGTTCCACCTTGTCCCTCTTTCCACCACCCATCCACTTGGCACATCGCCATGTCATCCTCCAAATCGATTAGTTTGCATTTCAAGGCCTCATTTTGTTTGTCGTTCATCGTCCCTCCCATTTCATAAGCCGTAAATTCCTCTCATCCGCGTATTGCCCATTGTACACAAAACTCTGGTGTGATTCGTTTGCCTTGCACAGTCCATTCACATCTCTCTTTCCAAATGGACCATAATATGTGTTGAACAAGTGCGCATTTCGTTGTTTCTAGGGTTTGGTGAAGAAATGCAAATTTTTCATTTATATTCTCTCCGAAGTTTTCCACTCTCATTTGTAGATGATAAAGGAACCAAGGTGATTTAGGTTTTCTTCTTTTTCCTCGCATCTTGTGCATCGTGGCCTAATCTCATTTATCTTCCTATTTAGATTGGTGAGTTTCGGTAAAGCATTTTGAAGCATCGACACATGAAGGTTTTGATATGTGGTGTAGTATATTTATTTCCCCAAATTGTACCTCAAATCTTGCTCTCATCGTTTGGTTCTCTTTTAGGGTCATTTGTGTGGAGATGTTTGTATGCTTCTTTGACAGTGAATCGTCCATTTTTTGTGGGTTTCCAAATTAGTCGGTCGGTTCTTTCAAGTGCTATTGGGTTAAGCATGTGCGTGGCTAAGATATACATGGTTGCAAGCAACCGTAGACTGTTCGTTAAAGTTTCAATGTTCCAAGTGTTGTCTTGCGTTAAATCGTGCACTCTCATGTTCCATTGATCTTGGTTGGCCGGTCTATGTGCTTCCCAATTCAGATACCATGGGGCCCCTTTCGTCGGACAGGATCGGCCGTCCCATTTTGCCATGTCACACTGTGCTTCATACTATCCCTTTTATTTATGCCTTCCAAAATTGTGAGCATTTAGAGTTCCTTTTTATGTGCCAAATCGTATTTCTTAGAAAGTATTTCGCTTTTATGGTTTCTATCCACAATCTATTTTGTTATTCTAAAATTTTCCATAAGTTTTTTTGAATTTGCGCTTGATTGAAAAGGTGTAGGTTCCATATCCTTAACCCCCCGTTCTTCTTTTCTCTCATCATTTTAGTCCAACTATACCACGCAATGTATCGGCCTTCTTTTATCCCCCACCAAAACCAACGAATGTGCCCGGTAATTTCGTTTAAGACACCTTCGAGGGCCATTGTGTATACTGAAATGGCCTCAAGCACCGACTTAATGTAAATTAATCGATCCGTGTGTGAAAGTGTGCTAGTTTTCCATCCGGCCAATTTTTGTTGGATTCTTCTTTGATTGGGGAGAGGTCTAGGCCCCCCGTGTATTTGATGTATACCCCTAAGTATTTTTCTTTCTCGTCGGTTTTTGTGGTCCTGATTACCCGCATTATAAGCTCTTCCTCTTAGGGTTGTACATATTTACTAAATCATAGTTTTGACTTTGTCGGGTTAAGCGCTTGGCCGGAATCTAGTTCGAAAGCTTTAAGGGCTTTGAGTACACATTTTGCATCTTCCACTTCCGCCCTCCCATATAGTAATAAATCGTCCGCGTATAACGAGTGACTAAGAAGCAGGATCATTCTTGCCAATTTAACCCATTTTAGATATCCTATGTCGGTGGCATATGCTAGAGATCGGGATAAAAGATCCATTCCAAGAATGAATAAATAAGGGGATAATGGACAACCTTGTCTCAACCCTCTACCCAGAATAAAAAATCCGTCTCCTTTGCTGTTGATTTGTATGGTGAATTTGGCTCTTCTAATACATGCACTCATTAGACTAGTCATGTGTATGGGGAATTTGTATAGAAGAAGGAGATCGTAGATGTAATCACAATCCATTCGATCGAGCACTTTCGAGAGATCGGTCTTCATATAATAGGCGGGTTCTTTACATTCCTTTGTGTGGAAGGAGTATAAAGTTTCTCTAAGGAGGATTATATTTTCAGAGATAAATCGGTCCGGTAGAAAGACGTTTTGCTCCTTGGAGACTATTTTTGCTAAGGCGGGCCTTATTCTTTGTATTAAGATTTTTGCGATGATTTTATTGATAGAATTTAGTATGTTAATCGGTCTATAGTCGGTGACTTTGGAAGGCGCACTTTCTTTTGGGATGATCACGAGTTTAGAATGGCCGATATCTTTGTCCATTACCCCGATCCGGAAGAATTCCTAGATGGTATTTGCAATTGGCTTGAGTAGATTGGGTATGAATGATTGTATGAATCGACCGTTTATACCTTCCGGTCAGGGGCTTTTATCTTGTCCTAGATAACATATTGTGGCTTTTATTTCGATTAGGCTGGGTATAGAGTTCATTCCGATTGAGTCAACTTCGGAAAGTTTTGATAATTGGGCTAAAAAAGTGGCCGGGAATATTTGGTCTATTCTGTGCACCGGATTATACATAAAAGTATGTTTTTAATGTAATAGAAACGCGACACGAATTATCCTCCGCTATTATCCTCTCCCACCCAATTATCCTCCCCTATTTGAACCGAATGGGTGGCATTTCTTCATACTCTAATGATTGTCGTATCGTGAAAGAAAGCCGTATTTTTATTCCCAAATAAATTCATTGAGTCTGAGTAGGGGAGGGGAGGTAGTTTGAGGGTGTCATTTTCATCTATTTGCTCTGCCAGTGGCGGTGGAGGTGAGGGCGGTACAGATGGTGAAAATAATGTTGTACTTGTCATGCTCCTACATAATTTATTTTGTACATCATGACTTAAATTGATGAAAATAATACAATATAATTTGCTTCTTGTTTCAACTGATTAGCATTTAATTGTTAGGAAGAATAAATGTGACATAAAATAAATTAATATAAATCATGGCCCTAATAAATAAGAGTAAAATTGGTATTAAACATAATTTTTTTTAAATTGCTCTCGACGAAGCAAATATATCCTCGAAATAGCATCACCCTTACAATAACTAGAAAGCAACTTTTATAGAAGAGGATTAAGTAGTTGCCCAATATAAGTTGTTTAAACTAAAAGCATAATATGAAAACTTCCTAAAATAAAATTCAAGAATATAGGGAAATGATATGGGCAGGAAATGATTTGATACGAGCAGGAAAAATTCTAATAAAAAGATGTTTTTACCCTTCTTTTATAAATGCCAATTAATTGAGTTTTGTTCATGAAATCTTTAGACATATTAATATTAATGTGCTCATTCAAATAATGATTTAGGAAATACAAGCTAAATACTTATACAAAGGTATACAAGAATAAAAAAATAAAATTTTATTATTATGCAATTTTATGAATTCGTAGTTGATGGCAAGTAAATAAAAAGGTCATAATAAGTAATTAATATATTTTTTTTTTATAAATAATCTTATTACATATTTTCTAAATTAAAAATTCAAAAACACAAATGACAATGAGATATCAAGTGTCCAAATGCCATTTGAAGGAGGGATGTTTTAAGCCCTCTCCAAAATAACTAAAAAAAATGTCCAAATGCTATTTGAAAAAATAAATACTATATTCAAATAATAAATAACTGAAAAAAATGACGTAATTGATAATTTTGAAAAAAAAAACATCTTTCTTTTATAAAAAATATGGAAGTGATTGAATTTTTTTAGGAATAATAAGATCTAGATCTAGATGAATGAGACTGAATTGAACATACAAAATAAATGTGGAAATAAGCAAGAATGGTACTATCAACAAATTAGAGAGATTTTCATATCATTAGTATATTTATTATTAAGATTATCATTTTCTTTTTAACTCGCATAATTGGACATTATATAACAAGAGTAAAACTGTCATTTTTCTAAATAATTTTATGTTCCTATCAAATTATTTCCTGCCCATATCACCACCCAGAATATAATCAAAACATGTCCTTCCATTCTCTAAATACTCCTTACATACTTATTTCTATTTCCTAAACATTTCCTTAATAATAAATATTATTACTTAAAAGGAAACAAATTATAGAAAGAGTTAGAGGCATACATAATAATCTCCATCCATACTCAAAATTTCATACATAGCACACAGCTATACTGACACATATCAAAGAAAAATCCGAAAACTAACTTAATTTAGTGGTAAGTAGATGTTTTGTGAGCATATATCTGATAGATTGTCCATAACGTGGTCCTTCTTCCAGAACTCTCACTTGCAAAAATTTGTGTCCTTTAGGCAACTTAACAAGTGTTGAAGTCTGAGTCTTTTGAATAGATTTAACCTTCTCATCTATAGTGACAGTCTATTGCCTCCTTATAGGTCGAAATGTCACCAAACTCTAACTCAAGCCACTGCCAAATAATACGCAAAATAAGAATATCCATATTTTATAAATGATCTAACTATCCTTCTAGCCGGATACTTAGCTAAAGAATAAGGTTGTTGTCCTTATTGACTCTCCTAAAATGATTCATCATCGTCAGTATGTGAGTCATCATAATCCTCCATGTAACGTGAAGTAACTTGACCTTTCTAATCAAAAATATCCAACTCCACTTCTTCGCAACTGTCTTATCCACCTTAAAAGTTGGTTCATGTACTTACTCCTTTGCCTGTAGCATAATAACTTATAAATAGACATCTCGCGAAATGATGACTTTAGGACCTTTCGGATCTGGACACCACAAACGATACCCCACTGAAACGTACCAAAAACTGAATTTCATCTCCCTAGGCTACATCTTCTCTTCATTTGCATGCACACAAGCCGGACATCCAAACACCTGCATATTGAGTAATCCACTAGTTTACCCGACCAAACTTCTTTTTGTGTCTTGTGCTCAATGGATGGATGTATTCGGAGAGCAGTACACTAACCAGCAAAAGCAATATTAATAACTTCTGCGCATAACTCCTTCCCTAAAACCCGCATTAGAGCTGAAGATGACAACCAAGCCCAAAACAATGCCACTTCCATAAAGTAGAGTGTACCGACTCTTCTCACTTGTATCACCGTAAGAGCCCCTCAAGAAATCTTTTGGGACTTCACCTTCACTTTGAAACTTACAACTGATATCTTCAAGAGCGCCTAACGAGATCCAATTTTTCTTCAGATCTGGGATGTGTTTAACGCCCGTCAAGATATAGATTATCCCGTCAAGCATCTTAATATTTACTGTGCCTACAACGACAACACTATGGAGATGATCATCTTCCAAGAGAACACCTCCACTAGATGTCTTGTATGTGGTAAAACACTTTCGATTCGAGGTCATATGCTCCAAGTTTTAAGGTCGTCAAGGGCCTCCAAAAGTGTTGGGCCGGCCTTGTTTTCATATCCTCAGTTATAGAGCATGGTCTTCTTAAATCTTTTATATGACTTTGGCTGCGAGCATAACAACACCATGACTTTATCTTCATCGTACATCTTAATACTGATATTTTTCATTTTGTTAAGGAGAGCGGTATATTCCGAAATATGAACTTCAATGAATGTATCTTCTGTTATCTTCAAGGAGTGGAAGCACTGTCAAACGTAAACTGTTGGCAACCGAATTTTGGATGTAGATATCTTCTAATTTCTTACACACGCCGGCTTTGTATTCTCCGTGAGGATTTATTAAAAGAGTTGTGTTGCTTAAACACAACAGAATTGTTGAGAGGGCTCTATCATTTATCATCTCCTAGTCTATACCTTTATCATTGCTCTCCATCTCCTTCGATCACCCAATTATAGCGGTCTTTACATCTTGATTGGACAAAGTATGAAAGTCATTGTGCCATCATATTTCTCAATATTGAATTTTGTTGACATAAACACGCTTGAATTTACGACAAGATAGTGCATGCTCTTGTGGAAGCAATGGGATGACGTCGGCGTAGCTCTGATGCCAATTTGTTAGAATGTATGAATGATTTATTTATCACCAAATAGAAATGAATATTATATGGTAGCATCTGGGAATTCTTTAACCTTTTGAGAATATGGAAATAGAGAAAGAGAAATCAAAGAAGAAAGAATTAATAAAATACTCTTATTAATTGATTGGGAGACATTATAAGAATTATGATATAACTACGGTAGTTAGATATCCTCTTTTATAGAAGAGGCTTGAGGATGCTACAAAATAATTTGTTTAAATTAAAAGTACAATATAGAAACTTTCTAAATAAAATGCAAAATGGAAATCAAAGCACATCATTCCATTCTTAAAATTAATTTTATTACCTAAAACCTTTCCTAAATACTTGAAAGGAAACAACTTACGATGAAATTTAGAGGTATACATAACATACACATTATTATTATTATTATTATTATTATTATTATTATTATTATTATTTTTATTTTATTTTTTTATTTTATTTTATTTTATTTTATTTTATTTTATTTTTTTTTGTTTGGTGTAGTTAGATGATATTTTTTCCATTATTCCACTATGTTCTACTTTTGTCAAATGGGCTCTAATGTTTGTTGAAAAGAAAATATAATCTTTCTAAAATGAAGGTTTGATATGAAAATATAATGGGGCTCTCAATCTGTATAGCTATACAGATCACCTTTCTATGATTGAAAAGGATTTGGGCTCTAATGTCTTTTGTGGCAAATAGAGATTCGATAACTGATAATCAGGACTACAGGCAAGTTATGTGAAAAAAACAATAACCTAAGATTGGACCAAGGTCTAAATTTTCATTGGGCCGAATAAATTAGACGAGTATTGTTGGCCCGTTTGGTATTCTAAAAATTATTGATTTTCCAACTATATATAGTCTTCTGTATTTCCCAATTTGTTTTTCCATTTAAATTTCGCTTTCATTTTTCTAACAACTCAGCGTAAATTGTAGGGTAAGTTGGGGACAGAAGCAATCGTAGACTTTTGAAAGAAAACTACATGACTGAAAATATACCCCTTGTAATGTGTATTTTTATACACATTTTTAGAATTTTTATCATCTCAAATTCAATCATAATTCATATTAAATATATGAAAAATGCTCATAATTCATAAAACATAATTTGAAACCTCTTAATACGTTTTTGTGTGATTTTACAGGCAAAAAGGCCATAAAATGAAGAACTTGACCAAAACGCAAATCATGGGCCAAAGATGGCCGACCAAGTCTACCAAAACCCTACACAAATTCACCCAAATAACCGATTTTCAAACAAGCTCAAAATCGATCAAACTGCATATCCTTGGATTCAGCACGACAAGACGAATCGGTTGGTATTATTCTCTACCCCTGAGAACGCCGGCGATCGCCGGAATCCGCCAGCCAAAAGCAAACCAGCCATGTTTCTGACCTGAGAAAGCTTCTTCGAGCAACCTTGCCTTCTACAGTCCACCATTCGAGCCAAAACCAACTCTATTCTCTTCCTCTCTTCCTGCCCTTTCTATCCGTATGAAGAACTCATCAAATGATGCAGAATCGCGTGAGAAATCTGAAGTTAAATCAACTGTTCGACGAAATCCTCAATGAACTTTTCAAACTGGATGATCCAACGGTCGAAATTTCGGCAGTGTGATGAATTCGATCGGTCTTCTCGCATTTTTCTCACACAGTGATGATGTTTGACGAGTCGAATAGCTTTAGTGGGGTCTCTTAATGGATTCCGAAGCCTCAATTCGATAGAAAAACAACTTGAAATCTCGTTTTGATTCACGATTTTGTGTTCTGATGGGTTATTTTCGCTGAGTTCGGTTAATGGCGGAAATTCAGGAATTAAGGGAAGAATTGACGCATGAAACTCAACGCAGAGCATCGTGAGGAAGTGAGGAAGGAAGCCTGAGCTCTGGTTTGAACTGCCGCTGCTCAAAGAGCGAGCTTTAAGCTCGAACAGCCATCAATGGCGGAAACGAACTGAACGGGAGAAAAATGAGGAAAACTCGATGAACTCTCAACCATTTTCTGCATTTCAAAGCTCTGTAGATTCGTGGCGATGAGAGAAAGCCATTGGTAGTGAGAACACGAGCAGAAGTGAAGAATCGTGCGAGCTCAACTCACGGATTGAAGAAGAAGCGAATACGGGTCTGAAAACCAATGCGAAATTGGATCCAAAATACATATTCTCTTCACATTAGTCTGTCAGAGCTTCGTTTTAGGACCGTTTGTAGCTCGCGATCCACAGAAGATCAAGCAATCTTCGTTCAAAATGAATTCAGCGCCATTCTCGCTCAGAAATGACCCGTTTCACGCGCGTTCGACCCGTTCCGCCATAAAAGATCAAAAGAACATTCAAAAACTCAGCGCCATACTGAAGAATAACACGCGACTTATGACCCGTTTCAGCGTAGCAAATCTAAGTGGGGACCACTATCAGTGACTCAACAGAATTAACCGCGCGCGTTTCAAATCTCAGATTCGATCTGAAGCAATTTTCGCCAAACCTCATCAATCTTCCGCATGAATCTCGGCCAACTCTCAACCAAATTCAACGAAATTTCGTCCAGATCTTCAGTACACCCCACTTGATCTGCCTGAGCCAATGGAATCGCTCGGTTTGTCCCCCACTCTCCAGACCAGCCTCTCTATAAAATTCGACCGATCAACCCATTCATGATAATTCATTCTTCCATTCTCCAAATTCTTTCCACACACAACTCTCCAATCATCTTCTTTAAGCTTCAGTAACTCCATTACTGAATCTCAGAGCTTTTCGAGCTTCAATTTTCTAGTTTGAGTGAAAATTCACCAATTCGGGCTGAATTTGGTGAAAAAGGCAATTGATCGGTTCCGGCTGGATCAAGCATCAATTGGAGGTTCAAATCGACTCAAGGAAGCTTCTGGTTGATCTTCTACGTCTCGGTTTGATCCAATTTTCATTTAATCTCTTGTATTCAATTTTAGATCACAAAATCCAATTTGTAAAAAAATATGATGAACACATGCCTAATTTCGGTTGATCTTATCATGTGTGAGTAGAATCTTGTAGGGATAGGCTTTTGTGATTGAATTGTTTGAAATCTTGCTTTCATTTGAATTAAATTGACTGATTTGGTTACTGATTATAATGCGCTGTTAAATCTGGTTTTTCGTGATTTAATCGATTTGGTTGAATTAATTAGGTCATTTAGAACTGAATTTTCATGCATGCTAGTCCATTTTATCATCTTGAATCTTGGTTGAGGTTTTTGCTTGATTTAGTGAAGTTTTTAGTTCAAAAATTGAGATCAAACACTAAGTTGGTTGACTGGTGTTTGATCTGAAATTTTGATCTATTTGCTGAGTTTTTCTGGTTGGAAATAATTCAAACTTGTTCCAAATCTGATAAATTGAATATTTTGTGATTAATGATACAATTCTTGATCAAATTGCCTTAAAAATCCATACTTTTATCCTCTAAATTCAAAAATACATTTTTCTGCATTTCGTTTCTGTCAGTTTCAGTAAAAAATTGTTTGACTTCAGATCTGATCAAAGAAAATTATAAAAAAAATATTTTGTGTTTCTTTAGATATTTTAGAACAACTTTCATATAATATGTGCCCAATGCTTTTATTTTAAATTCGTAAGATAAAATCTGTGCAAAGTTTTGAGTTTTTAAAATTTTCTGTTCTTGATTTTGAATCTGACTGTTTTTCTACGATTTTTAGAAATTAGAAAAGAAATCCTATAAATAAAAAATCTGGTTCTCAGTAAATCATTTTGAAGTGTAGTTTCTTGATCTGAATTTTAATTAAATTGTTGTTTGGATAAAATTTGAATTCCACCCTCTTTTGGTAACACATACCATTCTCTGTCCAATTCTGTCATATGTTCAGAGTTTTGACCATAATTTTTGGAATATCAGTCCTTTTGATCTGATATTTTTACCACATAATATGAACTTGCTTTCCTAATTTTTGTTAAATTTTGGTGATTTTTGAAGTAATTTTCGATTTTCTGTGATTTTATGAAAAACTCTGTTGATTGATTATGAAAAGTGTGGACTAAAACGAAAATTTATATAAAAATATGAATAAAAGTGATAATTGATTTGCCTTGCATTGTGAAGATCTCATTCTCTAGTTTTCATTGACATATCATTTGCAACTTTTGGACATTTGGAAATATTATTAAAGAATTTTCAAAAGAATTGTGTACGAACTCGATTAAATTCCATCTAATACATAATTAACCTTCTTAAACAATCTACAACATTTGAACAAAACAAGATCTACTTTTGAAAAGAATTGTAATATCTCAAGGCCATTCTCCTTGTGTTCGACCCCTAAAACTCAAAAGACCACATATACACTTAAGAGTAAAGCTAGGGAAAATTATAAATATTTTTGCTAAATTGTGTGAAATTTAACGACGGTTTTGCGCGGTTTACACCCCTTTTAGAACATTTTAATTTGGGTCCTTTTCATTTTCTATTTATACACTTTACTCGCACTGTCCAGTCATTTTCCTTCTTATGAGTCTTTTTTAGGTAATATTTTTTTTTTATCTTTTCCATTTCTCTAATTAAGCCATTGTAATGGCGTTGTTCTGTCATTTTCTTTATTGTGGGTCATTTTCAAGTAATATTTTTGAAATTTTAATATCATCTGGGAATCTCATCCAAAGAGACAGAAATTGAAGGTTGATCCCTTAACCATTTGATCCTCTCCATTTCCAAAATCATTGGAGCAAGTTAAATACAAATTACAAACCCAAATTAGTTCATTTATAAGAGATAAATCGATGTAGATGTTTCAGATATCAATTTTACTCCCGTCCCGCTTCTCCCCTCCGCAGCTAGAAACAAAAAAGGAGAAAACCTAGCGACTCCAAATCTGGGACGACGGCTCCCCTAGCGGCGCCTCCGCCCCTCCTCTCCCCTCCCCTTCCCTCCCCTCCCTTCCGCCTCCATCTCTATCCTCCATCCCTTTCCCGTCCCCTTTTCTTTGCCCCTTTTCTCCATTACCAAACCCTAATCCCCCCCCCCCCCCCCTCCTCTTTACTTCTTCCCCTTTTCAAATCAAGTTCAGATCTGAAGGCTAAGGTGTTTGTGCACGGCGAATCATCGTCAGCACAAGACAGCACATGCTTGGCCGTCTCGCCTCCCTCATCGCTAATGAGCTGTTGAATGGCCACCACGTGGTGGTCATGCAGTGCGACGAGCTGTGTATGTCAGGAGGACTTGAGAGGCAGAAATGAAGTACTTGAGGTTTCTTTGCAAAAGAATGAGCACGAAGCCCTCTCATGAACCAATCTATTTCAGACATCCCACCAAGTCCGATTAGACGCTGGATGTGACATCAACAGATCTACATTTGGCGGATCTAAAGTGTAAAATCTCATACCAACGGTGAAGAGACTGACAGTGAAGAATGTCAATGGCGGCAAAAATCACCAAATTTCCTTATGCCTCTCCTCCGAACATATCGGAAGGCCGAATTCCTAATATTGAGATCCGAGACTCAAGATTGGCGATGCATCAACTTGTGTACATGAGTACGCCGTGGTGGTCGTATTGAAGATGTGAAGGTTGACTCTTCGGCGGCAAGCATCCGTGAAACCCTAGATTTTCAACGGCAGATGTTGACGGGTGTATATATAGATAATTGTCACATCCCAATTCAATATTTGTAGAACTCAGTTTTCTTGGTTGGTCGCTCTCACGATCTCGCATTGTAGCAAGCTAGGGTGTCGATCTGCATGGAGGCTAAGGTGGAGTACCGGACTATGATTTTGGTAAGTAGTCCAAACCAAATCTATTATTTGGTTGGTTGGTTGAGAGAAAGTAAATAAAATAAAGAAAATATAAAAAAGGGCCGCGCTCGCGTTGTCAGTGCTCGTGTGTTGGGGGGGGGGGGTGATCGGGTGATTATTCGGTAGAGAGAAGTTTAGGGCTATGTGGTTTTGTTTATGTCTCCAGTTACTCCTTTGGGTTGCTTCTCCTTATCATTTTTGCTATTGCTTATGAGGGGGATCCCTGTTATCGCGAAACCGGCCGTCGCAGTGAATCGTTGTGCTCGCGCCCCCCGATAATTTCCCGACCAAGGCGCGAGCCCTTTGAGCTCCTTGGCGTTCCTGACTCCCCTCAGTCTTTTCGACTACCGTCATGCTTCGTCGGTCTAAGTGTTGATTGCGGATCTGACTTTGGACTTCTCCTGTCGGTGCTTCGCCTACTTGCCTGAGTATCGAGAGATGTGACGCGCTTCACACTTCAAGATAAGAATTAGTCAAACACAAATCACATCACAACAATAACAATATAGAATAAGGAAAAAGATAACTTAACGGAAAACTAGATTGATTAAACTACTAAAACCGTGCCCTAAGGCGTGGAGTTAGTTACAGTACATAATACAATAACTAAAACCAAGATACATAGAGCATCAGAATGAAACTCTCTCTCTCTCTCTCTCTCTCTCTAAAGCTAATTCCGTAGTCACGGGCCGTCACCACACGCGACTAACAGAACTCTCTCTCTTTCTCTCTGAGTGTATTTCTCTCTGAATTGATCCCCCTTAGCCATCCCGTGAAGGGTCCTTTTATAGGGGAGAGGCATATAGGTTTGCCAGTATCTTCAAATGGTAAGATGCATATTCTAATATCCTCACAAATCTTTGTGCCATTAACTCCTAATTATTCCTTCCCGATTTGCTCCGTCCTGATTGCGCCTGCTTGGCGTTGCTGGATTTTCCTCTTCAATTGCCAATCAATCATCCTTATTTGGACGTTGTTGAGCCGCTCCTCTTGAGTTGCGATTCTTTGTGATCCGCACTTCTGGGTCGAGTGGTACTGCGCCCGCGGGTGGGACCGCGGTGCAATGATTGCTCCAATCACGCTCTAGATTTCTTGCTCATCTTTTTGCATCATTTTTAGTATTTTTGCTCCAATTCCTACAATATCATATGATCTAGGCAGTTACTTGGATCTTTGACAAAAACATAAATAAAATACTAAAATAACTAACTAAAGTGCAGAAATTAAGATATAAGATAGGCAGTAAACATCTATATGAAATATCCCTATCAGCAGAGATCCGCTAACCTTAATTTTGTGGTGACAGTGATCCGTCAAATTCTAGTTTTGTGACGGCATGGGCCTGCTAAACCCTGGTTCTATGGTGGCGATGCTACGCCAAACCTAGTGATGTGGCGACATGGACCGCAATTCGGCGTAATAGTATGTGGCGGAGGTGATACCCAATTTAGGGTTTTAGAAATGTTTTAATATACATCTAGGGTTTTAGAAGTGTTTCTTTTGTGCTTGTGTGTACTTGTTTGCGAATTTTGTAATGACTTACTTATAACAATATACTTATAACTCGATATTTATTGCAATATAAACTTTGAATAGTTGCAACTTGCAACTATTCCTTAAAAAAAACATATGTCTATTTTACAACTAGAAACCGTTAATTACAAATTATGACAAGAATATAATATAATATATATGTTTGAAATAGAAAATAAAACAAATGATTGATACACAATTTATTTAAAAAATATATATATACTATTCATCGGTGCAATCTATTTTTTGAATAACAATATACCTATTTATCTAAGCTATATATATTTTTATATGTTTAGCATACTTTTTGTTAAAATCCAACACTAATTTTGCTCAATCCAAAATAAAGAAGTTTTCAGAGATATATTCTTAATGGCTTGTTCTAGAGTTTTCTATGAGAATATCTAATTAGAGAATACACTTGGAATATTTTGTTTCTAGAATAATCCTTAGGTCTAGATTCCTCCACCCTCCTAATATAAATAGGTGGTCTTAGCCCTCATTTTGCATTAATGCACAAACAAAGAGTCCTCTCAAATAAAGAGTGTGAGTGATCAGAGTTATAGTAGTTTAGTTAGAGGCTAGATAATAAAGAAGTAGGGTTGTAATCTTGGAGATTTAGTAATTTACAAGTAGAGGTTTAATCTAATATTGTTGAGTGAAATCTCGTCTCTCTACTCTACGACCTGATATCAGAGCGAGGTCGTTGATGGGTCGGTGCTGTTAGAATCGGTGTTGGGAGTTTACGAGTAGTCCGAGTAGCCGTGTGTCGGCATTTTGTCGGAGAAGTTGCCGGAAGAGAGAAGGCTTAGTTGACACCAATAGACCAAGTCGCATCCATGGATTTTGAGAGTCTGGCTGCTGGTTTGAAGAAACTGGACATCAATAATTACATCTACTGGAAAGCCTTCATAGAGTCATGCTTGCAAGGGCGGGACCAATCAGAGGTGGTAGGCAGATATGAGAGGAATCTGCCAGAGGTCGCTACGGAAAAAGTGACAATATCCGGAACTGTCGGTGGCCCGAAGCAAACCCAGGAGAAGAAGAACCCGTCTGCGAAAAAAACTGGAGAATGAAGCTCTGCGTAAATGGCGCATTAAGACCGAAAAGGCGATGTACGTACTCAGGACCCTAGTTGAAGAAGAGCTGCTTGAGTAAATTCGAGAAGCGGCCACCCCTAAAGCCGGTTGAGACATCCTCGCGATATTATTCTACAAGAAGAATGATGCCCGCCTCCAACTGTTGAAATATTAAACTTAATATTAGTATTTATTATTTAATGTTATTTTAAATATAATAATTTGTATGGTCATTAGTGGGGGTTAGTATTAGAGGGAATAATGGAGTTAGTGGGCATTGATGAGAGTTAATGCCATTTAGTGGGTAGATGGGGAGTTTTATGTCTAGGTTTAATGTATTAGAGAAAATAAAATGTCACCATGTATGCTATATAAGCATGGTTACATTGTATTGTCAAAATATAGAAGAGAGAAATTGTAATAGAGAGAATCCACTAATCAGTAAAATAAGAGAGTTAGTTTTTTTTTTTTCGAAATAATATAATCTTTTCTTCTATCAAAGTGGTACCAGAGCCATGGTGAACATGATGACCGGACAATCGAGTTTTCCTCGTCTTACGAAGACAAACTACGAGAATTGGAGTATCCAAATGAAGGCGTTTCTCGGATCGGAGGATCTATGGGAAATAGTGGAGACCGGTTATGACGAACCGGATCCAACTCCAACGAAAGGCGTAGCATTGAAGTCGTTGAAGGAAAGTCGTAAGAAGGATAAGAAGGCGCTCTATTACCTCTACCAAGTGGTCGATGAATCGGCTTTCAAAATAACGCGTGCTCGTATGGACATTGTCCAAATCCGCACTCCCTAAAATAAGCGTCAATTCTTGTATTCCATGCTCTAGGTGCTTGCTTCAATCCATACAACGCCTTCTTTAATCTCAACACTTTATCTTCATTTCCCGATTTCACATAACCGGGAGGTTGCTCGATATATACCTCTTCTTCAAGAATGCCATTCAAAAATACCGATTTCACATCCATTTGATAAATATCCCATTTGGATTGAGCCGCCAACGAAATGAGAAGTTGCACCATCTCCATTCGAGCCACCGGAGCAAATACCTCGTCATAATCCATGCCTTCTTGTTGCTTGTAACCTTTCGCCACGAGTCTCGCTTTGTATCGCTCCACTTCTGCTTGCACGTTTATCTTTTTCTTGAAAATCCACTTCACACCAATTGGTTTATGACTCTTGGATAAAGACACGAGTTTTCAAGTATCATTCTTAACAATTGAATGCATCTCTTCATTTATAGCGGCCCGCCACTTATTATCATTAACTGCTTGCTCGAATTGAATATTTTCACCTTTCGCCAAAAGACATACCAAATGCAACTCACTTATCGCCTCGTACAAATCATGCAAACTCCTCTCTCTTGGGTTTCGCCTCATCATGTCATCGGGTAAAGATGAGAACGGGTTTGTTGGTGAAGATGGTGGTAATGTCGGATTCATTGGCACCATGACTTCTTCTTCCTCCTCTTCTTCTACATGCGAAATTGTCATTTGCGTATTCCAACACCACATGCTTTCTTCATCTACTTGCACATGACGACTAATATGTACCTTCTTACTAATCGGATCATAAAATTTGTACGCCTTGGATTTACTATCATAACCAATGAAGATAAGCTTCACACTCTTGTCATCAAGCTTGACACGTTTTTGATCCGGAATATGGGCATAAGCAACACTTCCGAACACCTTGAAATGAGACACCGAGCATTTTCGACCATACCAAGTCTCATGTGGAGTCATATCTTCCACGCTTGCCATTGGACATCGGTTTCGCAAATAAACTGCACAATGTACCGCTTCCTCCCAAAACTCCTTAGGTAAGTTCTTGCTTTTGAGCATACTCCGAACCATGTCGAGAATAGTCCGGTTCATCCGTTCTGCCACACCATTTTATTGAGGTGAATAAGGTGCCGTCAAATTACGTCGTATGCCATTCTCTTCGCAAAATTAATCAAAAGCGGATGACGTAAACTCATCGCCTCGATCCGATCTCAATGCCTTGATAAAATTGCCACTTTCTTTCTCGACAAGCGCCTTGAATTTCTTGAAAACACCAAAAGCGTCGGATTTTTCTTCGAGAAAATAAATCCATATTTTTCGTGAGAAATCATCAATGAAAGTAATAAAATAACAACGCTTACCCAATGACATCGGCTTGATGGGCCCACAAATATCGGTGTGTACCAACTCTAGCAGTTTGCTTGCACGATAGCTTGCTTCTTTTGGAAAAATATTTCGGGGGTGTTTGCCGAACACACAACCTTCACAAAATTTGTCGGGGTAATCAATACGCGGTAAACCATCCACCATCCCTTTGCTCGCCAATTGTTTGAGTCTTCCAAAATTGAGATGCCCGAACCGAAGATGCCATAGCCAAGATTTAGCACCCACACATGCCTTCAAACACGTCGCTCGAACATTCTTTATGTTCAATAAGAACATTCGGTTTTTCGCCATTTCCACATGAGCAAGCAACTTATTATTATTATCGCGTAAATAGAGACTTTTATCCATCATGTAAACGGAATAACCCTTCTCCAATAATTGCCCAAGACTCAAAATATTACTTCTCATATCCGGAACATAATATATGTTAGAGATACACCGTTGACTACTATCTTTCAATTGAACCAAAATTTTTCCTTCACCTTTCACCTTCACTTTTGACGCATCACCAAAAGATACATTTCCATTCACATTCTCATCCATCTCGACAAACATACTCTTGTAACCGCACATGTGATTACTCGCGCCCGTGTTCAAATACCACATGCAACTTTTCTCCGGATCGACCTCTTTGCACGCCAATAACACCACATGCAACTTTCGTTTTCTGGATTCACGAAATTCACTTTCTCCTCAACCTTCTTATTTCGACACTTGAATGCATAATGACCGAATTTGTCACAATTATAGCATTTTACATCTTTTTTACACTCCGCCGCATAGTGACCATACTTGTCACATTTGTAACACCTTTTATCGGATTTGTTAAATCCACCTCTTCTACCTCGTCCACGACCGCCATGAAAATTAGAAGCTCGTTCTTCCCACTTTTTCTCTTCATTTTCTCCTTCACGACCACGACTATAGGCACGACCACGTCCTCGATCACGCCATTGTTGACCTCTATTTTTCTTGTCACCGGATATCGACACCTTCGCTTGGAGTACTTCCTCCAACTTCTCTTGCTTCTTTTTCTTTTTTCTCACTTCGTGAGCTTCCAACGAGCCCGTCAACTCATCCACCGTCACTTCGTCCAAATCTTTTGACTCCTCAATCGCGAACACAACATTTTCGAATTCGTCGGTCAAAGACCGAAGAATCTTCTCCACAATTCGCCCGTCACTTAGAGTCTCACCCTTACTCTTGATTTGATTGGCAACAGTAATAACTCTCGTAACATAGTCGGAAACTCCCTACGACTCCTTCATCTTCATCGCCTCGAGTTCTCCTCGAAGCATTTGTAGGCGAACTTGCTTCACTCGCTCGGCTCCTTTGTAAGCCGTTTGGAGAATTTTTCATGCCTCCTTTGAATTTTGTGCATCGGCTATTTGTGAAGGTAAAAAAAGAAGATATTTTATTTGTGGCTTTATATGTGGATGATTTGATTTGTATGGGTAATAATCATCATATGGTTGATGATTTTAAAAAGGTTATAGCAAGGGAATTTGAAATGACCGATTTGGGACTTATGTCCTATTTTCTCGGTCTTGAAGTGAAACAAGGCAAGGATGGCATTTTTGTTTCACAAGAAGCTTACGCAATGGAAATTCTTCGAAAATTTAAAATGGAGGATTGCAATCCGGTTAGTACATCGGTAGAAAGTGGTGTGAAATTATCCCGTTTTGATGAAGGCAAGGCGGTTGATACAAGGTTGTACAAAAATTTAGTTGGGAGCTTACGGTATCTTACGTGCACAAGGCCGGATATTTTATATGGTGTCGTCTTGGTAAGCCGATACATGGGGGAACCTAAATCGACACATTGGAATGCGATAAAACGAATTCTTCGTTACATCCGAGGTACATTATCTCATAGATTATTATATTCTCATACTAATAATTTTACTCTCCATAGATATTCCGATAGTGATTGGGGAGGAGATGTGGATGATAGAAAGAGTACTTCGGGTTTTGTGTTTTATATGGGTGATACGGCTTTTACGTGGTTTTCCAAGAAACAACCGATTGTGACACTATCGACATGTGAGGCGGAATATGTGACGGCATCATCATGTGTGTGTCATGCAATATGGCTAAGAAGGTTGTTAGGCGAGATGCATTTAGTTTAAGTTGAAGCAACGAAAATTTATGTTGATAACAAGTCGGCAATTGCGTTAGCGAAGAATCCCGTTCATCATGAGAGGAGTAAACATATTGATGTGCGATTTCATTTTATTCGAGAGTATGTGAAAAATTGCGAAATGGAGTTAATTCATGTGACGAGTAAAGAACAAGTAGCCGACATCTTCAACAAACCTCTTACGGTGGAACTTTTCGAGGAGCTCAAGAATCTCCTTGGGATGCGTGACGGAATAATATATTAAGTTTAAGGGGGGATGTTGAAATATTAAATTTAATATTAGTATTTATTATTTAATGTTATTTTAAATATAATAATTTGTATGGTCATTAGTGGGGGTTAGTATTAGAGGGAATAATGGAGTTAGTGGGCATTGATGAGAGTTGATGCTATTTAGTGGGTAGATGGGGAGTTTTATGTCTAGGTTCAATGTATTAGAGAAAATAAAATGTCACCATGTATGCTATATAAGCATGGTTACGTTGTATTATCAAAATATAGAAGAGAGAAATTGTAATAGAGAGAATCCACTAATGTCACCATAATCCCTTACCTCAAGCCCAGGTGCACTTCGGATTAAATCATTAAATTGATTTTGGTTTTTGAGATAAAATAAAATAAAATAAAGAAAAGTTGGTCTCTCTCTCGCCTTTGTCGGTCCTTCCTTGTACGATAGATTTGACATCCGCCTTACTCAGGTTCTTCATCGTCTAGAGGGTTGTCACTTATCCTCAAACTATTATGGAATCAAGAGTCGTGATGTGTTCCGGAGAAGTCACTTCGTGCTTGAAACCCAATGGTCTCTCACTTGTCCTTGCGCGGAGGGACTCTCACTTAATCTTCCTCAAGGAGGCCTTCCGAATGTCCTGACTCCTTGCACAGCCCCCAAATTAGAACAACACTTATCTACTCACTCTACCAAGTTATGTTTCGTTGTTCGAATCGGCAGGGTTCCACTCCAGGATCTCGGGTAAGCAGTTCGACACTGTCCCATTAGTTTTTACCACACTGTCTAGAACCAAGGTGCTAGGTCTTGGCCTAGAGACTTGGTTTCTCCCTGCTTAGTTTTCTCCTAACCTGTATACCGAGATAACTCTCGATTTAGAGTGAAAAAAGAACAAAACAAAATACTAAGTCCAAAACGCAAACAACACAGACAAATATGAGATTAAAAGGACATTGATACTACTACTCGAACTCTACCCTAGAAAGGGATTTAGTTACGAGAGTACATAACTAAATCCAAAAGATAAATAAAGTGATACATGAAACAATACAACCTTGTTTGTCTTTCTCTTACAATGAAGCTCGGCTCCTACTATAAAATATGATTTGTGTGTTGGGTTTCTACCGTTCATAACGCAGCGGAAAAACAAAAACGAAACAAAATCGAATTCGAAACCCAAAAGAAGGATCCGTGAATCACAATTAAATCAAAGAAAAGTTCATAACTTTGTACCTTCGGATTACGCTTAATCCGTGATGATCGAAAGCGAATTTTGTTGACGCTTTTCTTTGCCCGATTCCAAACCGGTTTCCAAACCGATCCTTTGTTTGTTTCGCCTAACCGGTCTCACAAACCGATCTCCAAGCGATCTCCAAACGAACCGATTCTCCAAGCAAACCGATTCTCCAAACAAACCACGGTTTCAACCCGAATCACAAAGACGCCGCACTTCGCTTCGTCCTCTACCGGTATCCACACGAACAACTCCTTTGAACGGATAATGAACGATATATGCTAGTATTCGTCCTTCATTTTTCTCACAGAAATAACAAGAGAATAATTTTCGGATTTTTCTCTCCTTTTGTCTCACAAAAGTTGGACGAAAAAAATATGCCTCCACCTTTCTTTTTGGGGTGTCTCTTGTGCCTATATAGTCCATAAGTTTCATATCCTATGTGCATGATTACTATGTAACCATATATGCAACACATCTTATCATATAAGATGTAGGATTGGATGTGTCACTTGACTATGTAGCTCTTCATACAACTTATCACATAAGTAATGATTTTTCTGTGTACGTCTCAATATTTGTTCTTTGTGTGTGACCCTGTAGGTTTACTTAATGTTGGCAATAATCACAACGGATTATAAATCATGAGCGGCCTCTAGCAAGACATCATGATTACCCAAATTAAGCAAGTATAGATGATTCGATCAAACCTAATTTATGTTCATGCATTGTATCCCTTTGTTACACGATATCTATATCGTCCATAAGGCATGGTATGTGTCAACCTTACGTTGGTAGATAAATATTTCTTGACACCGAATTTGATTGAACATGAAATGACATTAATAACTCCTTATTAATTCACTCGAGCACGGCCGTGCGTTTCTTCAATCAAATCATCAAGAGGCCTAAAGATATCTCTCTCAATTTATGAGAGGAACAAATCATATCTTAATTAAACTCTTTCCTCCGCATAATTCATTATATACCTAATTATAATCTTTATGACCGCCCGGTTAAAGACGATGTTAGATTATATTAAAGTATAAAATTTCTTATGTAGGAAACTTAGATAATCTCAAGTCTAAGGATTACATATACATTCTTCACTAAGAATAACTAATGACACGAACCATGTAGTATTCTCACAGTGGGTCAATCCAGTATATGGTCTCCAACATATACTTACGTTAATGACTTAATAACTCTTATTCATGATCAGTAAAATGTGACCATCAGTCAACTAACATATTGATGTTATCATAAAGTATGTTTGTCTCACAAACATCCTATGAATGATCAGGGACGGTTTAGAATATCATTCATAATACTTTATAGTTCTACTATCAAAGTCACATACTTTGATGATATAAAGCTGAATATCATATTCAAGGTTCATTTTAGTAATAAGAATAAAATAACCAATATGCATTTATTATATAAAATATCTCTAAATAAACACAATGTTTGTTTAACACAATCCATACATCTAGGTCTCAAATATATTGGCCTAGGGCATTCTACTAACATTGTGACTCTAATTTGTGACATTATGACCAGCTGCAGGAGTCGCCATTTTATGGGTGAAGGGCCAGTCCTGTGAAAGAAGAAATAAATCTACCCAAAATCTAATAAAATTTAAACCCTATATCTAATCTTGAATCAAAGATCTAATCAGATATTCTCTTGCCGTCAATCCTGATTGAAGATCAAATCTTGTCTCTGATTTATTCTTCTTGCCAAAGGAGTACTTTCTTTCTGTACAATCAGAGCTAGAATTCTAAATATGCGCCTTTCGGAAGAATCATTTGCCACCTTCTAAGTCTGAACTCAACAATCTGCACCTCTACCGCTGCAAGGCAACGACTCGCGGTTGCTGTAGTGAAGACCGGGCCGGAAGGGCTTGCCCACGATCCATCTTCGTCTCCCCTTTATGTAGCTCCAAATTGCTCTTTTTAAGCTCCTTTTGGCCCAATTTCACTTAATCCCTGAAATTAAAGACAAACATCAACAGTATTTGATTTCTAATAAAAATAAACTTGAAATAATATAAAAAGTGCTGAAAGTAAGATACAAAGGGAGTAAATATGATGCTAAAATATCAAGGGTGCAAATAGCGTTTAGCAGTGTGTTGCGTTTAGGATTTTCATGTAGCGAATTGCGTATAGTACAGCGTATAGCGCAGTAGTTGTAAAGATATATTTTTATAGCGGATAATATGTGTAAATAGTTTTTCCCTATATATCACTATGTAATATATGCACTACAAAATCTAAAAGAAGAAATATGCAACACTAAAATATGAAAAATAAAAGTTTGAAATATTCTTGCCAAAAGTTACATGTTCAAAATCAAAATATGATTAATATTAAAGTATTAAAATATAACATATCTATCCATTAAGAACAAATCCATCAAAAATGCTATTCAGACCGCTACATCGCAACAAACACACGAAACACCGCTATTGGGACCGCTTCACCGCTAAATCGTCAAAAAAAGATACACCACAACAAAACCGCTGCGCGCAGCATTTAGCTTTCAGAACCGCTATAGCGCCTCTACAGACCGCTATTTGTAACACTGTAAATATAGATATGAATTTGGCCGATCAGGTATGTGTGGGTATTCTTCATGAAAGAAAAATCAGAGGCGTTATCCAAGTTCAAGGAGTTCAAGAAAAAGGCGGAAAGTGAACTCAACAAGAAAGTAAGGTGTCTTCGTACGAAAAATGGAAGAGAGTACGTATCTCGAGAGTTCAATGCCTACATGAAGAAACACAAGATCTGAAGTCAATTAATCTACCCCAACACCCCACAACATATTGGAGTACCTGAGAGGAAGAACCGGCATATTGCTAGCCAAGAAGAACGATGCCCGCCACCAACTACTCGAGAAGGAGCTCATGATGATCTCACAAGGGAGCATGATGATCAGTCAGTATTTCACGAAGGTGAAGTCCATCTGCAGTGAGATCGCAAAAATCACCCCTGAAGAGAAGATAAGCAAGCAACGGATGATGATGATAATAGTCAACGGCTTGAAACTCGAGTATAGCGGGTTTACGGCAGTAGTTCAAGGTTGGATGACTCCACCAACATTGCTAGAGTTAGAGAACATGCTCGCTAACCAGGAGGCTCTGACTAGGAGTGTCAAAATAGTTGGGTTTCGGACTTGCATAACGTAGCGAAAAATGAAAAAAATTTCTCCAAAAACCATTCCGAGGATCCATGCATATCGGTTAAATCAAAGAAATAATACTTAAAAGTAGCTTTCGGATTACGCTTAATCCGTGACTCTCAAACCATGCGTGTTATCAAAGCATCCTTAAATCGGTTACCGTCCTAACCGATTTTTCGTCTGCCAAAGCCATCTAGGTTGGATCGTGCGCAAACCACCAATCATACACGCAACTCATCTCCACTAAAAACTTCAAACAAACCATTATCAACTTCCTAAGCCGAATAGATCACAAGTGCCAAAAGGATGAACGCCTATACCGGTATCCACACGCACATTCTTAAAACAGGAAGAAGAACAATATATATGCTAGTAGCTTGTTCTCCTCTTACATAAGAAAATTATTTTTCTTCTTCTTATTTTGTCTCACAAAAGATGTATAATTCTTCTCGTATAATCGGATTCTTTCATTTTGTCATACAAAAAGAAAGCACCCTTTCATAATTTTGTCATACAAATGAGAAAGTATATTTTCTCTCTTTTGTTTCACAAAAGAGAATGGGAAATAATGAGAGAGAGAATAGTGTTGTACAGAATTTTGGAGCCACATATATCCTTATATAGAGATGAGGAGTTATGTCTCTTCACACCAAGAGATGTGTATGGCATCACTCATCCTTATCCGTATACAATCATTTAGACTCTTCTATATAACTTGATCTTTTATGTCCATAGTCTTTATATACATATGTATCACATCTTATCACATAAGATGGCAATATCTTTTGTAGCATTTCTATGCAACTCATCATATAAGTTGCTAGGATTTTCTGCGCCCGTTTTAGTTTGTTCTTTGTGTGTGACCCTATAAGTGCACTTAATGTTGGCAACATCTTTTGTAATATTCCTATGCAACTCATCATATAAGTCGCTAGGATTTTCTGCGCCCATTTTAGTTTATTTTTTGTGTGTAACCCTGTAGGTTCACTTAATGCTGACAATAGACTTGACAGTCTATAAATCATGAGCGGACTCTAGCAAACCATCATGACTACCCAAATTAAGTGAATATCAGTGATCTCATTTACCTAATCAACAATCACATATTTAGTCCCTTTATCACGCGATATCTTTATCATAAGGCATGTAATACGTCATCCTTATATTAATCGATTAATATTTCTTGATCCCGAATTAAACTGAACAAAACAAATGTTATTAATAACTCTTATTAATTTATTTGAGCATGGCCATGCATTTCGTCAGTTCGATTCATTAAGAGGCCTAAAGATATCTCTCTCATTTAATGAGAGGACAAATCCCGTCCTGATTGCACTCATCCCTCTACATTATTCATTACATACCTAATCACAATCGTTATGACCACCTAGTTAAAGATAGTGTTAGATTATATTAAAGTATATAATTACTCATGTTGAAAACCGAGACAATCTTAAGTCAAAGGATTATAAATACTTTATGTTACAAGAATCGCTATTGACGTAAAACATGTAGCATTCTTATGGCGGGTCAGTCCAGTATATGGTCTCTAACATATACATATGTTAATGACTTAATAATTATTTATCCATGATTAGTACAACATGATCATCAATCAACTAACATACTGGTATACATTTATAGCTTATCTACAAATATATATTTATTTGTCTCCGTAAGTATATTTGTCTCCACAAATATTATATAAATGACCAGGATGATTTACTATCAAAGCCACGCACTTTGATAATATAAATCAGAATTGCATATTCATGGTCCATTTTAATTATATTAAAATAATCTATAAGCACATATTATATGAAATATTTTAGAATAAATATTATGTTTGTTATTTCAATCTATTATCTAGGTCACAAACACTTTGTCCTACGGCATAACATCATCAAAAGCCTTAACGAGACCAGATGAGTAGGCCCTATTCTGCAGCATGAAGGGTTGACCTAAAGAGAGGTCGAGATCGAAATCCGAAAGAAGGCCTCACCGGCAGAAGAGGATGAAGGAGGAGACTAACTCTTCAAGGGGAGCTCGTTGTCAAAAAGACAGCAAAGCTCAAGATGTTGAGTGTTACAATTATGGCAAGAGGTGGCACTATGCATGAGATTGCTGATCTAAGAAGAAGGGCTAGGGGAATGCAACAATCCTAAGAGACCGTCAACACGCAATGAGTCAGAAAAGTTATGACTCTGAAGAAGAATGGGGTATCGATGCTGCGTTCGCAAATGTGGCCACCGTAATGGAAGAGAAGAAGGAGAAAGAAGTTACGCTGACGTCAGTAATCAAACTGGGGAGGATCGACTATGAGAGTGCTTAGATTGTTGACTCCAGTTGCTCAAATCACATGAATGGTGATATCAAGAAGCTAGAAGGCTTACAGGAGTGTAAGAGAAACTAGGTCATTGTGACAGTTAATAACTCTAAACTGCCGATCAGTTACGTCGGCAGAACAGTAATCTCTCCCCGCGTCGGTCTAAAAGAATTTCAGCTGCGAGGAGTCTACCATGTCCCTGATATGAAGAAGAATATGTTGTCAGTATCGCAAGTGAAAGCTCAAGGAAATTATGTGATCTTCGGGCCACAGGAGGTGAAGGTGTACCGCAATTTAAAAGTATCGGACACACCAATAATGGAGGGCCGCAAAATGGAGTCGGTCTATGTAATATCAGCACAATCAGTCTTTGTAGACATGACTCGGAGGAATGATACGGCGGATCTCTGGCATGCATGACTGGGGCACATGAGTTACCACAAGATTAGTGTTCAGTAGGTCAGTAGGTCAGCAGGTCAGCAGTCCAGAGAAATTAGTGTTGAGAGAGAGTGTTCAAAATAACAATACTAACTTGGCTCAATACATAAATTTCTAGAGTCATGTTTTAATACGGTTATCTCTAGATCTTTCTATAAAGATATATCTAGACTAGAGAATATGCCTAGAATATCTTGTTTCTAGAATAATTCATAGAAATATCTTATTTCTAAAGTTCTTCATCCTACTAGTATAAATAGGAGGTCTTCCTCACCATTTTGCATCAAGGCTCACCAAGTCTCCTCAAGGCATCAAGCCACAAATCAAGAATTTCTCTCTCAAATAAAGAGTGTAGTGAGAGTTGTAATAGTATAGTTGGAGGTTTAATAATATAGAAGTAGTAGAGTTGTAATCCTGGAAGTTCAATAATTGAGTACTAGAGGTGTATTGTAATATTATTGAGCGAATAATAAAGAAGTTTTGTTCAAATCTCGTCTCTCTACTCTATATTTCTAGAATAATCCTTAGATCTAGAGTCATTAATCTCCCTAATATAAATAGGTGGTCTTAATCCTCATTTTGTATTAAGGCACGAACAAAGAGTCCTTTCAAATAAAGAGTGTGAGTGAGAGTTATAGTAGTTTAGTTGGAAGCTAGATAATAAAGAAGTAGTAGGATTGTAATTTTGGAAGTTTAGTCATTTAAAAGTAGAGGTATATTGTAATATTGTTGAGTGATTAATAAAGAAGTTTTGATCAAATTTTGTCTCTCTACTCTATATTTTTTTACTACAATATACTATTATGCATGCTTATTATCTTTTACTGGTCTATTATATATTTTTTGAATATTATTATACTTTTTTACTGGTGATATCTCTTTATGTGTTCAATATACTTCTTCAGGTGTAAAAGACCTTTTTCGTGGCAGTAATATAACTAGCTAGCGGTCCATCGGTTCATAAATGCCCATCTTTTTAATTTCACTGATGGCTAAAAACATCCATACTTAGTCATATGTCAAATTTTCATTCGTCTGATGATGCTCACGGCCAATTACTGACGATATCGGCGGTGCCTCAAAAAAATTTATTTCTTGCATGCCACGTATTTCTTTCTGATTAATGGCTATGTTGGCGGTGTATAATGCTGTTGTGCAATATACCATGTCCCTTTTAATAATAAGTTGGATATAAGTTTTAGTAAATCACTCAAATGAATAATTGGATGACATGTTTTCTAAAATGACTTTCTATTGATACAATTTGGATTAAAAAAATTTAATCATAGATTGGATATGAATTATTGTATTAGAATAGTGGTATCATATCACTCAAATAAAGAATTAGACTATTTATATCAGTAAAGTGACATATACATACAATTTGAACTATGAATTTCTAATCATAATTAAGTTGGACATGAATTATTGAATTAGATCATTTGTTGTGAAAAACTAATTTATGTGTGCATGTGATAATGGGAAACATAAGGTATCATACCGTCATTCATATGGATCCTCAATTGCATTATTTGTCTGCCATTTTCTTTACATATTCTGAAAACAATCCTTAATCTTCTGAAACAATCAGTCCTTTCATCATGAAACAATCCTTATCTTCTGAACTCACCCATGTATTACACTATTATTTGATATGAAAGAGAGATTGGCAAAATTAAAGGCCTTTAATCATATGGCAAAACGCCCATATACATTGTCATGAAATGAAAAGAAAATATAACTTTTGAAGAGAAATTTGCTACTCCCGTATGTGGATGTAAAAAATAGTTGAGGTTAATTGTTTTTCAATTTATTAAGAAAATATAAAACAAAACTCGAAATAATATTTTTTGTAGCAACTCTGTGCTCATCCACGAACCTATCTACTATCAATCTCCAAGTCAATGGGATAATAGAGATCATGTTTTTAACTGATTTATAGAGATCATTTTTTAAGTGATTTATACTACCTAATTAGTCTCTTTTATGGTCTAAATAATCAAGTTTGTTTAATTGCATTTAACATTTTTATCTTATTTTGAATAGTTCATACACTCAAGACACATGGAATTACGTTACATACATGTTTTCGGTAATTAAAACAGAAATAGATCAAAGATGGAAACTAGATTCGGTCCAGGAAGTTTTTCTGCTGGTATGCCTCTAGAAATTTCTGATGCCGAGATATAGCAAACAAATAAAGTAGCCTTATGTTCAATTCCGACCAAAGTTGTGCCTTTCACAATCATGCGACTCATAATTCTTCCTCCTTTCTTTTTTATTTTGTTTTTTTACTTAACTTTTTATATTCTTTTATTTAATTTTTAGTTATTCAAAACCCCAAACAATTCTATTCCGTCTAAGCTACAGAACAATGGATTGGATACCACGAATACTACATGTAGAAGTGTTATATTTTGGGACTTTTTAAGAAATAGTACTTCCAGTATACTGTCATTAGTCTTAAACTGAATTGCAACTCAAAAGATTAAATGGGAGCAAAGAATTTTAGAAGAATTAACTTGTGAACAAGAAGACATTTTTTATTAATTCAAACTGTGATATTTCGATGGCAATATTTTAATTGTGGCGTTAAAGTTAAAAATATGAACAAGTTATTAATAGCCTTAGTGATTTAGTCGCTCACTTGTTTATCCAAAGACCTGATTTGAAACCGACTACTGAACGTTTCTTCTTTAAATATTCTAAAAACAAAGAAAAGATGAGAAAAATTGGATTGGAACCCGGTCTCCAAGACTTCAAGCGCCACTAAGATGAGAAAACCATACTACTAAGACTTCTATTAATAGAATGACAAAAAATAGATAAATTAATTATATAAACGACCGCAATCAAACTATACTACTAAGGATATTATCTAATTTCTGATCTGTTACGGCGTGGCGAGGCGGAGCTTCCGTCGGCCACCCCTGATTTCGCCATTCCGCCCTTTACAACAAGTTTCTAAATACATATAGCAAGTTGGTGTGATATTTCTTATTATTATCTCATAATTATTCAAAATCAATAAACTTAAAATGCTTATTTCTAATTAAAATAATGACAGCCACTTTAGCCATGTAAATTATTTAATCCTTCATTCATAATAGTAACCCGCTATACATTAAACAGGGATATAAAACCACAGAGAAGCAAAACTATATATCAGATTTTATGTCTAGAATATCCGAAATTATTCACAAGCGTGTTAATTACTACACAGCAAACGCTCTCCAGGCGCCGCATCCCAGAGCTTACACTCTCTATTGTTGCCACGTGGCACTGCTTCTCTTACAAACCAATCAGCTTCCTCCACGGTTGCTCATGAATTCCCTAGGTTGCAGGCATACTCATGATAATTATCCTTTTATTTTTGTAAAAAAGAATTAATTCTTACCTTATGTTTTTTATCTATACCCTACGAAATTTACTTAATACACATGTGCCATCTAATTATATAAATAAATTGATAAAGTTCAAAGATTATATATACAGAAGAATACGTTTCAGTCCATATCTTAAGGATGATAACACTTTTCTATTTGTAAAAGAAAACTTTTTTTTTCAAAGAGAAAATCCAATGAGAAAAAAAGACAATTATGAAGATTGTATGTACTGAAGTTTGAACCTGGACTGAAACTTTGTCCCACTTCAACTTACAGGGATAAGCTCTTTTTTTAACTCTCTATACATAATAATATCAATTACTGAACTTCTTAGGGTTATGTTAGCAAATTTCCAGACAAAAACATCTACGAAATTGAAAATGGATATGGATCGAATTCTTTATCAATAACATTTTTGAAGCTCAATCTATCTGATGAATACGTTCAATTAATCCCTTAAAATTCCTCTCACAAATTTACATTACCGCATCAATGCAAAAAGAAAGAAAAAAAAAACTGAAATCCACTCCAAAATTTGCTAAACCTGACTTTGAGTTCGTCCTAACTCCTCTTCTCCCTCCCCCTGTCTCCGACTCTCGCCAGGGATAACATTCACGATCTTTTCCTCTCCTTTCTCACACTCAAAAGAAACCGAGCAGCTACAAGACGGAGTAGCAATGAAAGTGGGTTTATCCTCCCCAGGCATGAAAACTGCGAAAAGTTGATGAAGAATCACCGGCGAAGTGGACCCAACCGGTTTGGAATCGCCAGCAGCGGTTGGTGGTGTTTCGTCGGAGTTGGACGAGTTCGAGAGGAGAGAGTTAAGTTTCCAGTATGAACAAGCAAGGATTAAGAGGGCCAAGGCGATCAGGCCAAGCATGGCTGCCAAGCCTCCAAAGAGGTACGGGATCGGCCCGTGCCAGCCTGATTGACATGGCAGTGGTGTCGTCGAGGGCGCGGATTGGTCGGTGTTTGTTGGAAAGGTCGAGCCTGGTCTCATTATGGTCTTCTGTTTTCTTGCTTTTATTCTTTTTTTTTTCTTGCTTTTATTCAGAGAGAGAGAGAGAGAGAGAGAGAGAGAACTGAGTTGAAAGGAGGGAGGATTTATAAGGTGGAGACGGAGAGAGTACCTTGAAGAGAAAGTTTGAGTTCTCTCCAGTGTGTTTTACCGGAGAGATCATGTATTTTGGCACAATTCCTTATGTATCCTACAAAACTCCAAATACCACTTACACCCTTATAAATTAGTTCAGGCAATCCTTTGACAAAAAGGATTGAGAAATAATATTGATAATATTTTAATGCTTTTTAGACAAATGCATGGCATTTCATGTTGTTGAGGGGTATACATAATATTTTGAGATTTTGTAGAATTTTAATTTGGTGGGTTTTCGTCTAATAAGTGAAAAAGATTAGTTATGCCGAAAATAGAAAATGATTAGTTGAGGGTTAGAGATGAGAAAAATTCTGAACAATTAAGGCGGTGCACTTTGAGGTTGAGCAGAAAGTTTACTTCGTTTAGGATGTGGATTTGTGACTTGTATCCAGTTGTTTGTTTAGTTTGTTTGATTTTTCATTGAACTGTCTTAAATGAAATTAAGTGTATTCTACCTTTAAGTTTCATATATTGAATTATTTTTACAAGATAATGATCACTGTGATTTTTGAACTTGAGGAGCAAGTTTACTTAGTTTAGGATGTCGATTAGTGACTTGCATCCACTTGTCTGTTGGAAATGGAGAGTCATCTTCAGTGTTTGCTATTCAAGTTTGTTTGATTTTCATTGGACTGTCTTAAATGTTATTAAGTGTATTTCAACCTTTATATCTTATATATTGTATTATTTTTAGGAAAAAGATTTGATGCTCCCATCATATCTATTTCTCATTGTCTCTCACACTATGGGAGCCCAATTTAGAAAGTACGATCATATTTGAAACTATTTTTTAAGTACCTCCTAATGTCTCCAATTCAAATCAGCTCAAATATTCAACAAACCCAAATTATTGACTCCCACTCGGCTCCCATCTATATCATTTCGCACGATACGTTCAGATTGGTATGTGTTTTGTTTAGACACGTATGGATTTATACCATACCGGTATGTGTTTTGTTTAGACTGGTATGAATTTGTCAACATTTGATATATAATAACTAGTATGTGTTTGTTCAAATCTGGTATGAACTTTTATTCATCTGATCTGTGTTTTGTTTAGACTTGTATGAGTTTATACATCACTGGTAATGTCTTTTGCTTTAACTGGTATGCTTTTGTCAAAATTTGATATATAATGACTAGTATGTATTTGTTGAAATCTGGTATGGACTTATATTCATCTGATATGTGTTTTACTTAGACTTTGTATGTGTGTAATAACTTATTTGTATGTGTTTTGCTTTCACTGGTATGGACATCTATTCATCTATTTGTATGTGTACTGGTATGTCTTTTGCTTCAACTGGTATGCATCTGTCACAATTTTTGAAATATAAAGACTAGTATGTGTTTATTGAAATTTAGTATGGATTTCTATTCATCTCATATGTGTTTGTTTAGGTAAAAATCTAGAAATAAAAAAAAATACTGAAAAAATCCGAAAAATTATACTAAAATCTTGAGAAACTGAATGTGATTTATTGGGAAGTAGGAGAAAAAAGTATATGCTTAATTTTTATGGGAGGTAAGTTAAGAGCTTCTAATAATGTCACAAATTTGTGAGTTAATAAGAGGTAGCAAAATGGGAATCCAAAATAATTTTCTAAATATCTCCCATTTAGGTGCCACGTTACGCGTTATGATTGATCAGGAGGTAGAGAGCCACTAATTATGGGAGGTAAATAGCCGTTTTCTTATTTTTAAAAGATAATGATAGTTGTGATTTTTGAACTTGAGGAGAAAGTTTACTTAGTTTAGGACGTGGATTTGTGAGTTGCATATTGGAAATGGAGAGTCCATCTTGCGATTCCAGTTTGTTTATTTTCCATTGAATTATCTTAAATGTCATTAAGTGTAATATTTTATACTTAATATGTTCAATTGTTTTCATAAGATAATGATCATTGTGATTTTTGAACTTGACGAGAAAGTTTACTTAGTTTAGGATGCGGATTTGTGAATTGTATCCACTTGTCTATTGGAAATGGAGAGTCCTTCTTGCGATTCCAGTTTGTTTGATTTTCATTAGACTGTCTTAAATGTCATTTAGTGTAATTTCTACCTTTATACTTCATGATGTTGAATTATTTTTTACAAGATAATGATAATTGTGATTATCTCTTAACTGGAAGTATAAAATTGGAGTTTATTTATGCTATGTTTTTTTCTTTATTCAATCATTCTTATTTTCTTTTAAAGGATAATCAAAGTTAATTAAAATCAATATCTTACCTTATTCAAAAAAAATTTAATCAATGTTTTAGCATTTGTACCTCAGAATATTCTGATTATATTCTAGCTTGGGGAAAAGGTTTTGAACTTGAATGATATTTATTACTGGCATATTAATTAATTAATCCCATTAATAATAAATAAATTTAAATAAATTTAAATATTGACCATATTAATTTATTAATCCCATTAGTTAATTTACCGAAGGCAGTGATGGCTCGCCGCATAAGCATCTGTTTTTGCACTGCTTTTGCATTGAGTTTTGTTCCTTGTTTTATTGCATATTTCATGCATTGCATGCCGACTATGGTCTATGCACAAAATTTAATATTAAGAAACAATTTAACATCAAACTCATGTCGACAGAAACTAAAACTCTAGAAACATGTCACAAAGTAACTGCAATAGCAAAAACATTTGAATTTTGGAATATTTCACTTCTTAAATAACCTTATATAGAAAATATATTTAAAAAACACACTTTTACTTTTTTTTTTTTTTTTTTGAATGCGGACTTTTACTTTTTAGGTCTTAGGAATAAAATTTTCGAATTTTAGGAACCCAAAAATTACCATTGTATGTTTTTCTATTTGTAACTATGAGAAGTCGAATCAAATTTCTACTTTTTTAATTTGAATTCACATGAAAAACTAATTTTGAATTCACAAAATTGCGAAATCAAAATATATGCACAAAAATGATATCTTACTCTTAATTTAATAAATATCACTTGTGTAAATTTAACAATAAAAATATTATTTTTACACTTTTTTATTTCAACATCAGTTCCCAAAACAACCAAGAATCTATAAATGACACTATCATCTTCTATAAGGATATATTGATGTTTTGATGGGCACACATGAAAATATTATGAAAATATGCCACTTTAAGTACGGTCCGTAAGTTAAGATTTATAATGTCGTCATGACCGCTTTTGGACGCAAGGGGGCTCCAGCCACTTTCTGTTTGCCTGCCACCTGAAAAATTGGCCCACTTCAGATAAGAAAAAGAATTAGTTGGGCCTTTTGGACCCACCACTTCTGCGTCATACCGCAACGTACCGGTACCAGATAATGGCAATGGATTTCACATACGTACCAATTACCTCTTTCTTTACCACCCATTTGGGTTTTTTTTATTTAAAACTTTACCTCCATTTGGATTGAATTATCTTTTGTTTCAGCACTCTTTACCTTCACATTTAGATTCAAGTTATCTTTTAGTGACCGTATTTAAACCAGGTGCTCACATGTTATTTGTAAACAATGATTTCTTCTTCTTTTTGTCTTCTTTTTGCAAGCAAAGCATCTTATCATTTCATTAAATATTCTTTATTGCAATATGAAATATAGAACTAGAAATTTGATATTTTGTAATCCTTACATCATGTATACAATAATCTTTGTGTGGTGATGCAATACTCCCTCTTATAATATCTCACTTTAGCGAGTTGATATTGGCAGAACCGGCTTTTGCAAGGATTGGCTTGGGAGAGAAAAAATTACTAATTTATCCTTGGCATAAGTACACTGCACAAATAAGACGCAAGTTGCACTACAACTGCAACCAATAAGATCATGACGTGGTAATGATGTTATTTGTACTTTATCAATTTCATAACTTTGTGATAATAATTTTTTACGATTGAAAAAATGTATTAATTTTCGTCGTCATTTGTAAGTATTTATTTTTCCGAAAATGCTCAATTTTAAAATTTCTACGAAAAATTGACATCAAAATGTTTAGATATAATTTTTAGCAACATTATTTATTTTTTTATATTTTTGTCAAAATTAAATATACAAAAATATAAGTTATTATTTTAAAATAATATAAGTTATTATTAAAATGTTATCGATAGTTTCAAATTTTAATACTGCTAACACATTTATGATAAAAATAAATTAGTCAATTATGTGTCTGATGCATATATGCATCAATATGTTGTCTGGCAATAAATTAGTCAATTATATATGCATCTATTTATTTGTATGATACGTATAATAAAGGAGTGTTTGATCACATATTTCATTTTCACGTGTTAAATTAAATATTGTTTCATATAGTAATAGACGCAGTAGATAAGTGAGCGATTTCTATAGAATACGGGGAAGAGAGAGAGAGTAGTCATGTAATTGTAATCAGCTAGTTGGAATGTAACAACTTTCTTAGACCAAATCTTAAATGAAATTAAGAAATAATAAGACATACATAGACTCATAGAATTAGGGGTTACCTTGTTTTAGGAGTTACAAAAAGCAAGGAATAATCATAGACGACTTTGAAAATTGGTCTCCAAGGGCATGATTTTGTTGGTGGTTAGATTTATTTTATTAGCACCTTTTTGAATATCTTTGTCTATCTTTACTTAACGTAGTTAACTCGGCTAGAGGATAAGACCATGTTTTTTGCTCTTATTTTGGACTTCTTTCAAGTTATTCATAGCGTGTAAGTGCTATGTGATGACCAATATAATTCTTGATTAAACATTTATTGCAATATTTTGTTGTAAAATGTATATTTTAGGAGAAAGTATCTTACATCGTTTATGAGATTTGGTTTATTAATATTTCTTTATATTTTTGGTTTATAATATATTATATCTCTCTTTTTATTGTGTGGTCAGATTTTTTTTTTAGATGATGTAACCAGTTCAGCCTGTGTATAATCCTGCCCCAATAATGGGGATTAAAAATCAAGGTCTTGTAGTGCATGTTTCTCCTTCACACGCAAGAAAAAAAAAAGCAAAAATGGAAATTAAAGGGAAAGGAACTCGTAAGTGGTTTGGTTGGCTACAATCATCAAATTAGGACTTAATGTATTTAATTATTAGTAAGATGAATGCAAGGATAACGGAGGATAAAGGTTGAACAATTTTAATAAGATATCATTCCATATTAATTAGAGCTTGAAGAAGGATAAAAGATTCATTTGCAAAGACAATCATTTTTTGTTAGAGAAGGACCGTAGTATCTTCTTTAGCGAATAATACGTCCCTCCCTCTAAAATATATGGCCCTTTATATCCTGTATATCTCAAGCATCCTTTTTTTTTAAAAGTAGTAAATTTATACATATTCATAGAGAGAAAAATGAAGAGGCAGCATAGCAAAATATGCAAGGGTACATGAAGTAGGTTTTAGGGTTTTACTTTTCCTTCTGTCAAAGGTCCTGTAATTTCCCTTTTGAGATGAATGCTGTAATTCCTACTATGTACCCAAATTTTTATAATTCAAAAGGTGCCCACGGGCTTTTACTGCAAAAAAAAATGGCCCTTTATATAACAAAAAAAGTCTGTTGTATTAGTTTTAGCCATTAAAGATTCCAAGGCATGTTAACCACTAGTTTCACCCCTATTAACATTCATTTTTGTTATTTCTTTATTTATTTAGTTTTTTTTAATTGCAATCTTTATTTATTTAGTTGGGATATTTAAAGCAAGTTTTCCAATATTAATTTAGCAAAACAAAAACACACCGGGCCTTCAAATTATTTTCTCTAAAAATGAGGCCTATGGGCCATGGGCCTGGAAATATATCACAAGATGAAATAAAAAGAATGTTGTTTACCTCAGATCTTACTCTTGATTTTATTCGGCAACAGAACAGATGGTCAGAGACGAAGCATCCAAAATCAAGAGATCAAAGATCACCACAAATGAAAAAGAGACGAAGCATCCAAAATCAAGAGATCAAAGATCACCACAAATGAAAAAGAGTCGCATAATCGTCTCTTCGTAAACTGCACTTTTACAAAAGAAATATAGCGTAAAACATATCGGAAATTTAACAAAAACATCACAACAAAATTTAGATTATCCGATCAAAATGGATATTATAAGCAAATTTCTAATATATATACTTTTTTTTAATATGCAATAGGCGATCGTCTATTGTTGTTTATATTATGAAAATAAAGTGTTCGTATTTATAACCGGTCATCACATCTCCAAGTACAAAGAAAAATAGAAAATAAAAATAAGGAGAAAAGAAAGTTATAATTTTTCTACAACTCTACCCTACTCGATCAGATTATGTCATTAACTGTTATTTCTGTTATTTCAGATCTATAAATTGAATAATTATTTGATGAATAAATCAAAATAATTAATAGAAAATATTAAGTAAAATCAAGAACAAGCACGGTATAGCCGTGCGATCGAGTCGTGACTGCTCTAAAGGTGAATTCCGCCCTCTTGTGCAGTAAATATCAGTGATCCAACCTCCAAAGTTCTACACCTCGAGCAAATTCTCGAATCCACGCCGGTAGCACAGTCACGAAATGGATGAAACCTCTAGCACCGATTTTTCAATCAAGTCATAGACTGAATTTTGATTTATTGGAAGAAAGTATATGATTTCTCTTCACAATTTTTAGTATTTTTAGGAGAGAGTCAAAGTTAGAGCGAGAGAGGTAGGAAAATAATGGAGAGCTTGAACTATTATTTTCAGTTTCTTGTTTCTTATAGAAAACGAAATTTGCCAGGGAATAGGGACACAAAAAGGGGCCCATTAAATTACTTTTGATTGGAATCTCCAATCAACCTCTTTGTTAATAGGTTTCTATATATTTAATATAGAAATAAGAATTTTTATATGTTGCCCGACCCAAAATTAGACAGCTCATATTAAGAGTGATTTCTCTCTGTTAATAGGTTTCTATATATTTAATATAGAAATAAGGATTTTTATATGTTGCCCGACCCAAAATTAGACAGCTCATATTAAGAGTGATTTTCTTAATCCAATGGCCATAATTGTCATGAGTCATTAAGTAATTGTCATTTTAGTTGGTTACTAAAATGAATGAAAAGGATAAAATTGCAATTTGTCCAATTCCTTTTCTAACAGGCCTTCGTCTCCCTCCAGTCGTTCTCTCTATTTCACTCGCTAACTCTCTTCCTCCCTTCACGTGACAGACGAGGAAACTCATTTGTCCAGTTTGTGGGTGGTTTCTTGCACAATTTTATTTTGCACTCTTCTCTCTCTTTCCCTCCCAGAAATATTATATCCGTTGATTTTCTTAGCATGCTGGCATGATCCTTGTCGAGCTTCAGTTCTCCCTTGCTAACTGTACCTGATTTTTTCTCTGGCCGGCTATCTCTTCTCTTGAAGTTGCGATTTTGGATTTAGGGTTTAATAGAGTATTAGGATATTTTGATAGAATATTAGGAAGATAATTAGGAATTGATTACTCAATGTATGGCTAGGATTAGAGTACTAAATGAGTGGCTAGATTATTTCCAACGGCTAGTTAACTAATAATTTAGATTAATTCATTTGTATTATAAATAAATCTTATGTGTAATCTCACTATCAAGCAATAATACAATAAATCGTTTACTCTTTCTGCTTCCTCTATTTCCTCTAAATATTCTAACATGGTATCAGAGCGCAAGGCTAACGTCATTTAGATCATTTCTCTTTTTCTTCTCTCCTTTAAAATTCTCTTAAAACATAAAAATCATAACCACAAAATATATCTTAAAGAAACTATCTTTTTTTTCTTTAAAATTGTTCAAATATCTCGCCAAGAATACTTTTTTTTAAACTTCATTCTCAAAAACCTTCAAAAAAAAAAAAACTCTCAAGAAATCATTTAACTCACAAAATCACCAAATATTAAAATTCAAAAAATCTTCAAGAAACCGTAAATAATCCTCTTTATCTCTTGTTCTTCTCCAGAAATCTTCAAGAAACCCTAATAAACCAATTTTAACCTTTCTTCTTCTCAAGAAATCTTCAAAAAACCCTAACGAACCAACTTTACCCTTTCTTCTTCTCAAGCAATCTTCAAGAAACCCTAACAAACCAACTTTACCCTTTCTTTTCTCAAGAAATCTTCAAGAAAGACTAAAAATACATCTTTACCTTTTCTTTCTCTCAAGAAATCTTAAGAAAGCTTCAAAACAACCCAAAATGCTTAATTGCACTAATTCCAACATTCAAACGGATGTCACCTATGAGATTTCTCGATCCCAAAAATTGGTAACATTTACGCACCAAATAGCAACAAAATTAGACGACAATAATTTTATAATTTGGAAATATCAACCCTATCTCGACCCATCGCAAAAATCACCCCTTCAAATTCTCAACACGATTACATCAAGTCAGTCTCCTCAATTAATTACAAATCCAGTTTTCGACTCATGGAACTGACAGGACAAACTTCTCTTGGGTTGGCTACTTTCCTCCATATTAAAGGGGATCGTAGCTCAACTCATCAGTTGCTCGAGTGCTGGAGAAGTCTGGCAAGCTCTCTGTCAGCAATATCAATCCACTTCCAAGACTCGTCGCTTCAATTTAAAACTTCAACTTCAAATTCTCAAACAACAAGGTATGTCATGTTCTGACTATCTCAAACAAAAGAAGTTCTTAGCTGATCAATTAGCCACAATTGGATGTTCCATTACGGATCTCGATCTAATTGATTTATGTCTCGCCAGACTTGGTCCTAAGTTCGAAAGTTTTGTCACAGCCTTCAACCGACGAACAGATTCTCCCGTATTTCCCGCCTTCTGCTCGAGTTTGATAAGACAGGAACTCATAATTGCAAGGAATCGATCGATCTTCCCATCCGCTCTAATGGCGATTTTGAGTTCGAGATTTGGAGGTAGCGCTGAAAATGCTGATTCTCTCTTCTCCAATTACTCTTTCTCTCCCTTTCAACCTCAACCAAATAACCTTAATGGGCCGCCGCTTTATTCCCAACCAAATAACCTCAATATCCAACTTGGCCAATCTCAATCCTCTATTTTGGGCCCAGTTCCAAATCAATCTTTTCTTGAAACACTTGCCAACCAAATTATCAACACTCGGTTTTCTCATAATCGGAGCAACAATAAAAACCACGACAAATGTCACTATACTAATAATAGTAATACTAATAATAATAACAATAATAATAATAATAACAATAATAATACTCGTAAAAAGATCCGGTGTCAAATTTGCAAAATTTCTGGTCATACTGCCGAGATATGTCGCTGGCGCAACCAAAATCGCCAACCTCAAGCCAATACGATCCACAATCCACCAATCATCACCGATGGATGGTACTTGGATTCGTGCGCCACCAATCATGTTACATCTGACGTCGCCAATCTAGAATCACACACTCTATATCTTGGCACGGATCAAATTCGTGTCGGGAATGGAGGAGGTTTGGAAATTCAAAATATTGATAAAACTTCTTTTAAATCCTCTACACGCCATTTAAACCTTAGTAATGCCTTACATGTCCCTCAAATAACCAAAAATCTCATAAGCATCTCACAATTCACAAAAGATAATCAAGTTATTATTGAATTTAATCCATCTTCTTGTCTTATTAAGGACCTAGTAACTGGAATCCCTCTTCTCAAGGCTTCTTTAGATAACGGATTGTATCGACTACCCTCTACACTTCACAACCAACCTTCCGCCTTTTTTGGTGTCAAGGTACCAGCCGAAGTTTGGCACCAACGTTTAGGCCATACATCATCTAGTGTTATTAGGAATTTAATTTCCCAAAATAAACTATGTGTGTCCTCTAATAAAATATCATTATGTGATTCTTGTTGTGTTGGTAAAATACATAAATTATGTTTTAAACATTCCGACATTCGCTCACGTGAGCCTTTAAAGTTGGTACACTCTGATGTATGGGGGCCTTCTCCAGTTACTTCAAACTCTGGTTCACATTATTTTGTAATTTTTATTGATGATTTTTCGCGCTTTACTTGGATATTTTGAATACAGTAATTTGGAGAGAGTTCCAAATATGGTACTATAACTGAAACAAGACTATATTGTCACTTTAGAAGCAAACAATAGGTATGCTTGAATTAAGAACTTAATCTTGGAACTAGGAGTAGTCTCAAGTGCTCTTAAAGCCTGATAGTCTATGTTGTGAACAAAGATTCGCTCAGCCCAGAGCTACAAGGATTCAAGCACCTGTTTCAAAAGGTTCTCGACTAATGATAGAGATCATTAGTAAACATTACAAGTTTGCAACATAAATTTCTATAATCTAATACACATATATTTCCCGCTAGTAGAACATGAAGGTCATGTTGCCTCATGAGCATTGCATGCTTAGGATTGGCCTAGTACAAGTGGGAGACTGAAGGAATTATGCCCTAGGGCAAAGTGTTGGACTAAAGATTAGATTATGAGAAACACGTTTATTCAGTTCATATATGAATGAGTGTATGGGTGACTAATATATTTACATATATTAAATCGACCATGAATGACACTTCCGGTTCACGTCATTAGAATATGTGATTCTGATAGTAGAACTGTGAACCAACGAATGACATTCTAAACCATCCCTAGTGATATGTAGGATGTTTATAGTGATAAACATACTTCAGGTAAGAAGCCACATATCCATACTAGTATATTCGCATACTGGATGATTATGTTCTGTTGATCATGGACATAGGGATGTCAAGTCTGGAATATAAGTACGTGTTAGAGAACACGCACTGGACAGACAACATTGTGAGAATATGCATGGTACGTGTCATTAGTGATTCTCATATGAATAGTGTTCTTGTTCCTACGACCTGAGGCCACCATGGATTTCTATATGAGGACCTGCATACTTTAATATGATCCTACATCATCCGTAACAGGATGATCATTAGGGTCATCATTAGATATGCACTGAATCATGACGAGGAATATGAGTGACCAAGATGGGATTTATTCCTCTCGTCAAGAGGGAGATATCTCTAGGCCCGCTGATGAACTAGGACTGAAGAAAATGCATGAGCATGCTCAAAATGGATTAACATGTGTTGTTAATATCATTTTGTATTTATTCAGACAAATTCTCGATCAGGAAAGAGACTTTGATCAAACTCAATGATGACATATTACCGTGCCTTGTGATCAAGACATGTATCGTAGAACAAAAGGAATAAGCAAATGTTTATTCCGATAGGTTTATGATCGTTGATCATTTCATTTAACATGGTTAGTCATAACATCAGTCTAGAGGTTACTCATGACTTACGATCTTTGAAAAATCATTGCCAGCGTTAAATGGAACCTACACGGTCAAACAATGTACTCCATTCATACGAGATGAAAATACCTAAAATCAGTTATACATGTGATGTATAAATTGGTGAACGAAATAATCAATTATTGGCTAATTGATTGTGCAAAACAGCATAATTCTGTTGGAACGGAATTGATATGATAATTGCGCTTCCTTGGCTGCCAAGATTTTATACATTCTTGGTGTTCAAGATGCATTCTTGGTGTTCAAGTTTTGGAGCCTTTTTCAAGTGTTTTTCTAGTAAAAGTCTTTGCTTTTGGAGTTTAAGTTCTACACTTATAGAGAAAATTCCTGTGAATTTGCTCAAAATTTGATTCGGACTTGGACTGTGAATAGTGCTTTAGTTCAGAATGGAAATTGTTCAGTTCAGAACGGAAGATGTTTAATTCTGAACGGAAGCTGCGGGATTTGGTTCTGCCATTTTTTGGCATCTTTTGTTCTGAACGGAACATGCTAAACTTCCTTTTTTATGAGCTGCTCCTTCCCACTTTATATGAGAAGCCCCGATCCGAATTTTATATCAGATTTTCAATATTTTAAAGTAAGAATTCTCTCTTAAGTGTTCAACAAAATTTACTCTAAATCATGTGTGAGATTAGGAGAGTTATTGAGCAGTTGTTTGTTGTTGTTGTTGTTGTTGTTGTTGTTCTTGTTGATTGAGAAATCGATTGTAAGTTTGTTTTATCGCTTTGTTACGAGTTCTTGTAAAAGAAAATCCTATTTGGATTAGTGGAATCAAGGTGCCGAAAGGCATATCCAGAGAGTAGGCTCTCGTGAACGCAGCAAGGGCTGCTTGCAAAAATGAGTGGTTAAGACTTACGCAACCACCTTGCCAAACTTCGTCAACAGATCTGGTGTTCGGTATTCTTGTTATTTTCTATTATCTTTATTTATTTTATTATTATTTTATTTAATATAACCATCCAACTTAAAATTCAATCAAACTAAAAGTCGCAAAATTACCGGCCAATATCTCGAGGAAGAATCTCTCAGAAATGCGCATTTTGATCAGTGATTCACCAGCTTTGACATGAAAGTATCCCACCTTATTGATGAGTCCTTAAAAGTCAGATCCACCTTCCGCATGAAAATAGGCCTTTACCACCCCATAGGTCACAATCGATCAACATTTTCATTTTCAATCATTTTTTTCGATCACGGATTCTTCTTCTTGCATTGAGAGAGGCCGGTGAATGGTCCCTTTGTCTTATGTTCACGCTTCCTATCGTGATTTTTTCCGCGCCTAATTTGAGCAACTCGGACTTCTCCATCTGTGTTACGCCTCCTATCGCGGGTAGAGTCGCTAGCCTAATTTTTTCCTTTCTCCTTGGCTAAACCGAGCGACTCGTACCTTTTTTCCGCAATCCTCCTTTTGCAAGGCTAGTTGCTAGCCTGGTTTTCCTCTATCTCCTTAGTTAAATCAAGCAACTTGCCTCTCTCCTTTGATCTCGACTGAGCCAGGTCAGCTACCCTCATGGGCGCGCTGAAGTCTTCCTGAGTACTGTAATAGGGACCGCACTTTGACTTGGCTTTTACTTAGGATCTTGGCCCTTGTAAGTTCATAACCGCGCACGATTCTCTCCCCCTTTGGTCGTTCGAAGAGCTTCTGGACGAATGGTGGATGGAGTAGTTGTCATAGATAGGTGGATATAAGAGGTTAAGGGTTGACTCGTTAGGTAGGACGCAGTTGGTTGGTTCCTCTGAAGACGCATCTAGGATCTCGAGACAATTCGACCGCTCTCGCGATGTACTAACCCTGCTCATCTGAAGTCCTGACAGATGGTTATATACAAGGGACCTCTGTGCTTGCTGTCGTAAGTGTGTATGTTCCTGTTCAAGTGAGTATATATAGTCTACACAAAATAAAGGGTCTTAGTCTGGTCCACCGCCACCTATTTTATTGTGTTTTTATTTTTCTAAGTTTCATGCAGATAAAATCCTAAGATGCAAACAAAACCAAAACGAAAGAAGGAAATAGATACAATGCAAATGAGGTGCATGTAGGAAATGTACAAATGACTAATCTCCGACATCTGATTTTTCACTCGTCCGATCGAGACCCTTGACTCTTCGACTAATTTTCTGACATGCTCAAGGGATGAGAACTTGCTCTTCGAGCAGTTCTGCAACACCATGTGTGTAAAGTGTCAATTGTACCGTCCCTCGATTTACTACAATAGGCTAACCACGATCCAATTATTCGAAATATTGGAACCAAAATTATTAATTCCTATGTGTCACTAGCCCAAAAATAGTGTCCTAACGTCCACGTTGGATCTAGCGCATCATCAGGTTGTGGTGCACTATTAGGATCGTCATATATTTTTCGTTTATTTTAATACATCAACTTAAGCAAATACTTACATTTTTAAAAAAAATTGAATTTAGTAATCCAACTATTAATTACAAGCTTTAAGCCACGGGCCTTTATATTTTTCTATAGCCTAGTCCAATATGACCCAATCTGACAAATCTTAGCCGACTTCACTTTTTCATTTGGTGAGTAGAATGATACGGCCCACTAAGACCGAACAAAATTTGTATTAGAAATCTTATTGGAAAATAATTTAATGGGCTCGTACCTAAACTAGAATTCAACCAGGCCCCTTAAGCTATGTATCTCTGTTCTCTACTTACTCTCTCTATTTTCTCAATTTCTTCTCCCGACTCCCTCAGTTGTTATTTCTTTTCTTCCTCAAACCAAACTGAGCTTCCCTTCTGTCCTTCACGTTTCTTGAAATTTGACCCGAAAAACCTGAACGCAAAAGACCCAAGACACCCAACAACAATCTTAATCCGAGAAAAACCCGAAAAAAATAAGACCCGAGTACAATCTGACCTGCCCGAATTGATCAAACCCGAAGAAGATTCGAGTATAAAAGTAACCCGAACTCAAGATAGCCGAACACAATATTGACCCAACTCGCCAGTTTGTCACCTCTAATCATAAATGCATGATCAATAAATAATCTTTAGTTTTTTTTATGGATCATTCTAAATAAATAGAAAGTGGAAGAAAATAATTGCTTATGAAGAAAACAAGATCTACACGAGAATCAGAGCAATATTTATCATGCAGATAAACTTACAATATTACATGTCAAATAAAACAATACTTTCAACAAACAGACATTCTTACGGAACCTCCTAATTTTTCTCATAAACACCAATACATAAAAACCGAAGTTAAAAAAAAAAGCCCCTCACTAAAGCTTGCTCTCCATGTTAAAACGACACATACAAATTTACAGTACGCATGCAATACAGCACTGAATCTAAAACCATAAATAAAACACAAATAAAATTACAATACAGACAAAATACTTATTCATGATTGCAAGAGAAAAAACAATTCCCGTGACATTTTTCAATCAATTACATACACCAGATAGCCGATGTTTTCCAATGCAAGATTGAATGCTCGATATCAAGGTTTTCAAAATGACCATCGTCCAAACTAAATAAGCCGTTATCCCATTCATACCCAACACGGTAAAGATAGTGATGGTCTTGCGAATCATTCAGAAAATATATGCAATTAGGTTTGCACCAAGGGAACTCTTTTAACGATACGGTCATTGTTTTATTGACTCCGATGAACAAGGATTGGTCTCCCAACATATAAATTCTACTCCAAGAATTTGTACTTTCTTCCAATCTATAAACTTTAAAGTTGTAAGTTACAATAGGTTTGGAATACCCACGCAATTTCGTAAATCTCCTCACCAGCAAAAGTTGCCCCGATAAGACCGCAATATACCAATAATTAAATTCATTCGATGACTTGTCTGACATGACTCGGAACAGGTATCTTTTCAGAGCTAAACTCGCATGACTCACGATAATCAATTATCACTAACTGTCTTCCATTGACAGCACAAATTTTCCCCTTGTAGAATATGATATCCTCGAAAGGTGCAGACTGCTCCGAACCCGCTGCTCAACTGTACTTGGACCGGCAACCATTGTCCATTTATCATCGCCGAGTCGACACGCACCGATTCGCCAATAATCACATGTGATCATGGCAAATCTCTTTTGTTCATCTCATTCGTCAGGATTCAGTCAAGAGAATAATGTCATGATTTATAATTATATAATTCTATCTCAAAAGCATGATATATAGTTAGAGTTTCATATCGATCTTGTAATTAACCGTTATTTCTTGATTTATAGTTGTATACTCTGGTCATGCAAGTAGAATATTTTATCCATTAATATTCTGTTCTTTTGTTAAACTTAGTTCTTAATTATTTTAGAGTGAATTATTTAGTTAATTAATTTAGTCATTATTTTTATCTGTTAATTATTTTCTAAGTTAACCTATGATTAAATATTTTATGGAGTTTTTCTAACTGTCAGTAAGTATTAGTTTGAATAATATAAAAGAAATTTAAAGTATATTTTGATCATATAATTTATATTATTCTAGGTTTTTCTAATTTTTAAGGTCTAAATACTGTTGTTTGAACTTTGAATTTTAATCTGGATTTCTAACAGAAATTCAAACTTTGGATTTTCAAAACCGTTAAGTGAACTTCATTTTCATTTGAAAACTTATGTTAATCATAACTCCTAATCTATAATTCCAAATTTTATAAATAAATAGTTGATTCCTATGTTTCTGGACGTTCTAGACGCATTGGCACCATTAGTTCCTGCATATTAGGTTCAAAAAATTTAAATCTTTAGTAATCAGCATCATTAAGAGTTTAATGTATAATTTGGTGCAAGTTTCGAGATGGAGTCGTAATTGGTATTTAATTAAATAATTAGATTCCCTTAAGGAAGAGTTCATACTAGAGGAAGATCGAGAAGTTGAAAGAGTCGCTAGGGAAGAATTAGAGTCTCTAGGACCCGAAGATCACGCTTAAGATTTGTTGTTGACTAATTGGCTTGTTCAGATAAGGTTTTGCTCGCATATGCTTTCTCTTTGACTATATCTTATTATTCCGTATAAATAATATACATATTATAATTATATAATATAAAGTAATAAAAATATAAAGATTTTCTCTAAATTAGAGCGTATGTAGCTCAATGAGAATTTTTAGTAACTTGTGTATTTTGAAGAAAATATTTTAAAATATTTTGAGAATAAGATACGGGATATAGTGAGATGCGTGAAGAGAGATAGTAAAATGATTATAGCCGTACTTGGTAGGTAGAAGCCAAGGCCGCTGTTGTAATAGGTGAGAGGCCGTACTTAGTAGGTAGAAGCTAGGACCGCCGATCACCCAATAACGAGCTCGGAAAGACTTGTATCTGTGGCATACTCGAAGCCACGGAGCATAATCTAGTGTGTGTCGTGTGTGCGTGGTGAAGTGAAAAGTGAAATAAGCTATTATCCCGAAGAAAAAGTATTTTTTTTGTAGTGAATAAATGTTTATGCTATTATTATTACTTTATTTTCTAATAAACTTCTATTTTTGGTGTATGCGACTGGGCATTTCTTTTTACACCTTACTGAGTTAGTACTCATCCTTAATTTTATTTTGTGCCCAGGTTTAGATCTGTAGCTGGGGATTTGTGGATGGAGTGACGTCAATATTTAATAAAATAGTTTAATAATTAATGTTGAAAAAGGAGAACTTTATTGTCTCATTTTATTTATTGTTAAAGATTAAATAAATGTAAGAACTTAACATTATTTCGGACTATGTGGATATTTATTCGAATGCATTTTGGCGGTTGTCACATTTCAATCCATATTTTGGTTCTGGGGTGTAACAACTTTAATGGTATCAAAGCGAACGATCCACGAAATTCAAAAAAAAAAAAATAAATAAATAAAAAATAAAATAAAATAAAATAAAATAATAATAATAATAATAATAATAATAATAATAAGCAATTAAATAAATAAATTATGCGTGTGTGAGTGAGAGTGGATGGGTATTAGTTTAGTTATTGAGTATTAAAAAAAAAAAAAAAAAAAAATCTATAAGTTCTAAGGTTGAGTGTTTTACTCAGGAAAATGTCTCAAGATTCTGATGTGAATGGGTCGTCGGGACCAATCAATCCGAATGACTTCTTGGCAGTCATGAGGACCCTGATTCAACAGGAGACCCGAGAGAATAGTCAGTCTTCTCGGACAGGACAAGGAAACGCACCAGATCTTTTAAAATCCTTCTTGAGTACAAAACCGGAATCTTTTTCTGGTTCATCCAATCCGGACGATGCGTACGCCTGACTTCAAAACATGCGTAAGAAATTAGAAGCGATGAAGTGTCCGGATGAAGATAAGGTGCGGTTGGCTACACACATGCTGTCTGGACGAGCCGATTCATGGTGGAATTTACATAAGATGGGTTATGAAGAGAAAAACCCTGACGAGCCTATTTCGTGGAAATGGTTCGAGGATGAGTTCTTTAAACATTATTTCCCGTCTAACCTTCGGCGCGCTCGCAAGCAGGAGTTTGAGAATCTGAAACAGGGTAATATGAGCGTGCAGGAGTATTCTGAGGAGTGGCATCAACTTTCTACTTTTGGGGGCAATTCTGTTGTGGATGCGAAGGAGCGTGTAGCACGATTTATTGACGGTTTGCATCCAGATTTGGCGACTATTGTCAGGCCACACCGTCTGGAGACGGTGGCAGAGGTGATGAATGTGGCAATTGGTGTCGAACGTGATAGACACCAATCTTACCTGATGAGGAAGGAAAGACATGAGCGACAGTCAAAGAAACCTTCTAGGCCGCAACCTTATAACTTCCGGGGAGCAGTGCCAACCGGCACTTATGAAGGGCCCAAGATACCAATTTGTTCGATCTGTCAGAGGAGACACAGAGGAGAATGTTTCCGCAAGAATTGGAAGTGTTACAGTTGTGATCAAACAGGTCATATAACGAACCAGTGTCCGAACAAGGGTAAGTTCGGAAATCAGAGGCCACCTACCTCTCGTCCAGCTCAGCAGCGAGTTGGAGGTCCCCGCAACAAGCCCAACAACCGTGCGACAATGTATGCCGTCCAGCATGACAACGAGGCAGAGGTTACCAATGTCATTGCAGGTACTGTTTTTATTTCATCCGTCCCAGTTTATGTGTTCTTTGATTCGGGTGCATCATTATCATTCATAGCATCATCATTTCTGCACGAGCGTGGTTGGAAAATAGAAGTTAGTAATGAGTTGTGACCTAAATCTAGATCCGACCCGAGACCGATCCATTGACACCCCTGAGTAAATGACAAACCCAACTAAACCCAAAACCCTAACTCCAACTCATGGCGGGATCTCTCACCGGCGATCTCCGCCGGCGAACCGAGCCAATCCTCCGTCCTCCGCCCGAAGATCGAATCAGTAATTTACCTGACGAAATCCTTCACTCAATACTCTCCCTCTCCCGACTCTCTCTGAAACTATCCGTCCGCACTTCAATTCTCTCTCGCCGGTGGCGCCATCTCTGGTGTACGAATCCATCTCTCGCCCTTCATTTCCCTCTCGAAATATCTCCTGATCCAACTATCTGCACCTCCATTGTCGACTCTTGCATTTCCGCCTGTGCTTCTGTTGAAAGTCTCCAATCCGTTAATTCATGTTCACTGTGAATTGGAGGAATCCTTTTATCAACGTTGGATTAATTTTGCTGCTGAAAAATTTGTTGGGTCAGTTTCCTTGTTGGTTGAACGGGTTGAAAATGAGTCTAATCGTAACATTGATCCTGATGAGTTTGAGAATTATGAAAACAGTGTAATTGAGTTGCCGATTCAGATATTTTCTGTTTCTTCGCTTAAATTTCTCCATCTTAAGCAGTGGAAATTACCTCTTTTATCAGTGGATATCCACGGAAGAAAAAGAAACCCGTGCTTTCCCAATTTAGAGACGCTTTTTCTTGAATCTGGTCTTCTGAATAATGATTCCTTATCTGGGTTTATTTCCTCCTCTCCCCAACTGAAGAATCTGAAAATTTCTGGGGTAAAATGCAATGATTTAATTATTATCTCGTGTCCAACTTTAGAGACGTTGGACATATACAAGAGCTTTTTAAGAATGGTTAATTGCGGGGTAAGAATTCTAGAGGCGCCTAAGCTTAGGGTGCTTAGTCTGTGTTTTGATCTTGAAAATGTGAATCTCGTCGGCTTGAGAGATTCTACGCAATTGGCTGAAGTTACAATGTTTTGCAAGCCTGAAGCTGAATTTTGGGAGCCTGATGATTGGATGATTAAACTCGTTTCTTGCATTAGCGATGTCAAGGCTCTTAGAGTGGATTTCTGGTTGCTTGAGGTTTGATTTATTCATTCATTTTCATTTTTTTAATGTATTATGCTTGATATTGCTCCTTATTTTATTCTCTTTCTTTCTCTAACAGCATGAGTTATGGGATTTTGGGTCTCGGTCTCTTGTGTTTTTAAATTTGAGATATCTTGAGATTTGTGGGGGCCCTTTCGCTGATACATGGTTTAGTGCAATTATTGGCTTAATAAAAGAATGCCCTCTTTTGGAAAAACTTCGTTTAGAAGTACGTTTTTGTACATCATTTAAAAGTAAATCATATTTTTCTTTTTCTTTTTGAGTTTGATATTTACATGCGTATAATTCTTCAATTTTGTGCATCACTATTATGTTGGTTCAGGCAGCACCGAATGGGTAAGTTACTCTCCTTGTATCATTCTTTTTTGTTCCTCCTTTTAAATAAATCTCTGTAATTAAATTATTTCAACTTTGTGTAGACTCATGCATGTAATTTAGAACATATTTCTGACGATTATGACTTTGAAAATGACCATATTATCCAACAATACAAGAATTGGACTAATGTTGCGCCGAATTTAAAATCTTTGGAAATTTCGGGCCATTCTGGAATTATAAATCTAATTAGGCTGATATATTTTATTTCGAGTCGAGCTGAGAAATTGGAGAAAATTGATGTATACACTGAAGACTGGCTTACGAATGATTATGGTGTAAGAACTAGGAGAGGATTTAATAAATTATTAGAATTTAAATGGAGATTTCCATTTGTGAAAATTAATATTAGTGAGGTGAGAAAGCGAGTTGTATGTTTGAGTAGGTGGAGGGATTTCAGAAACTTGTAACTAGAAATATTTCGTCGTTTAATTCAAACTTTAGAATTTTGCTAGGTAAGTTGAGCTATGTTTATTTATTAATTTAATTTTGTAAATATCAGTTTTGGCCATCGTGTTGATATATTTTCTTTTTTCTTTTTTTTTTGCGTAGGTGGAACTGGTCTTCTTTTTCTTGTGTGTAGGATTATTTATTTTAGGATGACACAAAATAGTTTAACAACACAGAAGGTTGGAAACTTCAATGTAATCAAGTTAGATTGTAATGTCATCTGATTATTTATTCTCAAAATAGTTTAACACAGAAGGTTGGAAACTTCAATGTAATCAAGTTAGATTGTAATGTCATTTGATTGATCCTTCTCATTTTTTCGATGATTAACTACCCGGTGTTCTTGAAAAACATCTCATATAACAATTTTAAGAACCAGTAAGCTGAAGCTAATGTTTCATGCCGAAATTCAAAATTGAGAAAATTCGAAATTAAAAGCTCAAAAGTTGAATATATCATATGAATCAAGAAAACCATTTACAACAAGCTGTTAGTACTTAAATTCAAAATTAAAAGCTCAAAAGCCCAAATGCACTTGAATATAACATATGAATTAAGAAAACCATTTACAAGTTACAACAAGCTGTTAGTACTTCAATTTTCTGGCTCAGATGGCACCATTTTTGGTGCAAGCACAAGCACCCCTACCTCTCTCTCCCTGACTTTTTTTTCACTTGAAATTAATTAGTTGATTTTATGTATTAGAGTTTAAAAGGTATAAATGTCGACTCAAATATGTATGATATATTAATACTTCAACATTTCTGGAAATCCAAATGTGCTAGTCAAACAACAAATTTTCATGTTATGATAATGTCATTCTCATTGATCATATATCTTGGAATGACATTCATGTCGCAATATGATATTACTGCGAAAAGAACAATATTATTTGCATAAACTAAAAATACCTATTCTGTCATGCAATCACCTCCCTTTATGGATAGTAATATTTATAAGTAACTATTTATTAACATTTTCATTAAAGTATTCTATTATGTCAAATCTTTTTTAAAAATTGAAACAGTTAATAACAATTTTATTTTTAGCATTCTATTAATATCATAATCTTTTATTTGGATGTCATACAATATTAATCCATTTAGACGCACAAAATTGAATCAAATATTGTTGGTTCTCCTCACACTATACAACACTATACACAAACAACAACAAAAATTAACCAATCCTCTTCACAACACAAATCTCTCACTAGTATTTTCTTTCCAACTCTCAACATTTACAAATAAACAAACAAACATTTTACAATTTATGCCCCATTAACTATGAGTGATTGAAATGGCACCCTTTTAATCTCAACAAAAGTAGAATATTCAGTGCTCAATGGTTGTTTCCATGGCTCGCCATCCATTTGCATGTATCCGTCCCTCCATTGTCCTCCTCTTATTTCCAACCTTATCGCACTTGCCTAAACAAAACAAAAAGATTAGTAAAGAGCCGTATTTATTATAGACAAATTTGCGAAAAGCCCCTAGATTATTTTTAAATTGCAAAAATGCCCCTCCATTTTTGGAATTTTTGTAATTTCCTAAAGAATAGAGGTTTTTTTTTTTGCAATTTCCAATAATACAAGGACTTTTTTGTAATTTCCTAAAGAATGGAGGTTTTTTTTATTTTTGCAATTTCCAAGAATGGAGGCTTTTCTGCAAATTTTTCTTTATTATAACACTGATAGAATATTTATTGAATAGATTTAATACCTGAGCGATATGTTTAGCAGAAATAAGTTCAACCATGACAAGTGAAGCATGCCAGCCTTGTTTAAGTCCGAATATTTCTAGAAGCCCATCATCTGCTTGCGCCTCCACAAAACCTCTCTATAAGTAAAAACAAATATTAAAACTTTATATTTAAATTTAAATAATTTCAAAATTATTTCTATTAAGAGAGAAATTTTAATTTTTGAGACCTTTTCTAAGTATTCGGTTTTGAGATTGCCCCAAGGGTGCCTTCCGCTTCCGTAATTGTGTAGATTCAATGCAACTATTGCTCTCACACTGCATTTAAAATAAAATAATTTCATTAATATTTATGGAATGAAATAAATAAATAAATGAGAAAAATTAATGAATGAATAAAAACTTGCCTTGAAGGTACAGGAATGGCTTCCCATTCATTGGAATTCACCTTCTTAATTGATAATCTTAAAATATTCTTCAATCCCCTAAAATTAAAAGAAAAAAAAAACATTTTCATTACAAAATATCAATAGTTTCTATATCATTTTTAAACAAAATATTAAAAAAATAATAAAAAAAGAGATAAAAATATAAAACCTCAAACTTGGGTCACTAATGCATGGGGTGAAAAACCATCCTTGTGTGCAGGTATAACCAGCATAAATTAACTATTACAAGTTTAACACAATTAGTAATTTATAGTTTGTAATTATCATTATTTGATAAAGATATTAAAAATATTATGTTTTATAACATATACCTTGTTAGTAATGGGACTATTTGCAATGTACGGTTTCTCATCCCGCAAATTATGAAACCCATACGCCACTTTAGCATCCATTCCTAAATAAAATAAAATTAGAAATCATTAAATAGTGTTAAAATTAGATAGAAATTATGAGATTTTTGTTAATAAGAATACGAATATATAAAGATAATTTACCTATACTGAAATAATTATAAAAGACCCCTTCAAAACAAAAGGCTTTTTCTGGTAATTCCCCTTCTATATCTCCGTCCTGAAATTATTACATATAAAATTCATACACACAAATTAATAATAATAAACTAATACCAATAAATAACAATAATATATCACTAAAATGCCCTTCTACGCATCATAACGTTTTATAGAAAATCGAGACAACTTTATCAATGAAGATTAAAATTAACCAAGAAAAAAAAAATCAACTTAAAAAATGAAAAATTGGAACTCATAAGAAATATAATTAAAATAAAAATAAAAACCTGCTCAATAGTGCACTCTCCAATTTCTCTAAGAGCGTACGGCAAATCCATCTCTTCTCCTGCCGGCATAGAAACAGTAACTTTCCAACTGCATTTATTCCAAATTAAATATCATTATCAAAACAAATAAAATGATATTTTATATTTTACAAGGGCAAAAACAAAATTAAAACAAATTACCTGTCAAGTCTACAAATTGGACCAGTAATTGCCTTGTAAAGAGACCGTTTCACAGCTTGTCTCCACGCAAAAGGAAAAGAAGCACCCTAAAAATAAAATTATCAAATTAAAAATATACACTTCGAAATCTAAAATCTTACTTACTAATCCACTAAAGTTATTAAATTAATAAAAATAAACAAAAATTACCCAATTGAAGGTTCTAGAAAGATCATTTCCAGTACCAAGTGGGATCACTCCAATTGGCGGTACAGGTTTTCTATTTTGCACATTTAATTCGCCTAAACAGCCTAAAATCCAACCTACTGTCCCATCACCTCCTGCCACCTGTCCACAAAAAATAATTAACAAACAAATTTCAAAAAATTAAAAATCAAAATTTGTAGATAATTTTTTTAATTTAACGAACCATAATTCTCAAATTTTCACGGGCCGATTTTGCGCAAAAATCACCAGAATCAGCCAGCATTTCCAGATAAGCCAATCCATATTGTACAAAGTCTAACGGATTAACCATCGAAAGATCAAACACCTGCATTTATGCAATTAACACCCTCTATTTAGCGAAATTACAGATTTTACCCTCAATTATCTTTTTTTTACTAACAAAATATCAAAAATGGTTAACCTGATCTTCACCAATCAACTCTTGCAGCCTTCCTTTCAAAATGGGTCCATGGCGCCCCCCACTTTTACAATTAACAAAAACCACCAATGGAGACTCCGCTACCTCCTCCTCCACCTCAGCCGCCACGTCAGCCCTAAAGTCCGCCACATAACTACTTTTCAACCGCACGGCCTCGAGCATGGCGGACCGGAGTCTGTCAGGGATCATGACTCGCCGTCGAAGCTCCTCCTTGTCGACTCCGGTCAGAATGCTGCCGATCCCGCACCGGCTGAGCCCGTCTCTGAGAGAGAGACGGGAAGAAGAAGAGGTGCTGGTGCTTGTTAGAGCTTCCTTCTCTCTCGCTACGTCGCTCAATCGGAGAACCGACATTGTGTTGTAGAGCTCTTCTCTGTAAAGAGAAGAAGGAAATGGGTTTGGGTTTTCGATCTTATGGAATTGGCATCAATATGTAAGCTTTCTTTCTTTGTTTTTCTCTTATAATTGAGAGTTACGAAACAACAGGTTTAGTTTACAGAAATGCGCGTCTGATTGAAGAAAAATGTGAAGGAAACAATACGAACAGACTGATTGTTCTTCAGTCCAGAAGGATTGAAAGAATAGATAAACGGAAAAGAGAAAGAAAAATGAGAACAACAGATAATAATAGATTAAATTTGGGGAAGAAGAAAAGGGCGGGGAAGAAAGTGGACATGCAGTTTGTCAGTTGAACTATAATCCTCTCCAGTTTTATTAACTTGTTTTTGTATGTTATTTCTGTATAAGCGGTTTTCAGTAAGATTTATTAAGCAATTTTTATATGAAATGGAGAGAATATGAGATTTTTGAGAGGACAGGCTGGATACAACGACAGGACGCGGATTTGGATATAACTATTGCACTGTCGGATCCATGTAGGATCCAAAGTCCAAACCATTATCTAATCCCTCAATTAGTTAGAGTCCAATGTAGTATTTGTTTTTGTTTTTTTAACAGGATCTGCTATTTCACGTCGGAAATGAGTTTTTTTTTTCTTTTTTCTAAAGGAAGTAAGAAAATGGGTGATGAGTGATGAATATGATCACTCAAACATTTTACACGGACAGAGAAAACCAAAGTTGTTGACTTCTTTAAACTTTTCCTAAAATTCTAGTATTATATGCTTCTCTATGGATCCGATCATACCAGCACTATATGATCATACCGGCACTATATGCTTCATGCTTCTCTCTGGATCCGATCATACTAACACTATATGATTCTTTCTATTTTGCTGCCGATCTCGAAATGATGTTTTTCTCCTTGCATGCAGCGGCCTCCTGTGGCTATCACCCTCTTATCCTGTTATCTCTCGGATGAAACCGACGGAGTAGGCATAATTCTTTCCTAGTTATCTGTTGTTGACGAGACGACGGGGCGAAAAATTTCGAAATACATGTATTTATATGTATTTGATCTCACTAATAATTTTGTACAGTGTTAATTAGTAGGGAGAAACTTTTTGGTACCCCAAATAAACAGAGTAAGCTCTGTCACTGCGCACACAAAACTCTTTGAGGCTAGAACCTTCTTCTCGGTCATCCCTCTATGATGAGAATCGTGAGACGCTGCCACATTAGAGCTCTCTCTCATGGTGAAGCGGTGTTTTTTTTTCTTTCCTGGTCTTGTTGGGGATTGAGACAAATCTCATCTATTCTTGGAACAGAAGATTTCTTCTATGTGTGTCGTCAGTGTTTCTAAAAGGTGACCGATGATGATTTGGACATATATTGTCAATGATAATGAAAAACTATAATTTGACCCCTCATTTCCCCACAAAAACGGTATATACATCATTATTGAACTCTATGATATCATAATTTTTGTATTTATACATCCATATGATACCATGATTTTTGTATTTACATTCCTTATGATGCCATTATTTTTGTATTTACACTCTCTATAATGTCATGATGACCTATATGTCACTTTTGTGGGGAAATGAGGGACACCATAGATGCCCTCATTAAAAAAATATATGTGTGTCAGCTTGGTCCATCTAGTTAGAGAGAGAGAGAGAGAGAGAGAGAGAGAGAGAGAGAATCATTAGGTTTTTCATCGGAATTTCACAATATCAGCTATAATAATAAGCTCAGCAGTCCGAGAGGCTAGCAGATGGAAGGCTAATGAATAATCCTCTTCTTTTAATCCTCATTTTCTTTTATTTTTATCTGTTCTTATTTTATTTTATCCTCTTATAATGCTACAACTTATTAATATAAGTAAGAATATTTGATCGCTTATTGAGCATTTCTAAAAAATTTTTGCTTAATTAAGAGTAATTTCAATTTTTTTGCAAATGGCAATTGTACCCTTATTAATAATTACTATATATTAAAATTTATTTCTCATGTAACAATGTCGTTTTTCACATTTTTTACAAATAGAAATGTAAATACACAGTATCATTCAATTTCTTTACCTCTTTTACCATGTTTAACTGATGATTTTATGTTCATATATTGTAAAAAAAATGTGATATCACGAAGCATTGTAGAACGTCCAAATTACGATGGACTGTATATATATTGTTTTTCCTCTTTTCAATATATTATATTTTTCTATATACTAATTTTATTGCTTTAGACATATTTTTTATTTTTTATGTATTATTTACTTTTGGAATTCGCTTATAATATTTCACCGCTTTTAAATATACTTTTTATTTTATATATATATATATATATATATATATATATATATATATATATATGGCAAATGTTTGCTATGAAGACCTTGCGTCTTTAGGAGGGGGCCTCTTAACCTATAGAGGGCATGTTTGATTTGGTGCATATTAAGATCCATGGATATGATGATACATGGATATAACAATACATATGAGTTGTTTGATTAGATGTATTTTTGTATCATGTACATGAAAATCAATTGCTTGATTTTGATTGAAATCCGGGATTTAAAATTTGTATGCCTACGGGCTTTGGAAAAACAATTTGTAATAATAATAAATAAGAATAATAAGTACAAATGATTTAAATAATAATAATAAAATAATACTTAAAATATTAAATAATTATAACAATAATAAATATTATTATGATAATAACAATAAAAATAACAACAACAAAAAATAATAATAATGATAAATAAAAATAATAATAAATAATAATAAGAATAATAAGAATAGTAATAACATTAACAACAATAATAATAAATAAATAAAATATAATAATAATAATAGAAATAATAATAAATAAAAATAGAAATAAAATAAAATAATAATAATAAATAAACAGTATAATTATAATTATAATAAAAAATAATAATGATAAAATAATAATAATGATAAAAAATATTAATAATAGTAAATAATTACAATAATAAATAATAGTAAAAACAACAATAGATAATAAATATAACAATAGATAATAAATATAACAATAGATAATAATAATAATTATTATGATGATGATGATAAATAAAAATAATAATAAATAATAATAGCAATAATAACAATTGTAATAATAATAATTATGGTGGATTAGCTCATCCATGTATTTTGTCATATTACAAAATACATGGATCTTGCCACCTCAAATCCCATATCCACCATATCAAACAATGGATTTTGATTCAAATCCATGATTTTGGAATACAATCCACCTAAATACACCAAATCAAACATGCCGATAAGGAGCCCCTATAGGGATATAATACGTAAATATAAATTAGGTTTGATCGAATCATCGATATTTATTTAAATTGGGTAAGTTTGGAGAATCGCTTAGACGGAGCAATCAAGGATCGGTTTGTGAAACCAGTTTGGATTTCCGTTTAGAGAAGCGAGCATCTGATCTTCGATTTTCGACACAGATTAAGCGTAATCTGAAGGTACAAATTTATAAGTTTTCTTTGATTTAATTAATTCATGGATCTTTCTTTTGAGTTTCCTATTTAATTTTTTGTTTTTCCGCCACATTATGAATGTACGAAACTCAACATCTCTGTGGATCAACCCTCCACTATCTACAGTTCATAGGTAGGGTATTATAAATTTCGTTTGATATTTACCTATACGACAAGGACTTTTATCCGTAATAGAAACCACGAGAGATGATAAATTCCGCTGGTTGTACATGACGCCGTGCCACCACATTGGAAAGAAATACATGGTGTATAGTCCGGTCGGTGGATCACCTCTGGTGACTCACACTCTAACTGATCCGCATGTGCTATTTCAGTGTTGTAATTGACATCTCTATTATTTTTAAAGTCTCTAACTTGTGTTATGGATAAATTGATGATTTAAACAAACTTTATAGTTCATTGGTTAATACAAGTATACGTGCGTAGGATTCCAAAGCCTAGCCTACCACTTTTTATCCAAAAAAGAAATGTTCGATTTTGATTAATCACAATAATTTATTTTTTTGACATTTAAGATGATTTAATTATTTATTTTTCATCATTATTGATTGACAATTTTTCAATAAACAATATTATATAAAATATATTGTATATAATTTTGTTTTTAAAATAATAAATGTTCTGCAAAAGGATTGCTAGTGAACACCATATAAATAACCCCAACCCCTTATTTTTCACCTACGTTTGAGCCTCCTCAAAAGGTCACATTGTCATTTTTATTTCGATCGTTCGATCATTTTTTTTATTAAATCTTAATATTTCATTTTCTTAAATTTATTGATATTTTATAGCAACATGTGTGGTTATTAAAATATAATCTTATGATTGGTTGAATTGGTGTTTTGTGTTCCATCCCCGATTTAGTGAGAACCGTTTTGAATTTATTTCTGACCATTAGATCTTAATCAGATGGTTTTAATGAATCATAGTGCAAAGTTATATTAATACAAATAGAATATGAAGAGTTCACTGATTAAAATATAAATAATTTTTTTATTCTTTAAAAAATAATAATTCTTAATGAACCATTTTATTTCTCATGTTAAAATCACCATATATAAATTTGTTGGAATTTTTTATTTATTTTGAATTTCATATTGTTGTGGTTCCTATTTAATTTTTCTTCTAGGTAAAATATGTGAATATAAACTATGTAAGAGAGTATGTAAAAAAAATAATATGTTTATTAACTCCTATCTTATTTTTCACCTCTTATTGAGCATTCTAAAAAGGCCTATCATCAATTTTCTCTCGGCCGTCAGATCAAAAAAATTCTCAAATCTCAGCTTTTCATTTGAATGATTACCACAATATTTTGTGTTATATCTCCAATTATGTAAGAACTATCATATCAAAAAAAATTCAAAGTGTTGAGAATTATATTATATTACTTAACGTATTATGGGTTAAAAAAATATATGTGATTAGTTATACATAATCCATATCATTTTAACAACTAAAAAAATAAAAATAATAGGAAATATTGTGATGACAATTTTTTGAAGAAAATGATTCATGTTACAGTTTCCTATGTATAGTATACATAATTTTTCCATATATATAATATCATATTTCCTTCTTAAACATCATGTTAAATATGATTACTATTTTTTTTTTATCTTTTTTAAAGTTAATCATTCATAATTAAATCATATGTAGTTTCAATTAAAATCTAAGAAATCTATTATCTTTCATTTTTATTTTTCTAGTCTCCTTCATCTAAGCCTGATTAATACTTGATTTTTCTCTCATATAACATATCAAGAGATAACTATATAAGAAATCAAAGAGAATAAAAAAAGTGATGATCTTGTAACCTTGAAGTCATAATGCAAATATAAATTGAGATCAAAGATTAGTTATCCAAATTATTTAGTTGGTTTTTATTTTTTTATTTTTTTTATGAATTCATCCTTTATGTTATTTTCTTTTTCATATATAACTTTATTTGTTTAGAGTTATCTGCCCTTACAAAATTAGATGTGATATAAAAAATATTTTTGAATGAATAATAAATAGATAAAATATCTTATGATATAATTCAAAATGATTTTAAACATATTTAACTTACTTAACATAATTTTTTTTTTGTTGAAGTAGAGGCTTTCATTAATAAAATAAAAAGACGGTTATACAATTCTTGCCAAATTACATTCGATGTGTTTCAAAGACTAAACTTCAAAACAAATAAAAATAACAACTTACTTAACATAATTATTATATATTATTTATGTACTATAAATTTATTTCAAACTTTTATTGAATTTTTATAGTTGTAATTTATATATTACAGGTTGAAATATTCAAAGCACGAGCATTAATTATCCTAGTTTCCATATAATTTTCAACAGGTCAGACAGAATATTGTCGAGTGGTTAAAATACAGTCTCGGTTACAAAGGGAAGCTTCCGGGAAGGCTGAAACATGGACCTCATATAATTTTACATAGAATTCTCAACAGGACACATGTGTCACATGTACTTTCCAATATGAAACGAGTCATATAATAAGGAAAAGTTTGGTTCTGTAGACCCGTTGCAGATTTTGGCTGTTTAGTAAAAAATATAGAATAAAACAATGGGAAGCTTCCTGGAAGGCGGGTAAAACATCAAAACCGAACATTAGCACCAGGGCTAAAACACCAAACCATCAGAAAAGCATCACTTTTTTAAATAAAATTATGGGCCCCACAACATTTATGGCTGTGATCAGGCCACGTTATCAAGTTTCCCAATAGGTTTCAAATGAAGGCAACAGACAAAACGGACTCGAAATTGCGTGCGTAAAACATATCAAAATCAAACATCAACAGCATGGCTAAAACACCAAACCATCAGAAAAGAAATTGCCTGTTCGGACCCTCAGTTTTGAAGCTCGTTTTGGGTAGGATCCCACGGAATTGCCGGAATGCAAAATGGGCTGTTCGGACCACTCGTAGGATTGCACGGTTTTAGATCCCAAACCCAGCAAAACTCCCATCTTTTCGTGGCTTTGCAAAAATCCACTGCGGAGTTGATTTTTGCAAGGAAAGGAGAGAGAAAAAAAATGATTAGCGCTTCTCCCCTCTTCTTCTCAGCACAGAACGAAGCTCTCCTTAATCCTCACTCTCTCAGTCACACTTTATGCACAAGCAAATCAGCTTTTGTTTCACTCTCGTCTCTCGCTGTCAGCCAAACCAGCCTCTCGTGCTTCCCTTCTTAACTTTACCTCAAAAATCTAGTTTACAAATTTCTGCCATGGCGACTGTCTTCTTGCCTCTTCTTCTTTAGCATGCTGAATTTAATTTGCTGTACTATTTAATTAGATATTTTTTCTTCTATTTTTTTCCTTAGGTATGGCGCCTGATATGAATTTGCTGAATTAGTTTGTTGAAGAAAGCAAGAAGATGGAAGTTTGGTGCTAATTGGCTAATTTGGGAATTTATCTTTAATTTGGTGATTGGTGGCTGGTGCCAAATTGACAATGGTTAAGTCTGGAAATCGATGCTGAATTTGTGTTAAATTGATACTTTCTCATAGCAGAATTGACATTGCTGAGTTGGTGTTAATTTGGTAGCTGTAATTAAAGAAGTGAGATTGGTAGATATTAGTTCGGCTAATTTGACTAATCTAGTCTAATAATTTGAGTGAGATTAATTGTATTTAAAATTAGATGATATGAATGATAAGTACCAAAATTACAGAGGCTTAGAAGTTAGAGAGAAGATTGTTTTGTGCTTAATTTCTGTATTTAAAGTGTGTATTACTATAAATTCTTAATTGGTGCTTAAGTTTGAGCTGTGTTATTTCGGCTATGAATAAATTTGTATTATTATTGGACCAAGTTGGGAAGAAAAGATATAAGTTTGTTTGTATTGATATGATTATTGGGTATGAATAAAATTGGTATAATCATTTCTGAAATAAAATTGGTATAGTTATGCTGAAGGGAGATTGGATGTAATAATTATGTCTTCGACTATATTGAAATGAAAATTTGGTTGCTTAAATTGATATAATTTTAATTGGAATGATATGAACATAGCTAAAAGAATTAATTTTGCTTAAATAGAGCATGAACATAATTGAAAGGGTTAGTTTTGCTTTTAGTTAAAATAGTTTATTCTAACAGTTAATTTCTTATAAATCAATAATATATTCATAGCTTCCTGTGTTTTGATCAAACACCTCTTTTTGATACTTTCATACAGTTTTACGTAACTTCCTGCATCCATGGCTTCCTGATGGTCACACATTGGCTTCCTGCAACCATGGCTTCCTAATCCTGCTCAAAACTACACGAGTAAGCAGGCCCTAAAACACATCAACATCATGGCTAAAACTAAAATCATCAGAAAAGAACTGCAATGATGATCAAATCCTACAAAATCAAAAAATCACGGCTAGAAGTAAAACATCAACATCAGGAATAAACGTCCCGAAAAAACACAAATCAAAGGGCCAAACTATATATAGCGATGAAACTTATTCATTTTTCAATAACTAAAAACACATTTCTAAAGAGTTGAAACACTAAATTCGAGATTGAGAAGAAATCAGCTTAACATAAAAATGGAGGCAGTCAGACAGCTTATTAATGCCGGAATTTTCCAACCACAACGGGATGATCAATGGGTCTTGAAGGTACTCTCATTGATCAACATCGTGTTGGTGTTTTCGGCTCATGCCCCCCCGGTCACCATCCTTGAGCCAGACGTGTCGATCCAAACAATCCTCGACCTGAGTAAATTCATGGTGTTTCTTTCTTCTATAGCCATCATGTGGATAGGTTGTCTTGTTACAGACAACCCTTTTCGCTATCGTCGTGTAGGAAGAATCGCAGTGATAGTATCTCATATTACCCTCGTAATTGTTATGGCGATTTACTGCCTCGAGCAGTAACTTCCTTCTTATTCAGGTAAATTTTCAAAAAATCATTTTTTTTATTATTTTTGACAAAAAAATCCGGAATTTAATCATATTATTTTTCTGTTTGACAAAACTTGTTGATTTTTTGACATTGTTGATTTTTTTGACAGTCAAGACTTGTTGACTTCAATCATAAGTTAACTGATATTTGCAAGGGACAATTTCATGTGTACCCTGCCAAATATCAAAATATCATGAAACATGAAAAGTAACATGTATATCCCTCTTTTCCACATTTAGTTCAAAAAAATCCTCAAATTATCCTTGTTTGATCATCTTTATTTATACGTAAATAAGTAAACATAGGAGGTATTATTTTTGGGGGAAAAGTAGGGGAGGGGGCTGGAGGGTTATTTGAGAATATTTTTCGTGTTTTGTGGGGCTGATAATTCAAAATTTGGAGGGGTATACAGGATATTTTGAGATTTTGTACCGTTACATGTGAAATTTTTCCTATTTGAAAAAAAAAGTTTATTTGAATCTTATTATTATTCTTATAAAAAGAGAAATCTGCAAGTTTTTATAATATAATAAGCTAATTTCTTTTATTGTTAAAATAAAATATAAGTGGATTTTGGGAAAAAATAATAAAGGGTATTTTTCTTATTTCTTCATCAGAATTACACTTGATAGATATTAGTCAATCTTAAAAGTGAATAGACTATTCCCTTCCAGAGAGCATATATCATGCCCCCTCATTTCCCCACAAAAGTGTCATATAGGTCACCATAATATTATAGCAGGTGTAAATACAAAAATCATGATATTATAAAAAGGTATAAATACAAAAAATATGACATCATAAGGGGTGTAAATAATAATAAAAATAATGATAATGATGATGTAATAAAATATCATAGTGATGTAACAATGATGTATATGATGTTTTTGTGAGAAAATAAAAGGGCAATTTATAGTTTTCCTTCCAAAATACTGACTTTAAATTTTAAAATCCTTAATTCTTCTTAAATTGAGGTACCAGCCCTGATGCGCAATCAAGGAGTCAGTGGTGATTCAAACAAAGACCTCTTTTTACATTTTCACTATTTTTTATTTTTATTTTATACTTTCACTATTTGTTGTCATTAAGATGTGCATTTTAGACCTATACTTGTTGTAATTTTATTTATTACATGTGAATTTACGACCTATACTTGTAATTTTATGTTATTACATGTGCATTTACGACTTATACTTGTTGTAATTTTATTTTGAATGTGAGCTTGGTTGTAATATTATTTTAAGGATACTTGTAACGGTTTGTATAAAAAAAAATTGTTTTGTCACGTTAGATTAGATGTATTGTTTTGGCCAAATTTCACGTATATCCCTACAAGACCTCATAATTTCATATATACTCCTACAAAACGTAAAATATCACCAATAACCTACAAAACCACGAATATATCACTAATATCTCTATTAAAACCACGATATATCACTAATACTCCTACTAATTTCGTAAATATCATCAATGTCCTTAATTTTAATTTTCAGTCAAGATATGTTAGCCCAATAACACCTTTAATGATTTTATGAAGTTTATTAAAAATATAAAATGATTAGTATACCCTAAATTTTTATTATTTTATTGATTTCATTTGAAAAATTACAAGTTTTTTTTCAAACATCTCCATACTAAACCTACCCTATATAAATATATGGACTAAAAATACATAAAATGATTTAATAAAAGAATTTACCTTATTTAAATATGAGAAAAAACTAAAAAACAAAAAATAACAATAATATTAACACCAAATAGACATAGGGCTATTCATAATATTTTTATTGATTTTGTAGGGGTATTGGTGAGCTTTCAAATTTTGCAAGGGTGTACATGAAAGTATGATGTTTTGTAGGGGTACATGTGAAATTTGTGAAAGGAAACGCGCAATCATAGAAGCGCAGCGGAATTAAAATTTTACCCGTTTCCTAACTAAGTATCCGTGTATTATCAATCAAATCATAAAAATAAATCTTATTTATATCTCGGATTCGGCTAATCCGGTTTGTAGGGCTTAGCGATTCGTCTCCAAACGATCTCCCTGCGTCTCTTGCGGATCTGATCACGAAAGACGCTACGACTTCGGTACCGCCCTCCACACGCGAACTGCTCTAGTTGGCGGAGAAACTGGGATTACTAGATCCAGTTTCTCTTTCTCTCTCTCTCTCAATAGGCGGCTAGGGTGTGGTCTGATTCTTCTGACCTAATTAGACGAACCCTTCATCTATTTATAACATCTCATGCTCACACCTTTTCACCTTACTTTTGATTTTCTGTGTCCAACAGAGTTCATTCTGTTTGTGTGCGACCCAGTAGATTCATTTAATATTGGCAATAAACATCAAGTTTATAAATCATAAGTAGCCTCTAATACGACGTTATGATTACCCAAATTAAATGAATGATACGTGATCATAACCTATACATCAATTATGTATTTAGTCCCTTTGTTAAACGATATTTATATTGATCATAAGGCATGATTTTATGTCATCCTTATTATGATCAATTCTCTTTCCTGAATTATAATTAGACTGAATAAATTAAAAAATATTAACAACACATGCTAATTCTTTCATACACGGCCGTGTGTTTTCCTTCAGTCTTAATTTATCGGGGGGCCTGAGATATCTCTCTCGTATCCGAGTGTAACAAATTCTATCTTGATCATTTACATTTCAACTCATGGTTTACTAAATACCCGATCATAGCTTTTATAATTATCTGGTAAAAGATAACGTTTGACTATATCAAAGTATGAAGATATACATGTAGAAATCTATGATGATCTCAAGTCAAAGGACTACTCATACATTAGATGATGAGAAAACACTAATGACATATACCATGTATATTCTCATAGTGGGTCGATCCAATATATGTTCTTTATATTAATGAATTGATATCCAATATTCATGATTAGTAAAACGTGACCATCATCCAAATAACATACTAGTAACTATATATATGATTTGAGATTTTCAAATATGTTTGTCTTACAAACCTATCATATATGACTAGAGATAGTTTAGAATTGTATTCACATTGCTTTACTGTTTTACTATTAGAATCACATATTCTGATGATGTATAACGGACATACATATTCATGGTTAATTAATAATCTAACAACCTTTACGCACAATTATTATATGAAAAAATTTATGAGATAAAACATCTAATACAAAAATATAATATCTAATACATAATATGTTTCCCACACGGCAAAACAGTTTGTCCTAGGGTATTATTACTTTCAATTTGGCCTATTATTTTTTAAGCCAAATTTCATATGTACCTGCAAAATCTTATAATTTCATGTATACCCCTACAAAAAGTGAAATACCACCAATACCCTACAAAATCACTCAAATATCATGGATACCCCTACAAAACCACACATATATCATGAATATCCCTACAAAATTCTTAAATATCACTAATATCCTTATCATTAATATTCCGTCAAAATATGTCAGTCAAATATCATCTAAAATGATTGCATTATTATTAATTACTTTATTAAAAATATAAATGACACTAATTTTTTTTATTTTGTTGAAGTGTACTTGGAGTGGAAAACTCACGTTTATAAGCTTTTTGGGAGCAAAATTCATCAAATCTAAAGTTTTTGAATCTACCTCTATTATCACTACGAATAGTAATAATTGAGGTGCTTTGTTCATTTACAACAAGGGTACAGAATTTGATAAATACATCACAAGTTTCATGTTGGGTTTCGGACGTGCATAACGCAGCGGAAAATAAAAATATTTGTCCAAAACCCATTCCGAGGATCCGTGCGTATCGGTTAAATCAAAGAAATAAACCTTAAAGATACCTTTCGGATTACGCTTAATCCGTGACGTTCAAACCATGCGTGTTGTCCATGCGTCTCTAAACCGGTTACCGTCCTAACCGATTTTACGTCCGTCTAGGCCGTCTAGGTCGGATCGTGCGGAAGTCATCTACCGCACACACAATCGGTCTCCACCAAAACTCTCAACAACCCGTTCTCATCTTCTTAGGCCGAATAGATCACAAGCGCCGAAAGTACGAACGCCTCTACCGGTATCCACACGAACATTCTTAAAACGGGAAGAAGAACAATATATATGCTAGTAGCTTGTTCTTCTCTTGCACAAGAAAACTCTTTTTCTTTTTCTTATTTTGTCTTACAAAAGATGTATAATTCTCTCATATAATTGCACCCTTTCATTTTGTCATATAAAAGGAAAGCACCCTTTAGTAATTGTGTCACACAAATGAGAAAGGATATTTTCTCTCTTTTTGTCTCACAAAAGAGAATGAGAAATAATGAGAGAGAGAATCATTTGGTACTATGAATTTGGAGCCCTCTATGTCCTTATATAGAGGTGCACACTAAAAGATGTGTATGACATCACTCATCATTATCCACATATCATCATCTAGACTCTTCTAGATTACATGATCTTGTGTGCTCATAGTCTTTATATACATATATATCACATCTTATCATATAAGATGACAATATCTTTTGTGTCATTCTTATGCAACTAATCATATAAGTCGCTAGGATTTTCTGTGCCCGTTTCAGTTTGTTCTTTGTGTGTGACCCTGTAGGTTCACTTAATGTTGGCAATAAACTTGACAGTCTATAAATCATGAGCGGACTCTAGCAAGCCATCATGACTACCCAATTTAAGTGAATATCGGTGATCCGATTTACCTAATCAACAATCACGTATTTAGTCTCTTTGTCACACGATATCTATATCGATCATAAGGCATGTAATACGTCATCCTTATATTAATCGAATTAATATTTCTTGATCCCGAATTAAACTGAACAAGAACAAATGACATTAATAACTCTTATTAATTCATTTGAGTATGACCATACATTTCTTCAGTTCAATTCATCAAGAGGCCTAAAGATATCTCTCTCATTTATGAGAGGAACAAATCCCGTCTTGATTGCACTCATCCCTCTACATGATTCATTGTATACCCAATCATATGACCACCCGGTTAAAGGCAGTGTTAGATTATATTAAAGTATAAAATTACTCATGTTGGAAACCGAGACAATCTCAGGTCAAAGGACCATAAATACTTTATGTTACAAGAATCGCTAATGACGTAAAACATGTAGCATTCTTATGGCGGGTCAGTCCAGTATATGGTCTCTAACATATACCTATATTAATGACTTGATAACTATTTATCCATGATCAGTAAAACATAATCATCAGTCAACTAATATACTGGTGTACATTTATAGCTTGTATATAAATATATATATTTATTTATATCCACAAGTATATTTGTCTCCACAAATATCCTATAAATGACCAGGAACGATTTAGAATAGCATTCATAACACTTTATAGTTTTACTATCAAAGTCACACACTTTGATGACATAAAGTTGAATTGCATATTCATGGTCTATTTTAATTATATTAAAATAACCTATACGCACATATTATATGAAATATCTTAGAATAAATATTATGTTTGTTATTACAATCCATCATCTAGGTCACAAACACTTTGGCCTAGGGCATAACACCATCATTTCATTCTTATGAATTATAAAATAAACTCAAGTAAAGCGAATAGTCGTCTACAGTAACCAAACAATATCTTTTATCGGCCAAACTAGAAACACTCATAGGACCAAAAAGATCTAAATGAAGTAGTCCTAGAGATAACGATATTGTTGGACTTAAAGCCTAATGACTTGGTATTATTACCACGCTCGCAGGCATCGCATAACCCATCTAGTTTAAGTTTATGTGATGACAAACCTTTTATCATTTCTTTTCTTGATAGTCTACTAATCGTGTCCATGTATATATGGCCCAGACGTCTGTGCCTTAAATGCGAACTTGATTCGGCCGCAGTCAGGAAATTTATACCCTATGCGAACGATTAAAAATCATAGAAGTAGAGATTTCCCCTTCTTTTCCGTTTGCAAACCGTTTTATTATCTAAATTTCGAACAACATGACAATGAGATTGATCGAATTTTACATAATAACCGGCATCACATAATTGACTTATACTAATTAGGGTCTTAGCGATTTGAATTTGTTCTTGTCCCAAGTCATGTGACGAGAGCAAAATATCTAAGCACCATTAGTCAGATGAATTATGAACTTAGGCACACCTACAAGAAAACATATTAGTTAATATCTTTTTCAAAATTTTAACTAGCATGATTCTTGATCAAAACTCCACTTAAGTAATTCGACTATAAGAACCGGGGGGAGCGGTACCGAAAATTTAAGTCAATTACAGTACCTCCTCTATAGAGGAGGCACAACTTTCGGTGTTCCTATCCTTCAGAAGCCACACATATTTGGGTGTAGTAGTGTTGACTTTGCAGAAAGGATACCCCTAAGGAGATGTGACCTTTTTTACAACTATAGTTACAAAATGCACAAGAGAAGTTCATTGTTTTTACCGTGGATTTCACAAAATGAGAATGGCAATATTTTGTGTATTTGGCAATTCTTAATTTCGGATCAGTCGACTTGGCACAAAATATTTTAGGTTCATTTTGTGTGTTTTGATGTTTAATGTAATGTTTGGAAGTTTGATATTTATGTCATTATTTTGATTTACCCGTTGGACATATGTATAAGATATGTCACAGTCATGAAATGTCCGAAAATCATACATGTTGTTTCTATGACTATTGAAAGTTTGACTTTTAAGACTTTTATTTTTAGAATGGTCTTGATACATGAAAGTGTATCCTTGACCATTCTTTTTTATTAAGCTTCTCTTTTGTTGTTTGGTTTTTAGGTAATGAAGAAGTGGGTTTATGACCAATCTTCTTCTTTAACCCGAGACCGAGATCGGAGTTATCATTGGGCTTTTGTCCCATCAAAGCTTTTTGTATAGATCAAATTTACTTAGAACAATAGATGCACAAGTAGATTTGAGAGACTTATTTTTATTTCTTAATTCAATTAGTTCAGACTTTAAAATGAGTAGTCTCACTTTTTAAGGCTTGACACTCGCAACTTATTATACTTTGTTTATCTAATTCTTTAATTTGTGCCTTGTACGACTTTATCGAAATTTCAAATTCGCTTACTTTATTTTTAAGAGAGTTGATTATATTCTCTTTACCATTCAAATTTTGTTCGGCCAAACTAAGACTTTCACGAAGCCTATTGATGGGTGTGGTTTATATAAGATAAATGAGTTCCCAATTAGAATTTATAGATCTCAGTTTGCTGCGTGATCACCCTCATGATCTTGTGTTATAGTAATTGGGATGTCAATCCACAGGGAGGCCAAAGGTGAAGTAGCGAACTAGAGTTTGATATGTAATCAAAATCGACCTATTTGGTAAGTTGGTTCTAATAAAAAAAGGCTGCGTTCGGGGGGGGGGGGGGGGGGGGGAGGGGGGAAGGGGGTGCTTGTTATACTTGTTGAGAGAAGTCTAGGGCTTGGTGATTTCGTCTATCTCCTTAGTCATTCCCTTGGTTTGTCTCTCCTTTACTTCTTGCTACTGGATTTGAAGGGGATCTACCCTGGTGTCGCGAATCCGGCCGTCACAGTGAGTCGCTATGTTCGCTCCACGGGTAATTGCCCGACCAAGGCGCGAACCCCTTTGAGATCTGTGACATTTCTTGCTCTCCTCGAACGTCCCGGCTACTATCGTGCCTCGTCAGTCGAAGTTTTATCCGTGGATCTGGCTTTGGACTTCTCCTCTCGGTACTTCACCTACTTACCTGAGTATCAAGAAGTGTGACGCGCTACACACTTCTAGATAAGAACTATAACAAACAAACAAAATCACAACAATACCAATATGTAAAGAAAAAAATAACTTAATAGAAAACTAGATCAATAAGACTACTAACACCGCACCCTAGGGGGCGGGTTAGTTACAGTACATGGTACATAAACTAGAATCAAGATACATAGAGGTACGTAAAGTAGAACTCCCTAATACTAGTCTGCAGTCACTCGTTATCACGTCGTGCTCCTGACAGCTCTCTCTCTCTCTCTCTCTCTCTCTCTAGGTGTGTGTGTGTGTGTTTTCTCTCTCTGAATTGTCCCCTCTTGTGCCGTCCCATGAATGGTTCTTTTATAGGGAGGGGGCCTCTAGGGTTTCCAGCGTCTGTAGATGGCAAGAGGCAATCAGAGATCCTTACAAATCTTTGCGTAATATCCTCTTGATTGATTCTTTCCCGATCTGCTCCTTCCTGATCGATCCCCCTGGCGTGGCTGAACTTTTCCTTTAATCGCCATTCAAATCTTCAATCAGTCCGTGATTCCAGTCTTGGTGTTCCTTCCTTGTTTGGATGTCGTTGAGGCACTCCACTTGAGTTGCGATTCTCTTCGTTCCGCACTGACGGGTCGAATAATACCGCGCCAGTGGGTGGGACTGCGGTGCGCTATCTGCTCCAATCGGGCTCCAATTCCTTGCGCTTCTTATAACGTCATTTTTGGCTGTTTTTCTCCATGGAATCACACATGATCTTAGCAGTAACTTGATTCTTTGGCTAAAACATAAGTAAAATAATGAAATTACTAAGAAAAGTGCAGAAAGTAGGATACGAGATAGACAGTAAACATCTATAGGAAGTATCGCTATCACATACCCCCAAGCTTACTCTTGCTCATCCCGAGCAAATCACAACTCCGGACCAATTGTCTGGCTTGCCTTACTTGCGTGATTCCTATAACCCACAAGCACTCTTACTCGTGCATTCACATCCTTCTCACTCTTCGGACCCTTGCATAAAACACCCGTTAGTCCATCGGAGTGAAATGACCTGTTCCTTCGGTGAGCTGCCCTCTAGACCTTGGGCGCGCCTCGATGAAGATGACCAACCACTCGGTCCCCGTAAACCACGCCATACCTAACAGACTTCCTTTTTGGTATGGGTGGTATGGATATATATATAGGTATATGGTGGGGGTATTAATCTCCTATTTTCCACCCAGCGTTCGATCCTCGTGCGGGCTATTCTCGTACGCAGGCACAGTTGCGGTATTTTGTAAGGCGTCTTGTTTTGCCTTGTCGATATCTGGGAAAGTCTTTCCCCCGAGCTTGATCTTCGTAGTGTGGGTCATTATGATCGCAAGCGCGGATGTGACTCTTCTCTTCTTGGTTTTGTCTGTGATCATTCTTTTTATGATCAAAAATGTTTATTTTTTACAAGTGGGAATTTGGGATCTTCGCCATCGCAGTGTAGCTTCAACTTGGCCAGTTTAGCCCTTCCTACTTCTGTTCAGATGTTACTCCGAAGGGTTCACTTCTAACTAATGGTCTCTAAAAGAGTTTTTCTCCTAATCGGGGGTGACCGGCTTGATTTTTCTTCTTCCTTACTACTTAGCCTTATCTGGGTCACCCGTACATATTCACCCTTGGACTGGCGAGCTGCGAGCTCTGGGTTGGTTGTGTGAAAGTCGCGGCCTTAATTTTTCCCTCATTCGCGATTTGTATTCTTTCTTCCTCTTGGTTGTGCCTTATTTAGATGTTTTTTGTTTTTCAATCATTTTTTTTGTCACGGATTTTTGTTCTTGTGTCGAGAGGGGCCGGCAAGTGGCCCCTTTAGTCTTCTGTTTGCGTCGCCTATCGCGAGTCGAGTCGAGTCGCTAGCCTGATTATCCTCTTTTCTCCTTGGCTAAGTTGAGCGACTCGAACTTCAATTTTATACATTGTTTATTAGTTCTATATACAACTGTCGTGATATCACGATGAGAAATCCCGTCGTGATATATCATGTCCCATATTGTAAAACTATATAATTTTGGCTTAAATATTGTTTTATGTGATTTTGTTTATTTTAAAAATATGCCGGGTTAATTATACGAATATATGCAATTGAAAAAATTAATATCGTAATGTAGCCCGTGGATATTATGCTAATAATTGTAGAAAATTATGTGGCTGAAGTTGCGATTTTAGCTCCATCCACCAAAGATAATAGAGAAATCTCAAAGCGCGACGGGCTAAACCACGTCCAAAATGTGATGAAATTTTGTATATGCTATTTTCTTCGATTTTCAATATACTATTTTTTTATATATTGTTTATTGCCTCTATGTATTATATTTAGAGGTGGCAAAATATGACCCGACCCGAAAAACCCGCCCGACCGACCCGAACCCGAACCTGACCCGATCCGAAGATGTTGACAAGTCAACGGCCCGAAACCCGACCTGACCCGAAACCCGAATGACCCGAAACCCGAAGAACCCGAAACCCGAATGGCCCGAAACCCGAATGGCCCGAAACCCGAGCGGCCCGAAACCCGAACGGCCCGAAACCCGAACGACCCGTAACCCGAATTACCCGAACCCGAATGACCCGTCCAATTTTCGAAACCTGAATAACATGTAATGTAAAATGAATAACATGAAGCTGAATATTTGTGTGCTGATTTTGCCATAATTATTGGACTTTCTGTAATTTTACATTGAAAAAGTTGTATATCTACATGCGTTATGTGTATAATGATGATTTTTTAATTCTCACATCTTATGATATTAAATTATTAATACATTAATGAATTAATATTTTTTAATAAAAAACTTGGTTTGTTATAGTGAACTCATTTTGTATAAATAACACATAACTAATAACAACATACAAAATTAATATTATATAATATCGTGCAATAAACAGGTCAACAACAAAATTAAACCAAGTTCGATTTTTTTTATTTTTTCTGATTTTTTATTTTTTTCGATTTTTTTCATTGCCCCTCTTAAATAAAAAATATAGTCAAAAATATCATATATAATAGATATATCCAAATGTATATGATTATATTTTATTTGAATCTTTCCATATTTTTATAACTTAAAATTTTTTTTTTCATTTTATTCCATTTTTTTAATTTAAAGATAATACTTTAAAAAAATCAGATTCTCCGATTCGACTCGGCCGATTCCAATCAGAGTCGGATGATTCTTACTACACAGACAGTGAACGAGTTAGATCTTGATTCCAATTTTAGGAACTATGAAAATTAAGTCGAATTTTCGATATTTCGTCTATCTATATACAAACTTGAATTGCTCAAAACACAGACCAAACTTTTTCGAAACACAGACCCGAATTACCCGAAATACAAACCCGAATGACCCATAACCCGATTGACCTGTAACCCGAACCCGCCTGACCCATAACCCGAACGACCCGAGACCCGATCGACCCGAGACCCCGAACGACCCGGTACCCGAGCGACCCGATACCCGAACAACCCGAGACCCGAACGACCCATGACCCGAACGACCCGTGACCCGAACGACCCGGAACCGGAAATGACTTGACCCGAACCCGGCCCAACCCGCCCATTTGCCACCTCTAATTATATTCGATAAGATTCTAAACTAAGAATAAGATAAAGCACTCAGCTTGGTTTCATGCTCTGGCCCAATTACTCAATTTATTTGGGCCTAATAAACGAAAAATTAACAAGACCAAAATCTTCTATAACACTATAGAACATCCTCACCATCCAGCCCGCAATCCGATTCAACACACTCAACTCATCCCAAGCGAAGAAAATCCTCCGAGAAAGAATCAACAGAAACAAAAGGGAGAACAAATGGCGTCGGCGGCGGGATCAGCGGCGGTGCCGTTCTGGCGCGCGGCGGGGATGACGTACATAAGCTACTCCAACATCTGCGCCTCGCTGGTGCGGTCCTGCCTCAAGGAGCCGCACAGGGCGGAGGCCGTGTCGCGCGAGAAGGTCCACTTCTCCGTCTCCAAGTGGACCGCCGGCAAGCCCGAAAAGCCCAGTACGATCTTTTATATCTTTGGTTTTTGCGTTTTATGAGGGTTGATTTGTGTTGGGTGTTAGTGGGATTTGTCGGGTTTGTTAGATTTGTGCTAAAGTCAAATGTTTTGGTAGATCTGTTATCTTAGTTGGGTCTTTTTTTTTCTGAGGGTTTCTGATTTGATCTGGTCTTGGTCTTGGTTATAGTATGGTTTAGATTTTGAATAAGTATGGAGCATATGTTATGTTTGTTTTTCCATGTGTGTAGTGTAATCAGTATGTAATGTGTGCATCGTTAGGTTTTTGCTGTTAATAAAGCTTGATTGTGCTGTTTCTGATTTGATTCTTGATTTTTTTTTCTGGTTAGTAATCCGTTTATATTTGTGGAATTTGTGCAATTAGAGCTCTAGTTGAATGGATTTTTCATGTTGAGCTATTGCCAATATCTAATTTTATCATTGTGTGATGTTTTATCAGAATTGATTTATTTATTTTTCTCTAAAATCAGATTGGTTTCTTAAATATATGTATTTTTTATGGTTTCTTTAGATTTCTCCTAGCTGCATAGTTTGCTTTTAGTTTCCTTTGGGTTGTGATTTTTTTTCTTTGTTTCACTTTTCTGAAAGTGTTTGTTCTCTTCATTTTACTTACACGGTGATTAATCTTGGGTCATAGTACGCTATTCTTGTTTTTATGCTGTTGAATAATGCATTACTTATAAATTATGCATTTTATTTAAGCATCTATCATTCATATAGTTTTCTTTTAGTTAAACATTAGAAATTATTTGCTCCAACTAGTACAATAGCAGAAATAGATATTATTACATAAACCCTAAAATGAAAAAAAAAAATCAACTGTTCTAAGCATTGTTGTGGTTGAACATTAGTCCAAATATAATTGCAATTTATCTATAAAATAAAAACTATCACCCACAAAAAAATAACCTGAAAGCTACAAAACCCTAAAATGGAAAAACTCCATTGGCTTAAGCAACTATTTAGCACCATTTTGTTGTGACATACTATAATTTTGCTTTGTACTAACTATTTATTATTATTTTTATTTCTAGCCGTCCGTTCTGATGATCCTGATGCATGAGAGCTGGTGCACACAAGGACTTGCTTGGTTTCAATCAAATGCTCTTTTTTACTTTTTTTCTTTTATTTGCTTATGCTTTTTTTATGAAGCTTGTGTAGTCTGATGCGGCAGCATGTTTGTTCGCCAAGACAAAACATATTGGTTTTGTATGAATAAGAACATAATTAAACCTGTATTTGGTTACTTGGTACTGATTACTGAATGATATTCATTATGGATTTGTGCTGGTTGGTTTTGTGATAAATATGCTGCCTATTTCATTCTAGTCATTTCTGGATTAGGTAGTTTTTGTTGTATTTTTTTACTTTTTTTTGTTCTGATTTGTTCCGATATGTTGGGCAATATCGTAATTAGTTAGTTGTTTGCATTTGGTTGTATCGGTAGGACATTGAAACAATCTTTCATCAAATAAAACCAGATGATTTAGTTACCAAAATTTGAATTGAACTGGACAAATTGAACGCCGTTTCAGTTTATCCAGTTCAACTAAATTGGAAGATAACATCAATAAATAATTACTTCATACTGAACAGTAATCGATATGTCAAAATAAATAATGTATAATAATTTACCTTTTTTTTTTAACATTGTAAGTAATGTATAATAATTTTCCTTTTGTTAACATTGTCGGTGTCGGTCTCTCACCGTTTTGATAAGACCATGTCAATTGCAAAGTCGGTCAACCCGACTTGGGCGGACATTTAACAGACATTAGCTAAACTTCTGAGTTTTGACCGACTTGATGAATTACTTTTGCACGGCATGGTTTCTTTCACAATATTAAAACAACTCTATACGACCATAATTACACTAATTTTGATACTCTACCTTCTTTACACACCAGAGACTCAAGTAAGTCCTAATTCATCAGCCCCAAATCAAATGAAATAGAAAAAGATTGTTTTAATCATGTTCTAAAATGATCAATGTAGCTTATAGAAACAATGTTCAATGAATCACACAGGTGGATCCTCAGATTTTAAATTTAATTAGTATCAGTTCACCGCTCACATAATTAGAATACGGAAAATCTGAAAATGCGACGGGTTTGATAACAGCCAAAATGTGACGGTAATCAGTTTTTCCGCTTTTCAATATACTTTTTATATGTATTATTCAATCAATTTTACTTAAATTCATGCTAATTTTGAAGATTTATTTGCACCACATGTAACAATTTGTATCAAGCAACTTGTTGAAGGAGATAAATATACAAAATTCCTAGCAAATATTCTATTTTGCACACATAATATTAACAAATCAAAAACATAAAACTGCCTTTTTGCATTACGCATTTGTTTCCATATTTGGTAAGAAAGATGCAACATAGTGTTCAGAGATCAGTCCTCACCACCTTTAATCCTAACGTCAGTAATTCAAGAGGAAATTGGGTTATGTCAAAAAGTTTTGGAATCTTTTTGACATCTAGTAAAAATCTAAACAAAAAATTCGATCAATATACTTGGATGTAGGATTTTGAGCCCACTCTTAACGATAAAAAAAAAACATCAAAAACATAAAACCAATATATAGCACCGTACGGTTCATAAACATAAAAACAGAAAGCCAGAAAAATTATCATGACCAAATTACCACCAAGGTGACCAAAATACCTCCACTTTTACCTCACAAAATTCCGTCTCAATTTCAACCGAGTCTCTAATATACTCATCATTATCGCCTTTAAACCAACATCTAGGCATAAACTTAACACCACAATTAATAATCCCTAAATCATCATCATCATCACAATTCATGACTTCTAAATCTAATTTCAACTCATGATCTATTGGAACGACAACTCTATTCCTTTGTAAAGGCACAAACTGCTGAGCCTTAACAGTTAGAGCCTCATCTCTCTTTCGGTCCATAACAAAGCTCTTCGCTTCATAATCATTTAACATCACGCTAGATGCACAAATCGTACCGTATATATTTCCAAACTGCCCTAATTTACCCCTGAATTTAAGAATCTTAACACGCACAAAGGCTTCCACACTATCATGGAAAACAGAAAAGGTGACTCTAGCGGGCCCAAATAAGGTCTCAAACTCTTCACACAAAACGCGATTGAACACTGACATTTCAAGGCCAAGTTCTGTTGCCACACCATTGTATATTTCCCGTTCGGTCAGCAAGATCTTCCTGAGTCTGTAATCCTCCGTCTCCAAGTGGACCGCCGGCAAGCCCGAAAAGCCCAGTACGATCTTTTATATCTTTGGTTTTTGCGTTTTATGAGGGTTGATTTGTGTTGGGTGTTAGTGGGATTTGTTAGATTTGTGCTAAAGTCAAATGTTTTGGTAGATCTGTTATTTTAGTTGGGTCTTTTTTTTCTGAGGGTTTCTGATTTGATCTGGTCTTTGGTCTTGGTTATAGTATGGTTTAGATTTTGAATAAGTATGGAGCATATGTTATGTTTGTTTTTCCATGTGTGTAGTGTAATCAGTATGTAATGTGTGCATCGTTAGGTTTTTGCTGTTAATAAAGCTTGATTGTGCTGTTTCTGATTTGATTCTTGATTTTTTTTCTGGTTAGTAATCCGTTTATATTTGTGGAATTTGTTCAATTAGAGCTCTAATTGAATGGATTTTTCATGTTGAGCTATTGCCAATATCTAATTTTATCATTGTGTGATGTTTTATCAGAATTGATTTTTTTTTCTCTCTAAAATCAGATTGGTTTCTTAAATATATGTATTTTTTTTATGGTTTCTTTAGATTTCTCGTAGCTGCATAGTTTGCTTTTAGTTTCCTTTCGGTTGTGATTTTTTTTCTTTGTTTCACTTTTCTGAAAGTGTTTGTTCTCTTCATTTTACTCACTTGGCGATTAGTCTTGGGTCATAGTACGCTATTCTTGTTTTTATGTTGTGAAACTGAAAGATCCAGGTAGTTTCTCCATACCTTGCTACATTGGCAAGGAGTGATTCGATCGAGCACTATCCAATTTGGGAGCGAGCGTAAGTCTGATGCCCATGTCTATTTACAAGAGGCTAGGCATCGGAGATCTGGAAGAGACGACAATGACCCTAACCATGGCGGACAAATCAGTACGTTTCCGGAGGGTGTAGAGGAAGATGTACTAGTACGAATAGGAGAGACTCACATCCCAGTAGATTTTGTTGTGGTACAGACGGTAGTCGACCGTAGATTTTCAATTATACTAGGGAGACCCTTCGTAGCCACCGCTGGCGTGATAATCGATGTGAAGAAGGGGATTTATCATTTAACTTGGGTGAGGACAAGGTGGAGTTCAACTTCATAAAGAGCTCCGCGAGGCTACAAATGGAGACGTGCTACAAAGTTCGAGTCGGAGATGATAACTCAGAAAGAGAACAAGACGATCCAGGAGAACCAGGAGAGCAGACCACGCAGGCACAAGTAGCACTCGATGAACCGGGAGGACCAGACAAACCGAACATGCGGGTGCAGAGCACGATTGATGAATCTGAAGGGAAAAAACTCGATGGGCCGGAGCCACAGGAGAAACACGAAGAACCGAAGGCAGAAGAACCAAATGAACATCCAGACCGAGACCCAAGGCCACAAGAGAACAGACGAGAAAACTGGAGAGATCTGACATACGAGACATGTGACCCCAACATCCCTATCAATCTCGGCCCAATCTGCATAGAGATAAAAGAGGACCTGGGGCTACCTAAAAAAATAGGGCCGCTACCGCCGGGCCTCATGTACAAATTCCTAGGGCCCGACGACTACCCCATCGTGAAGATAACTGATCTAGGGATGAACCACTTCCGGGATACCAAGGGTCTGAGCGCCACGCTAGTCTTCACGCCCCCGCGACCTTTGTGAATACTGTTAACAAGGGAGCGATAGTGGTATGTCTCTCCAAGAGGAGAAACAACGTCCCGTATCTAGTCCTCCATGGGAGCAGGGCATTGAAAGAAGAGCAAAAGTGCTACACAAGGGCCGAGAAGGAAATCTTCGTACTTGTCCATACGTTCGAAAGATTGGAACCCTACCTGCTCGCGAACATCGCCACCTACACTGACTACTCAGCAATCAAGTACATCTATAACAAGATAAACAGAGGGTCGAGGATGACGAGTTGGATCAACTTTCTGCAAAGATTCAACCTACGATTCATGGATCGAGAAGGAGGAAACATGCCAGAGAGCATGGTCGGGAGAGTAATCCAGTGCGAGGAAGAAGATCCGGAATCGTCAGTCAGGAAGTGCCAGATGCAAGATCCGTTGACTTTCAGATTTGGATTCTACGAAAGAAAATAATACAGATTGGACTATTTTTATATTTTTTTATATTTTTTATATTTTTAAAAATTAGAAACAAGAGCGGATTGAAAAACAAATGGGTGTAAACGCAATTTCAAATAATAATTTGGATTATTTTTCGAATCAAATTACGATCCAAAATCAACAGAGAAAAACTAGACGGTCATTGGTCGCACTGTCGATTCGTTTCAGCTTTACAAAAAACTGGTTCGGCACAAGGTAAAAATATAAATTTATTTCAATTTAATTACTCATTTCTTTTTTAATTTTTGTTAAATTTAGTGATTTTTCTTTTAATTTGGAGCTTGATTTTTTTACTTTTTGGGGTTAAATTTGTTCAGTGGCAACACTGAAGCAAATAAGAGAGCTGATGAGAGTTGATGGATTAACAAATGATGAAGTGAAAAGCCATTTACAGGTTAATTAATAATTATAATAATTATCATTTCCCAAATTTTACTAATCACATTTTCATCTTTAATGAAAGCTTTTGTACTTTTTTGTAATTCCCCAGAAATATAGGTTGCATTGTAGACAAATGTCACAAAAAGTACTGCACTAGCTCGCAACAAAGCACGTCTCAGTCCGGTTCGCCGACTGGACGTCTCCAGTTCCGCCGGAAATGGAGAGACGGTGTAATTTGAGGTTTTTTTTTTTAATAAAATTCAGAAAAGTTAGGTTTTTGTGAAAATTTTCCCTAATTTTCTAAACTTTATGAAAAAAATAATATTTCACTTTATATGGGGTTTATAAGAGAAGTGTAAAATGTGAGTTTTTTTTTTTGATAAAATTCAGAAAAGTTAGGGTTTTGTGAAATTTTTCCCTAATTTTCTGAATTTTATCAAAAGAATATTTCACTTTATATGGGTTTTTTGAGAGAAGTGTAAAAAGTGGGTTTTTTTTTTTGATAAAATTCAGAAAAGTTGGGTTTTTTGTGAAATTTTCCCTTAATTTTCTGAATTTTATCATAAAATTATTTCACTTCATATGGGGGTTTATGAGAGAAGTGTAAAAAGTGAGGGTTTTCTTGATAAAATCCAGAAAAGTTAGGGTTTTTTTGGGAAAAAAATTTCCCTTTTTAATTGGTTGAAATATCTTTGAGAAATTATTTTTGTTTCATTCTCTAGCAGATGAATGGTGAAATTGGTTAGATGTGGATCTTCAAAATTTGGAAACAGAGGCTAGGGTCGCACGCGAAAGAAATAGAATGAAAATACAGAAAAATATTAAGACTAATATTTTTACATAAATGAGCATATCTTTGGGGGTTTTTATTTATCTTTACAGTATATAGAGGCAGAAAGCAATCATAATATACAAAGCATATTAGTCCTTGAAAATAGCAAGTAATTGAAGGAGAGAATGTATGATATGTAACGGCGTAATTGTGAGGTATTATTTGTTATGACTAATTGAGAGGTGCTAATTTTCTTATTGATGTTTCTCCTGACTCCTAATGAAACAAAATTATCAATTTACCCCTTTTCTCTCCAGGTGTTGGTATAAAATGATGCTTATTCCTAAAAATGCAAGACCAAGCTAGAGCAAACTGATTGTGATTTAGAGTAGTGAAATGTTTTCTTTTTTTCCAAAGATAACAGGCAGTTGTAAGTATCGTCTGTATTTTTGTACCTGAGCTTTTGATATAATCAATTATGTTGCAATTGTTTTCTTTAATACATGTACTAATTACATGTACAATAATGTTTTTGTGTGATTAGATTGCAACCTGCAATAAATACTTTACCAACATGCATCAGTAATACAATTTTGCCTTATCTTTATCTTATATGTTTTCCTAAAATATATTGCCTTGATTAAAATAGATCTTTCAAGAGTTAACAAACGAATTTGAAAAATCTGCAGCGAAGCGTTGGAATTTTCCTAGTATACTATTTAATTTGGGTGCTGGACTTGGTTAATTTGGGATTAATTTCATATATGCCACTATAAAAACTCAAAATATAATATTTGCCCTTACAAAAACTTAAATATCATATTTGCCATCAATAAAAACTTAAAATATCATATATGCTATTACAAGCACTTAAAATATCATATTTGCCATTACAAAAACTTAATATATCATATTTGCCATCAAATTTACTCAGAACTTAAAACCATCCATTTTTTCCATTAAAGTTAACGGTCCGATCTTATAATTATCATTATACCCCTAAATTTAGTTAATAAATTAGATTTCACATTAAACATTCATTTGATGATCTCTCTCTCTCTTTCAATGAATGAAATTCATATGTAAACAAAAAAAATGTCACTTTAATTTGTTAGTCAAAATAATTTGACACAAGATAATTTTTTTTTCAAAAAAATAATCAGTTCATTTCTCTCATATCAAATTCTTTTGACTTCAAATTAATAGAAAGGTTTTTTTTGTTTATATACGAATCTAAATCATCAAGAGAGAGAGAGATGTTTACTCTGAAATCTAATTCATGAAATAAATTTAGGGGTATAATTATAATTACAAGATTGGACCGTTAATTTTAACGAAAAAAATGGATGGTTTTAAGTTCTGAGTAAATTTGATGGCAAATATGATATATTAAGTTTTTGTAATGGCAAATATGATATTTTAAGTGTTTGTAATGGCATATATGATATTTTAAGTTATTATTGATGGCAAATATGATATTTAAGTTTTTATAATGGCAAATATTATATTTCGTGTTTTTACACAGCTCTCGGTACAGATAACCGAGAACCGCCAGATATATCACTAGTAGTGGTGGAACAGGGTATTATTTTTTGCATTCCTCCAGTCAGGGGAAAAAAATTTATTTTCACCTGTTCTGCTTCTAGTAGTTGCGGAACAGGTAAAATTTCACCTGTTCCACCAGTAGTGGTGGCGGAACAGAGTATTATTTTCTGCGTATTTTCAGTCAGGGGAAAAAATTATTTTGGTCTGTTCCGCCACTAATAGTGATGGAACAGGCTAATTCTTAAAATTTTTTGGTTAATTAGTCATCTGTTAGATCTGTTTAGCTGTTAATTGGTAAAAAAAAATTGGGCTTGTTCCGCCACTAGTAGTGGCGGAACATTATTTTTTAAACTAATTAATCCTGTTTAGTCAGCCAAATGGGGTATTTTTGCAAAAAATGAAAAATCATCTGTTCCGCCACTACTAGTGGCGGAAATGGCAGATATTTCATTATTTTCAAACCAATAACAAATGTTGAATTTTTTTTAAAAAAAATGGTATTTAAAAAAAAAAAGTCTTGGCTGCCCCAACCCACGGGCTTGATGGGCTTGCCCTTGGGCTGGGCTGCTTATAAATATTAGCTGTTACCAACGAAGAAAATGAAATTGTTGGAGTTTTAAAAGATCATATTTTGCAAGAAATAATATTTCTTTTATTTAGGTTAAAAAGTATATAAATGTGTAAATCAAATTAAAAAATTGAAAATAATTAATCAAAATATTTAAAATAAAGTTTCAAAAATTTTGGGGTATAACAGTTTGCATGTTTGTTTAACTTTCATGCTAATTTATTTAAATGTAAGTTGTTAGTGTCAAATTTTGAAATTAAATTCAAGTTTCTTAGAGGAGATAACTTGTGAGTGTATGATAATTGTTCTTTTTGTAGAGTAATTTCTCTTCATTAATGAGTTGGACTATAATACTTATAAAGTTTATATGATTTTATCAAGGAAAATATGCACAAAAGACATGTTTTTACTTAGCGAAAATCCAAACTGGTAAGCAATATTATCTAAGTTGAATAATGTAAGATAAATTTATGAGTTTAATATTAAAATACTTTACAGCACAAACAAAATAAACATGAGCACAAAATTTAATATGTATATATTTTGTGCTGATGGAGAAGATGATAGAAAATTTGTAAATTATATAAATGAAATGAATAAACTAAGGTTGATTTGACAAAAGAAATTGAGTGAAAAATGAAAAAATGTCACTAGATCATCAATGATCATGTAGTAATGAATATAAGTTGACTTCTCTGTGGGCCCCACCGTAAATCAGGGGATTTGTTTTATCAAAAAAAATCTTTGCAATTATGTGTATATGTATTGATTAGTATCAATAAATAAGTATGACTACTGATTACTGGCAATAACCTGCACGAAATATTCTTTAAGATAGTAAAAATATAACTCATGACGAGAAAAACAACATTAATCTGTGCTCACCAATGAGATGATAAATAACCAGTTTGTTGCAAATATTGAACTTATGAGCCAAAAGTTTATTTTACCACAAAAAATATAACATAATAATATATGTCATTTCACTATGCAAGTTTGATCATGTAGCATTTAATAAACATGTTGCATTTATTTTGAGTAGACTTTTTATTGGAACTCAACCATATATATACAAGTTGGATTTGATGTATGGTAGAACTTCGGAAAAAAAATCTGCAAAAATAAAAATGCAAGAATAAATAAGAGAATCGAAGATGAGACCAAGCGAGTGAGTTTTATTACTTGCATCATACTGATTACCACTATATAGCTGGAAGATCTATTCTTTTCTACAGTGCGAGAAGGAAAATAATACATAGGCAAATATATTCAATACAAAAATGCACCTCGTGACAAGAGAAACAACATTAATCTGAGATCATCAATGAGATGATAAATAACCAGTTTGTTGCAAATATTGACCTTATGACCTAAGGTTTATTTTACCACAAATTTTGTAACATAATATATCATTGTGCAAGTAATGATCATGTAGCATTTAATGAGATGATACATAGCCATTTTTTTTTGGAAATATTGAACATATGAGCTAAAGTTTATTTTACCACAAAATTTATAACATAATAATATATGTCATTTTACCGTACAAGTGTTGATCATGTAGCATTTAATGAGCATGTTGCATTTACTTTGAGTAGACTTTTTGTTGGTACCCATCCGTATAAAAAGGCAGATTAGACTTATGGCAGGGAATATTTGTAATTATTAAAATATGAAATGATTATACCTAATATGAAATACAAACTCACCTAGAAATTCATAAACCACTATAAGACTGATTACCGTAGCAAGCAGGAGTTAAAACCAGAATAGAAAATGGATATAACATATGCATGACGTCACGGCCAAAATGTGGCATCTGTGGGTCAAAATATAATTTTCCTTAAGGTAATTAGGGCAGGTAGGCCTGTCAAAAGCTTTTGAGAGTAAATGCTGAGTTTGGATTTTTTGTGCTCATGAAGTTAAACGACATGTAAATAACATAAGTGTGGTTTCATATGTCATTTTATGTTGTATTATTTCCTTTGTTTTATTGCCACATAGGAGCCGAGTATATTCACTTTCAAAACTCAGCCAAAAATCAGAAGTTTCATCAAGAAAAAATCTTTATATTTTTGTATTGTCTAGTTTAGATGCAATTTTGTTATATATAATTTATTTACTCGACAATATTTCTAACAATTTTTTAAAAAAATTCTATAATTGATTTTTAAAGAACGGACAATATTTCTAATTTATATATAACTAAAACTTGACTTTTACTTCTCATAAATATTTTTATTTAAGAAACAAAAAATTTAACATCTACTATAATTGATTATATAATAATTATTTATGAAATTTTTTTTTTTTTTTTATCATTAATTATATTTTTTTCAAAATAAATTAATGTTTATGATCCGGCTCCACCTAAGATTATTCAATCCTGACTCCGCCCCTGATTCTTGTACAACAATATTATACATAATCCCAAGCTTTTTTTTTTCTAAATTACGAAAACGTATAAAAGTTATTAAAACTTACATATTTATTTAAGAAATATTTGTACAAAGTGGATATTTTGTATAATATTATCATATTTTAATGAATTTAGTAAGAAATAACTCAAAATATATCAAAACTCAACTAATTTTGAAAAACCAGCTCCCGAAAATTTAAGCAAATGAGGTTGGCCATTTATACAGAACTGCGTATTGCAAAAATAAACCAAAAACAACAAGTCATCTTCAACAATTGTATTTTCGTATGAAATGTCATAATGAAATTTGCAGATTTACTGAACTATTTTTCACTTTTAATGATTTAAAAAGAGTACTGTAAACCTAAAATGCACCCGTAAACATTTTTCATAAAAGAATGCACCGTATACATTAATTATAAAAAAAAAGACATTAGCAAAAGAATAGGCGTTTAGGTATGCCCTTCAACATGCGAAGACATCTCCGTGCCATGAGCAAATGGGAGTTGAGGAAACAAGGGGAGCAAACCGAAAACAAGCCTGTGTTTAGCCACATCAAAATATGTGGCTAGCAGTTTTTGAGTATCAAAAATACCAAAAATACAGACAGAAAGAACGGACACGCAGCCCATGATGATGAACAGACCCATGAAGCCACTCGAATTTAGTTTCAAAATGGGGCTATTGAATCCGCAAACCAAGTACTTTGTATGTTCGAGAACTTTCCACTCTCCGTTAGGTTGATAATTGCCATGGAGAAGTCTTGTGCCAACACTGATCCTCTGGGAAAGGCCTAGGAAAGTTCAAAATAGTGGCAGTAATTTTAGCAACAATATTTTGTTCCTGTAATGAAGTAAATTGTCCATCCTTTTTCTTACCCTTAACATTACTACATATTTATTTGGGGGTATGAGAGACTTACAAATCCGAAGCCGCCGACCTTGTAATAGAACTCTGGTGAAATGGTGTAATTACAACAATAATACTGGGAAAACAAATTGAGATATGGCATCTCATCCAGAATTGCAGCCACTCCCCCATTTTTGCTCCCCTTATTTAATGCGTCGGCATATTGATGGACCGACGTGTATGGCTTTAACTGAGACTCCTTCAAGCCCATATTTAGCAGGACACCTTTTACATAAGAATCCTTGAGGTAGCCTACATACTCCTGATTCTTTATGAGCTCCTGGATGGTTGTGACAGCAGGCTTCAGTTGTTCAGTTGTAAAAATTGATGCAAGATTGGCCGTGTAACTGGCGGAAAGTGTGAATATGATGAACGTGAAGACTATCAAAACGATCTTAGATATATCACGAGTCAATCCTTTATCTCCACCTAGTTAAAAAAAAATCTCAGTAAGTATCACAAACACAACTCATATAGTACTGGAAAAAAAATCAAAATTTATAATTGCTTATCATTGACTTATAATCTAATTGATTTAATTTGTTCCCCAACAAACTATTATATGTGATGGATTCAATAATACAATATACATCAATTTTTTCACACTACTCCTATCTTCAACTAACTCCTATCTTCGATGTGAAAGAAAAAATTTGTTTGGCATAAGATATGTGAAAGATGGGGAAGATTTCCTACGGGATTTAAGAAAAAGATAGGGGGGATAAAAGTGAGAAAGAACAAGAGTCAATATATCATTGTTTATTCGATATTAAATGCAAGCACAGAAGAGAGAGAGAGAGAGAGAGAGAGAGAGAGAGAGAGAGAGAGGGGTTACGGAACTTGAACCGTTGATGGGGAGGTAAAAGGATGCGAATAGAATATTAAATAGATGTTTGGTAAATGAGCCTTTGAATGCAGCATTGGTTTTGTGTTCCAATTTCCACAAGGCAGCTCCTGTGAGCACGAAAAGAACAACAGTAGCCACCCACAGGTCCACCGTCCAGGGCAACAAAAAGGACCATGGATTTTTCCTTCCAGTCAATGGAACCAACATTGACACACTTGAATCCATGTATGGTAGGGTGAAATCTACGTATGACATGCGGTTCGAGGTGATGGTGATGTCTCCAACTGCAGCATCATAACTCTGTCAAATACAAATGTTAGTAGAAGTACAAATACAAATTCAAGAGCAAATATAAAGCTATTATTATCTAAATAGTAAATACATCAGTAGCTAAATAGTAAATTTATAAAGATGTAAAGCTACAATTACTATACCTTCAGGGAGACCTGCCGCATGAGCTCATTGTAATCACCAAAACGATGCCCCTGATCATTGACAAAAGGTACGTATTCATAATCCAAGTTATATGGGAGTAATGCTACCACAGCTGCAAATATATCAAACACCAAACCGCGAACATTTAACAATTGGTTTGTTCCATTATTTCTATCCACTTCCAAGATTGGCGAACACCATGGATCCATTGATACTGGTATAGCGATTCTCAACTTTCCTGATATAGGAGCAGCCGCTAGTGCCTTCAAACTCCGTCGCCAAGTTATTCCTTCTTTCCTTGTCCATATGCCAAACCTTTTATCCTCTTCAATTGCCAAAATTTCGTAATCTCTACCTACAGGCGGCCCTCCATTCACAACACTAAACCACCCGCTTATTCCTTCAAATTTCCTCCTTTTGATTGATTCGAAAAACTCTTTGTTGTGAATAGACTTATTATTTTTTGTCATGGTTGTATGATTTATTGCAATTGCTACTGCCCATAAAGAATCATACGCCCATAATTCATAAGCCGTCAGTCGAACTAATTCACGAGTAATGTTCTCCTTTAAGAACTTTGACCTCCATCTTTCTTGAAAGCGCTGCACTTTTGTGGATGGTATGATATATGGCCTTAGCCCGAGAACGCCCAGGCTAGAATCGAATATGGAATGGTTAACTACTGATTCAATATAGCTTGTAATAGCTTCAGTTGTAACCCAGATATAGCCATCAGACAGTAGTCCAGCCACTCTGGCAATCTCAAAGAGACGTGAGGCCAGCCGGACTGTCGTATGCATGATGAAAACATTAGCTCTCATTTCGGTAAGAGATATCAGGTCAGCGTAGATTCGATCATTAGTGGCAGTATTTGAAATGGGGACACGATGAAGCACACGAACAAGTGCACCAACTTCATTGATGATGTGAGGCAAGAAAGCAGCATACTCGCGTGTGTCTTCGTAAATAAAGGCAACTTCATTTGGTCTGTTGGTTGTTATGAGATCGGCGATGGCTCGGGCTTGAACTAGCATGGCATCACTCGGCGTTCTCAAGGTGAGGAAGGGTAATGGGGTCACGGGAAGAGATGTATCATTATTTGTTGAAAAGGAGAGCATCAGAAGATCTCCATGTTCAGCTAATACAAGAACATTTTGAGCATCTTTAGTATATTGTGGTCCGATGATTAATTGAACCTTCCTCAAATGCAGTAAATCAAAGGCTGAAACAATGTCAGAAATTTGTTCTGTTAGTATAGAAAGTGAATTTTTTGTTTATAACGATATTCACTCTATCTTTTCTATTTCTTTTAAATATTTATCTTTATGTGCTGTAAAAAATTACAAAAATATGAATAGTTTGCTTGCTTTGATGCACTATAATTGCAATTTTCATATCAATTTTTCCATTCACATTTGGGTGTATATGGAGAGCCCCGAGATCACCACCTTGGTGGTGGTCAAAATGGTCAATGTTTATTTTTTTTTTATTTTGTACGATTTGATTAACTATCATTATTTTTATTTTTTTTGAAGTTTCAGAAGGCGAAATGCCTCGACTGATATTCTATTAAATAATAAAGAGGTTTTGTCAGACATACTACACAATCATTACATCACCAAAAACATAATAGAGGAAAGGAAAAATAGTCACAATAGAGAAAACCACAAGCGGCTGCTGCACGGTATGTAGCTAAAGCCATTTTAAAAGGAGAGCAATATTTTGGTTTTGAATGGAAATTATACCCGTTCCGCCATTTGCTTTTGGCAAGCACATTTTTTCCCAATTAACAAGGCAATGACCTCCAAGGCATTTTTTGTGACCTCTCCATAAGAAGACTCTCACCGTTTTGTTTATTTCGTTTATGAGCCACTGGGGGAAACATAAGACTTGCATTTCATAGGTAATTAAAGGTAGGAGAAGCGATTTTACCAACGTTAATCTTCCTCCAAACGATAGAATTTTACCCATCCATCCCGTGAGTCTTTTTTGTACCGTTTCAAGGATGGGCATGAAAGTGGATTTGTTTGAATTTTTGATAGTAAGGGGGAGGTCAAGTAATTTGAAGGGGAAATTATCCACTTGGCAAGCGAAATTTTGCGGGACTATAGCACTCAACTCTTGCGGGATTGCTATGGCAGTGCACAAAGATTTTTTCCAATTTACTCGCAATCCCGAAATAGAAGAGAAGTTGTCAAGAGTTTCTTTGAGGATTCTCAAATTTCTTGAATCCGCCTCAGCGGTAATGGTAGTGTTATCCGCAAATTGAAAGAGTAACGGAGGTATACGGTAGTGTTGATTGAGTGCGGGGGCTATGTTTTTACAGAATGTTTGTAGGACATCTATCGCTATGTTAAATAACATTGGCGATAATGGATTTCCTTGTCAAAGTCCTTTTCTATGGAAGAAGGGACTACTTTCGTAACCGTTGATTTTGAGACAGGAGGATGAAGAGCTAAAAAGGTTTTTAATCCACATTGTCCATTTTTTGGGAAAACCTCGAGCTAGCAAGGCATGGGATAAGAAGTCCCATGACATTGAGTCGAAAGCCTTCTTAAAATTAATTTTAAACAACACGGATGGAATTTTCCTAATTTTTAGGAAGGTTATTACTTCGCGTGTGTTTACAAATGTTTGGGTAATTTGCCTGTTTTTAATGAAGGCAGTTTGGTGAGGATCGATTAGTTTATCGAGAAAAGATTGCAATCGAGTTGCAAGTAATTTGGAGATTAATTTAATTGGTCCATTAATTACACTTATCGGGCGATAATCACTCATGGTGTTAGCCCCTTCTTTCTTTGGAATTAGCGTTATACATGCTTGATTTAAACTATCTATTATTTTAGAATAGCAACATATAGTAATTAACATTCTAATCACTACTTAATTTATAATAATTAGTTATTTTGATGACCATATATCAATATAAAAATGAATAACAAAACCCAAGTAAGATGATGAATTTGGGAGCTAAAGTATAATTTCTCTTCTCGTATTTACCTTTAATTGCACAGTAATACATAGAAAGTTTACTGAAGATAGATTCTTCCACTGAACTGAATTGTTAATTTTAAGGTATTAACTAACTGGACCTCATATATCATGATGGGATTTTCCGTCATGATATCACGGCAGTATATAGAGACGATAATAAGTATATAAACTTAAAACAAATAATATATAGAAAATAATATATAAGTGAAAAATAAAAACATTATATATGTGAAAAATGAAACAGTATATAGAAAACAATATATATATATATATATATATATATATATATATATATATATATACACACACACACGGAAGAAACAGTATACGGTCACGATAAGGTCGTGCTCAAACATGTCGTGATTTCGGATTTCACTAACTAATAATTGTTTCTTGACCATTCAAATCATAATTTTTTGGGAAATTAAAAAACCAATTTTTTTGAATATTTATTTGAAAAACTTTCTATATTCCTCAAAAAAAAAACTCTCTAAAAGTGAACAAAATTATTTTTTACGGTCCTATGGTGTCAGAGTTAATTGTTGTTCCTTGTTTGATGATTCCAACATATTGCTGAATTACTAACGTGTCATTTGAGTTTATGTTTCAAGACAGTTTAAAAGACGTACAAAGTGATGCATTTGAGACAAGACCACAAGCAAGAACAATCAAGTCAAAGACGATTTGAGATACAAGTTAGAGAATTTTTGTAAAACTGAAGTTTCATTCAACACGCTCAAGATTTGCTAAAGATGCACAAGACATTGAAGATATATTTTACAAGAAAAATAATAATAAAACATTTTAAATTAGAATATTATTTATAAACACAAGAGAAAATACAAGAACATATTTCTGAATCATATTTCATTCG